>JAUCNO010001034.1:1230132-1261025 GCA_032353835.1 Enteromius viviparus
TATATATATATACATACATATAGTTACTATTATAATTATTATAAAAATTTAAATAATACAAATAATAATTAGAATGAATATTTTGGCGGGAAAATATAACATACTGTAGTTCATATTTGAATTATTTAATTATGGTACATTTATTTATTGCATGTAGTAGTAGTAGTAGTAGTAGTGGTAGTAATAATTCTGATGAAACATTTGGGCAAAGTAATTTCTTGTTGTAACACGTTTCATTTATTTGTTTATTTTGTTATAATTACATTGATATATTACACGCATTAATTAAATTCCATCTCTCAGGTTTTCTGTGCACAGGTGCTCCATAGCCATGAGAATTTCTGAGGTTTTTGGAAGAATGTTGCTTGTAATTAGCTCACCTGCTAAAACACAAGTCATCGTCTCTTGAGATGCTTGACACAAATTTTCAAAGACCTTTGAACCATGCAACAATGCAAGGAGTTATTCGTGGTGAAATTTCTTCATCTTTTGCAGTTCACAGGCAAAAGCCCGTGAACTGAAAATCGAACATAAATTTCTTTTCAGTTTAGTAAAGAATAACTTTTTCCTCATGTTCACAGCAGCAGCGCAGGCAGTGTGGTTGTGAGGGAGTTGGTGTAGTCGACAGGATGCCAGTCTTGGAGAAACAAGAAACATCTCCCCACTGCAGTCGCAGAGGGATCTCTGCCCAATCTGATTACTGCATTCGTCAACCTGCCACCCTGTTCTGCAAGTAAACAAAGCCAACACCAGATAAGACCCTGCCGACTCCTTCAACACTGCTTGAGACAATTCCACACTAATGTAAATGCGCCCATCCCCCCTACATACAAGCTAGCACACACATGCAAGGAAACACATTGGAAAATAGTGGAAATGCTTTCAGTTCTGCTTATCTGATGGACACGAGACAAAGGTCTACATTACAATCAAGCTCTCCAATGCATTACATTACACATGCCACATCCTCAGTAGACTTTTGGTCGTGTCCCAGTGGCTGCTCTGAAAGACTGCAATTATAGCTTGTGTGTTTGTGAATTTCCTATTACAAGACTGTCCCATCTATTTATTTTACAGGTTGTTTTATTGCTCATATTTAAATGCTCAGTTATAGAGTAATTGCTGACAATAGTTCCTGAAGCCTGGACTTGGGTTTATACCAATATCTTGTAATACTCAGTGAAAGTCTTATTGGGAGCTTAACAGTCTGACATTCCTTATCAGGATCTGATGGTGGTAAAAAGAACAGTATGGCATGATTAATATAATCTTCTCAACATAACATCAACATGAAAATGATTTCCCAATCTTAAAAAAATCTTAAAGATTTTTAAGATTCAATTCAAGGGAATTATTAGAAAGATTAGATTAGAAAGCATCTACATAATACCTATGTTAATTTACATTGTTCATTTCATGCTCGGAATTATTTACAGTGAAGATGTTCACTTTAAATTCCAACAACATTATTTTATTTCATGTTTTGAACCATTCGTTCCTTATTTCAGTAGCACTTTGTTTTGGGGACCGTTTCCTACTATTAACTAACTATAAACTATGATTTTTGCTTCAAAAAACTTCTAATTTGCTGCTTATTAATAGTCAGTAATTTGTTAAGTTCTAATGATTTAAAGTTAGGTTCTAAAATAATGTTACAGTCATGCAAAATAAGGCATTATATGCACTTTATAAGTGCTAATAAACAGTCAGTATGCTAGTAATATCAGCCCAGTCGCACGTTTTTTTTTCATGGTACTGACACGATTCCTTCTCGACTTTCGTGAATCCAGCACGAAAAGATGCATCCAATCGAATCGTAGTTTTACGTTCGTGCTGGAGTTACGAAAATAATAAAATATTCGTGTCCCTGACACGAATAAATAGATTTCGTGCAAATTTTGTGATATTGTCACGACCAGCCGTGCGACTGGGTTGAGTAATATGCATTATAATATCCAGATATCCATATATAATATCCAATAATGATTTATAAATATGTTTTATATTACCATTACTTAAACCTTTTACTTAATTTTAACCAGGGTCTCGTTTGGTGTAATTAATCATTGTTGTTATTATTATTATTATAATAACTACACATTTTTCACTCAGTGGTTAAATAAATCCACATTTAAGCAATGACTCATTGTAAATCATGTCGTGAAACACAGTGGGAATGTCATTTCAAGTAATGTTAACCACTGACATTATGTATCCAAAACCACTATTTTAAAAACCCATTAGATATTCCTGAGGGAAAACCATCGAGCGAGTTATCCTTCCGGTTTGGCCTCCAAATTGACATCATAACTGTAGGGCTCTATTGCAATAAAGAATAATTTGCAGTCTACATGACATAATTAGTGGCTCCTCAACGTCATGAAAATGATGCCTTGAACTGTACAGAGCCAAACAGACACAAGACCGTGTTGCAGCTTGTGTTGCAGAATGTGTTATCCTATAACAAAAGATTAAGGATACAACGCTTCTTCATTCATTTACATTATTCAGTAACCATGCATTTAGAGCAGCTTTTAAATTGAGTTGTTCCAGTGGTTTTTATTCGCACTATGGCTCAAACCAGGCCATGCCATCAAGGCAGAAATGTTAAAACAAAGATTTTTCATAAATGATTAATACCATGATTTTAAACGAGGGCCATAAGCGAGTATTGGGATGCAACATTCTTTCAATCATGGTTTCGAAAGACAAATGAGCAGAAGGGATAAAGTGAGGCCCACTGTTAATATGTCTGAAGACACGTCTTTTGAATTTGATTGTGTTTACAGTTATCAGACTTTCATGAATTCTCTCTCATGTACCTTTTTAAAGGCCCAAGGATGAACAGAGCATGAGGCTTTAGAAGAGAAAGCATAATGCTCAGATTGAATCCACAGCACAATTGACATAATAATAATAATTTTGTATGTTGTAATAGTTATAGTATACATTTGGGATGTAAATACATACAGTAAGTGAATATGATGTTATGATATGTAATGGAAAGCCCTATTAAAATGCTGTCTTAACAATCTTGTATTGGGTAATGACTTAGAATTTTCAAAGTCTAAATGAGGAAATAATTACTTTGCTGAAATTAGAAAGAACTCTGGGGAACTCATAAAATGGAATCAAGATACAGGTCCATCAAAAAGAAAAAAAGGAATAAAAAACACAAAACGGATGAATGTTAATTATGCTTAGTAATCAAGAAAAAAAATCCTGAAAAATTAATTTCTCATGCTTTTTTCCCCCACAGATGCCGAAGACCAAATAAGCTGATTCATTCTAGCCCTTTTCACAATAGTCAGGTACTCCAAATGAGATTTTATTCTCCTCCCAAACAACATCCGTGCTGATGAACACACATAAACACAGGGCACATCTTTCCCCAGAAAGCATGCATGTCATCTCACGCCTCAGCATAAGTGCCTGAGGAACTCACACCTCATGTATTAAAACACCTCCGGTTTCACACGTGTAGCGACTGGGCCTGTTACCAATGCAATGTTTTGACGTGGAGGGACGAGTCACTGAACCATGCAACTATTGAGTACAAAGCTGGAGGTTCCCAAGGTAGCTTTGGCCCACTTTTCTTGTCAAAAGATAATAGCTAACTGAGCAGAAGAGGGGACATCGAACACATTTGTTTCTGTACATCCTGTTTGGTGCTCCTCTCTGAAAAATCCCATACCCACAAGATGGTGCCCAAACTGTTATTTACACTTGAATTTGAATAAATACACATAATCCCACCTTATATTATAGGTGACTTTAATTGCCATGCACAGTACATGTATTAAAACCGATTACAGTGTATGCATTGGATACTTAGGTGTTGTAGATGTATTTATTTATTTTTTTAAGTGACATGAAGACGAAGGGGAGAAGGGTGAGGTGGCGGATGGCTACTTTGTAGCGAACTGCTTGCAAGGTTCACATAAAATATTCATACGCTATTTTTATTTGGAGTCCTGTGGTGACCCTCACCCCATGACGCTCACCTTAACCTTTGTAGATGCAATGTGAATCTAGTTGTGTTTACAACTTATGTATTGCATCAAATGTTTCATGAAAAAGCAGAAGTGTGTAGCTTTATATTTCAGTACTGCACATGCATATTCTCTCAGAATTTGTGTTCAATTCAACCTGTAAAGCTGTTTATGTCATAATTTTTGTTGAAAGTAATTGTCACAGTCGAATTGTGTTAACATGTTTATTATTTACACATTGACATTTACAGTTTGGCCTCGTTCACTGTTTCTGTGGAAAACGACAGCATCATTTCACAGATGCTGTTGAATGAGCAGACATCTTTTTTGTTGTTGTACTTACTGTGGGATACATACACTTAAAATAAAGTGTATGTACCCTACAGTGAAGTCTATTTTTCTTTTATTGCTTTTTAAAAGTCTTATTACTATTAATAACGTTATTTTTATACTCGTGATTTAATAGCAACAAGATCGCTTCTCTCATTAGGAGCTTTTAAAAGAGAAGAAAAAAAAGCCCGAAGTGGAGATGGATACGTGTGATTATAACGCTTTCATAAAGAAGCAGAAACGTGTCACCCTGCTCCATTCATATACACTATTCCAGACCGTCTTTTAGTCTTGGTGTTGCTTGGCGACACACACAGCTTGACATTTCTTTTGGAACTAATTAATTGGCGAATAACAAATATACGGACTAATCAGTCTGGAACGTAAGTTTACTGGATATTAATTGCTGTACTTGTTAAAAGAATCCTTGTATAGAAGTATTTCAGTAGCGCTGAATATCAGCACGACCGTGATTACCCGTGGGCTCCTGCTTACGGCCAAATGACAGCCATGCTGATATTATTCTTTCATATTACTTTATAAGTGCACACTGACAGTTTACATTACAAAGACCATGTTACACGTATAGGGTGCAAGTATAGTTAAACGTTTCATTAAATAGCAACCTATTAAGGACCATTTTATTATTAAAACACATTTATAAAAGAAATTGCAAATAAATAACTGACGATATTAGCTATTACCATGGACACTGTAATGTAAAGTGTAAGCAAACGCTTTTATTCTTGGCGCACACGATCACGGATGAAGCTGCTTCCTCATCTGTATGTGGAGTTGCTAATAACGGTGAGCGCTGTCCAAGGTGCTGCAGCGCTCTCGCCCCGCCCGTCTCCATCACACACTAACCGGGAGACACGTGACGCGATGTGCTGACAGTCCCTGGCAAAGCTCGCCTGAGAAACACATCGCACCTTGTCTTGCACACAGAGCAGGGAGCGATATCTTCTATTTTATATACAACGAGAAAAAACCCTAGCATTTCCGTTGGAGAATTTTTAAGCACGAGCCGTTTTGTACTGAATCTTAATTGCTTATTGGCTCCATTTTGAATTTTTTAAATCTATTGGGACTTTGGAGATCCGCATACGCAATTTTATCGCTCCCATTTCTTCTGCTCATTCGACACCGATGCAGTGATATTTTTTTTATCTGATGAAACCCTGAATCGATGTGGAGGAAATCAACCAGGTTCATCGGTGAGGTTGACCTGTCAAGGGGCGCACAATGGTCCATTTCTCAAGGTAAAATAATTAAGAATTGTGTAAATGTAATTCGAAGGCGTATTTGAGGTGCTGTTTTCGGTGAGAGTTATGGTTGCGCTTCACGCGCTCGATGCAGTCACGCGCAGGTGAGATGATGCAGCTGGGCTTTATTTCTGTTTAATTTCGCTCCACGGCCGATTCGTTCGTGTTTACAGCTGGCCTTTGCTTCATCTTAAGCGATATTTGATGACTCCCTATATTTCCTGCCCTCCGCGTCTGGAAGAGAGCGCGGTAGAGGCGTGTTAAAGGTGTCTTTCTCGCTCAGTTTGAGCAGATGGTGCTTGATTATTGGCTATGTTTTGCGCATCTGAGTCATCGCCAATATTAATCAAAGTAAAGGAAAAATGGACGGAAATTGTTACTGTTTCAAAGTTTTAGATATTAAATGGCAGATATGTGTATTGTAGGTTCCCGACTGTAAATCGTTTGCGTGGGGCTATTAGGATGATTGTGTATTGTTCGAGACTCCTTCTACAGTAGCTACTGATAGCAATACCGTAATCGTTCGGCGAATACGGTAAATAAGACTGCCTTCTCAACATTAATCGCATATGATATGTTGTGTTAGATCCATCTGTGAAAGGGGTCGGTTGTTATCTTGCTAAGTAGCCCCGTGTAAACCTGACAGTAAACACATAGGAATTCAAGCATGAAATGATTGGTTGAGATCAGTTGACAGACAGCCCAGAGGCCAGACAATTGCAGTGTCATTAATGCTTAAGAGGCGCGCGATAAGCCCCCGCCCTGGGCTCATTTTGGGATGCAGGACTTGAACTGAGCGAGGTTCACTGAATCAAAAGAGATTTCCCCGTTACACAGTTTCGATGCTGCCGCCCGTTTGGACCTTTCGTCAGACTGCACAGGTCCTCCTGCAGAAATAACTGTAAATGTGATTATCATGTACGACTCGGGTGCCTACGCTAGAAAAATAGTCGTAATTATAGAGGAAAAGAACGCACAACATCGCAGTTAAAACTTGTTAAGTGGTTACTTGTAAGTAAACCTTACCAAACGATGTCATTTTTATAATTCAAAACACAATCCGGTAGTAAAATATTGTGACAAAATTTTGTATTTGTTTATATTTGATATATTTTGGAGAAAATTTACATACATTTTCAATGATGTATATCATTTTTTAATTTAAATGTAAATATAAAAATGCATTTGAAAACTTTAAAATATGAAATCTTTGATTGTGGTGTTGTGTGGTATGCACATTGGAGAGTTTTTTGTTGCATGGCATTGCCTAATTAATATGTCTGTTATTCTAATATTGTGTTTTAGTGTGGGACCACTATTCTGTCTTTATATTATTATTGACACAATTGCTGAAGAGACAAATTCTGATGACGTTTTAAGGGGTCATGTGGTCTTCCATTATCTTATCTGTGTTATTTTATTGTTGTTTATGGTTATTTCATGGTACTAAAGAGTAAATATCATGAGAGACATTTACTCTTGAAAAAGTCTCTTGAAAATGAAAGCAGAAGGGTTCATTTTTAAATGCAGGTAGAGACCATTTTATGCTGTTTTGTTTAGTGCAAGCTACTCTGATTTAACTATAAATACATCTGAAAAGTATAGATTTATCAGCCTTTTCTGATCATTAAGTATTTGATAGTGAATGGAAAAAAACAACAGCCACGTGATGAAATGCTCTGGAGCTTTCTGATTCATAAGCCATGAATTCTAATCACTGAGAATTATAGTAGAGTAGGGAAAAAAGCAAATAAATAGTACTTCTGTAATTGAAGATTAATGCAATCAATATCAGCGTGAAATTGGTGGTTTCAATATCAATATCACTATGAAATTGTGGTTTTGTGTGAGAATGAATGTAATGTGTGAATGCTACAGTTATCTATCTTTTTAAAAGAGGCCATCTTCTCTTTCTTTTTTTCCCATATGAAGAAATTAAGATATTCTTTTTCATTCTTTTCAGATTATGGATCAATATGTCAAAGCGGATGTGAATTGAAGGTTTGTGAACACTGAGGGCCCTATTCGGGCCTGCACGTAAACACTGCAAAGTGCACTTTTTTGTCTACTTTTGATTAGTGCTGACTTTAGGCCTACACAATGACTTTTAACTAGACTTAAATGACCCTGACATTAATGACCCTACACCCCTAATGAACTCTCTGCTGTACAGCACTACACATGGCTGCAATTTATAGATACTTTGATGACTTGGCCCCACTGTAGCAGGCCTGGATCCCACTGAAGGTTTTTTAAGCAAAACAGTAGCCTTATTTTTTTTTTTTCGTATAGCAGTTTTTAGGCCTAAGAGACTCTACCCTTTATTCTTCTGATTCCTGTATTTAGATTTTTTTTTAGAAAAGAGTCGGCCGTAACTCAGGCCCTCTCCCTCTCTCAGTGAATAATGAGTAAATTACCCCAAATGCATAGCAGTCCTGTATGTCATAGAGAGCTCTGTTACACTTTAGGAGCACATCACTAAGAGGGCCGACTCATTTTAGTTTTCGATTAGTTCTATTGTTAGTTCTAACTTCCTTTACCATTCACAATGAGCTTCTCAATGCGGAACGGCGCACATCTAATCTGGATAGGCTTGCTGGTTTGTTGCCTTGTCGACATGGGGGCCAGCATGGAGTTCACTGGCGCAGAAGGCCAGTGGGCAAGGTTTCCCATGTGGAACGCCTGCTGTGAAAGCGAAATGAGTTTCAACATGAAGACCAAAAGCGCTCATGGACTTTTAGTGTACTTTGACGATGAGGGATTCTGTGACTTCTTGGAACTGCTCATCCATAACGGCAGACTCAGTTTGCGGTTCTCCATCTTCTGTGCCGAGCCGGCAACGGTGCTCTCCGATACCGCCGTCAACGACAGCCGCTGGCACGCCGTGACCTTGCGCAGGAATTTCAAAAACACTACGTTAGTTGTGGACGAAGAAATCAAGTGGGTGGAGGTTAAATCGAAAAGGAGAGACATGACGGTCTTCAGCCATTTATTCTTAGGAGGGATACCTCCTGAACTGCGATCTGTAGCATTACGCCTCACGTCTTCAGCCATCAAAGATCAGGTCCCCTACAAAGGATGGATAACCAATCTGAGGGTGAACAATTCTGAGCCGACGCTTATTGGTAGCGATGGAATCAACAGCGACATTTGCGAAGCCGACCACATTTGCCTAAACGGAGGAGTCTGCAGCATCGTCAACGACGAGCCCATCTGCGACTGCTCCGAAACGGGATTCCAGGGAAAAGACTGCAGTGAAGGTAAGAGGCCTGGATTCGTCGTGTCCGTTGTTGAGGTGTTGAAGTGTCTTTTCAAAACACAGCCCTTTTTCACTTCTTTTTTTTTTCTTTTTAACATTGCACTAGTTCCTCAGAGGCAGTGCATGCTACATCATATCTGTTCCCGGCCTCCACTACAGGCCCAGTGCATTACATGATTAGATTACCTCTGATTTCAGTCAGAGAAAGCAGTTGATCTGCAGGAGATCATTTAAATAAGCTTTAGTGCCATCTGTGTCAATTCCGGAGCATCCACGAAAGCCAGTGTTTTTGATAACATGACGTCAACAGAGGCTTCTAGCTCTCTTTTTTTATGCTAAATTAACTTAATATACTCTTGACACTGCACTGGCATTACAATTAAGTCTGAAAATGATGAGTTGAATACATGCACACAAGCCCATGATTGAAGTATGATGATTTGAATATTATTCTCCCTCCGAATTTAAGGGGTTGGTTGCTCTAATTACGTAATTAGCCAGATGTTTCATAGAGTCACTGTAATGACTTAGCCAAAGTTGCAATTTCAACATCACAGGAAAAATAATGACATATTCAATACAGCATTCAGCATCCATCACAAAGCATTTATTAATCCAGCTTTACAAGTAAACCTCCACTACTGCACTTACAGAGTTATTATAATTACAGAAGTGATTAGAACGATTGATGATGTAACTAAATAGGGGGAGGCCGTCTTCTTCTATCTTTTGAAAACGGATGGCTGTGCTCATATTACAACGATTCAGATTTTCGTGTAAAGACTGTTCCCTTTTGAATATGTATGTTCTGGTTGGTTTCCTAGTTTGACTTACTCCCTTGGTGTCCGATTTCACTGTTTTTATGTTCCTTCCATCTTTTTCTTCATTTTTACAACCGTCTCTGTGGACTGATCTTGATGTTGATGGATATTGTCTGGGTTAGGCCGTAAGCCGAAGAGGCACCATGTTGCCAAGGAAACTACATACCCACTGAGTAAATTTGCCCTCCTAAAGCAGAACAGAGAGACAGTACGTTTCACTGACAAATGTTCAAACTAGAAGTCGTTTCGCGGTACGCTGTTCGCTGGACTCTCAGCGAAATGCATCGTCTAGTGGATTTGATGAGATTATGACAAAAGGGCAGGGCCCGCAGATGCTCGGCAGCTTGCTTAAAAGCGAGACGTGCCGCTCTCCAGCCCATGTGCTGGTAGAAATGCGCATCTTTGCCGGGTGAGTCAGAACAGACCTGCCTACGCATCTTTGAGTGGCCCTCCATCACACGCTTTTGGATGACACATAAGGATATGTGGAGATGGTTGAGGCCACGGGACGTGTCGCTCTGAATCATTAGCGTTATTTATTTAATACTGGAGGATCTCGAGGCTAGCGGTGTTAGGCGTTGGCGCTGCCTGCTTCCTTTTTTCCACTTTAGACTGACTTGATATTTGGTGCAAAGAATATTTAAATAATCTAAAGAACATTTTTGCACTATTAAGAACATTTAGTGCTGTGGATTCCAATAAAGAACCTTTATTGTCAAGAATTCCTCCTTTTTCTGCCTGAAATGTGCAGATGACCTTTCGTTACGTCTTCGGCTGTTTTTGTTATTAGCGTGATGACAAATCTCCAAATGGCACTATGCAGGATAGGACAGCCATTATGATGGCTTAATTCCTCAAATGAAATAGTCATAGAGCCAGCATGGTGTTCGTTAAAACAACAGCATCGTTTTAAACTCCTCATAGCCTAAAACTGTCCTTGCTTCTGTTATTAATGCAAATCTGGCCCACAAAGCTCCTGCTGAGATTTTTGTCATTTTGTGTGTTGTCTGGTTAATGACCGAGGTGATCCATCAGCTGACCACCGCCGTTGCCAGTAAAACACCCCGACTCGTATTTTACGTGGATAAAAAGGGATAGCCGCATATTAAATGGCTCATTGATGAATGGCTAGCTTTTTCATTTAGATATATGTGCTGCTCGCTTTATCTCCGTCGTCATGGAAAAATTTGCAGTGCCTTGAGAGCATGTGTACGTGTTTGCAGATCTCAGGCAGGAAAGGGTGGTATGTGGATTAAATATGTCCTTTCTCTCCGCACGTCCACTCCGTCATTCTCTCGACAGGCAGTTGTGGTAATAACCTTCTTTAGCAAAGCAGGTGCGGGGCTCTCAGCGGGAGAGGCAGTCCGCACTGCAAAGAATAACAGTGCTACGGGTAATGAGATATTTTTGCCCTGCTGGGGTTAGAGAAAAGGCCTTATTTTGTGTTATTATGGTTAATGCTCTTACAAGTCTGAATTGGAAAGCCAAAAGGGTCTGCTCTGTATCAGCTTGCAGCCATTGATACCTTATCTTTATGCTCTATTAACTGTATAATGTGCTCTGTCTCCCTGGTTAAAGATGGCTGTAAGGGATCTGCAATTGACGTCCGTGCGGTTTCGTATGCTAGGAGACTTTGGTTGGAGAATTGGATTGTGTTGGAGGGCTTGTTTACAACAGCGATTAGATTGTTTCACCTCGTCTCTTATCTTCTGTGGTGAAGCTAACGTCGTAAGGGTCGGTATTTGGCTGGGTGCTGTCGTTTAATGATGCAGTTGTGTTTTAAAAGCATTTTTTTTTTAACCTCTGCTATTGGACCTATGCAAATTAATTAGGGCGGTGTAGTGCAGTGTAGGCCCATTAACCTCTTGCTAACGAAATAAAGGGCCTGCTTTAATTGGATACTTCAGCATATTAATTTTAGTGACTCATTTAATCATGTCGCCAGGGGCCTGTTTTGAAGTTGACAAAAGATAAATGTTAAAAGCAAAAAAAGTCATAATTATGCCATTTACTTGTCCTCGTGTCATTTCAAACCTCTTTCTTCTAAAAAAATATTTTAAACCATTTTGGGCCATTTAATGAAAATCAGTAGTGGCCAAAAACATTTGGATCTTGCTTATTTTCCCAGTATGGACAAAAACATATTTTATGTTCGACAGTACAAAACAGTTGTACAGGTATGAGTAAATGATGACCAAATTTTTATTTTTAGCGAACTGTCTCTTTAAGGGAACAAGCATTAATATAATCTGTATATTACAATCATAAAATAAGCAAATACTAAAAAGTAGGCCAGGGCACTCCAGTATAAAATAATTTGAATTATGGACCTCGTTGGCTTTAGTTTTATGAATAAAACATATTTTGTGTTTCACAGAACAAACAAAATAATTTAGGTTTGATTAAAATGATAACAAAGTATTTATTTAAAGTGAACTGTCCCTTTAAGACATTCAAGAAATCAGTATTTACAATTATTACAATGCGTGCATTTATAAAGTCAATACTAATCATTATTCAATAAGGCTCAGTATAAAAATCTCGTGATTGTTGAACCCCATCTCTGTATGGACAAAACTCATTTTGTGCTATAGAAAAAAATACGGTAACCCTTTATAATAACTACACGCTACGAGTCATTAGTTAAGCATTAGTAAATAGTCAGTTCATTCTTTATAAAACTTTGTTCCAACATTAATAGTCACTAGTAAGCAGTTTATAAATACAACTAGAAGTGCCTTGTTCATGATTTATAAGCATATCTAAATGTACAAAGGAGATTTAAATGATCAGTTATCTTCCGAACAGAAAAAATAAACAAACACAGAGGGATACAGAACTATTCATTTCAAGATGCAAAAAAATCTTTGAAACTGAAAGTTTTTGTTTTTCATTTTTCAAGTGTACAGTTGTACAATTACATTTTATACATCTTGAAAAATGATTTCTTTGTTCTGTATCTCTCTGTGTTGTGTTTGTTTAACTTTGTTGTTTAGAATATAAATTAGCCTTTACATCTGCTTTATACGTCTGGCAACTACTAAATGCTTTATAACTACCTGACTTACAGCAGGAACATGTGTTAATAAAGCACACTGAGCAACTATTATCATGTGTCTAAATAATAAGATTTATTAATGTAAATTTAAATTTTTTTATACATTTACTTAGACTTTCTAAATGGTCTTATTAAACACTGACAACCTAAATAACTGGTTTGTAAATAATGTAATAATTAAAAAAATGATAAACTGATCATTAATAAAGTAGGAAAATACAATTATTAAACATTATATATATATATGCTTAAGAACAAGGCATTTATAGATGCACTTGTAAACTTATGCATAACTAATGCATTATAAAAATAATGCTAATAATAATGTTGGAACAATAGTTTATAAAGGATGAAATAAATGCTTACCTAATTATACATAGTGTGTAGTTATTATAAAGTGTTACCAAAAATACCAATACAGGGTTATATATACAGTATATATATATATATCACTTTAGGTTTAGTTACACACTAAATCTGTCCCTTTAAGCCAAAAGACATTTATGTAATCTGCGCATTACAATACCTACCTGTACCCAAATTAAGCAAATGCTAACAATGTAGGTCAGATCAGAAAAATGCATTAGGTGCTCCAGTAGAAAATCTTGAAACTATTATAATGTCTATTGGCCCTCCCCGTGTCTTGCTATCGACTTTCACCTTCCTTGATCCGGCAACATCGCTTGATAATCTTGAATAGAGGGGGGAGCCTGTGTCAGATACACTGTATATTGAGAATTCCCCTATCAGTGTCGGATGAACCCTTTCCAGATGGACTAAGCTCACTAATCTCTCTGTACTGTAGATGACTGCAATATGGAGCATGCTGCACATTGCTCCCTGTGGGGGAAATGTTAAACTAGATTTGGTGAAGAGGATTAAAATCCCCATCACTGGCGCAATGACAATACATTAGTGACGTAGCGCTATATTTAGAAGCTTTTACAATAAATACTCTTGTTTTGGGTTTATCTACAGTACCAGTAATATTTAGTCAAGTGTGAATCGGATGTTTCTTTAGGTATCAAAAGCAGAGGAACCTGTACCCCACATTCCCTCCATTCCAACCGGATGGTCATTATCAGGGTTTTTTGATGTTTTATTCAATCGGTGTTGACAGCTGCATCTTTAGTGACTTTGCCGCTGCGCTATGCGGAGCGTACGCTCGTCATGCGATCCCTTTGGGTGAGTTCCACGCGTCTGCGTTTGAGAGTAACATGCTCTGACTTACTGAAAACTGCTTTAAACGAGCATCTGGAGCTACAGTCCTGTTTGTAAAGGGCTGCATGAGTGCGGGCGTCACATCGTGTTTGCCCCCTGCCTGCGCCGGCCCGTGCCGAGTAAGGGCGAGAGTGTGTGCGTGTAGGTCATCCTCAATTTCTATCTCTTATTCTCTGCCAAATTCGGGGCGGTATGCAAGGCCAGCACTTAAAAGAAGCTGTCAGCTCGATGAAAGCCTGCAAGTCGCTGGCTCCATGTGAGCTCTGCAGTGCTAAGGAGAGGCTACATGATCCTGATCTGTCAGTCAGTGAAATGTAAATACAACCGCTGTTCGGCCTCGGAGAGGACCAGGCTGCGCGTGTGTGTGTGTGTGTGTCCAAAATGGCTGCTGCTTCCACACACACACACACACACAAATAGTGTATATCTACATTTCAGCCTTGGCCTGGCAGGTTTTGTAAGAGAGGACGTGACACACATGTCTCTGTAGTACGCTGGATGGGTCGAAGCACAAAATCAATAGAGAGGGTCCTTTAAACTGCTGTGGAGTCAGTGCAGATGGCTAGTTAGTGTTTTGTGATGGTTTACGCTAATTTAACTGTTTTGTAGCATTATTTTTAGCCCTCCGAGCTGTTTTTTCTCAGTGGGATGAGTTTGCACATTTGTCAAAGCGAGTAGGGTTTGTCAGTCTCTTCATAAGCTGATAAGAGAGGATAGAAAATCACCTGTCATTTATCACTGCAACACTAACAGCAAAATATTTCTTTGTCATATTTTCTGGCATGGCACGCTTTTCTGTTTGTTTATTTATATTTTTTTCTCCTTTGGTTTGTTTATTCATACAGTCATCAGCGTTTTTTTGTTTTCGTGGCAGTAGTGGTGCATGCAATTTGTGTTTGGTCGGGTGGAGGAATCGGCTGCGGTAAGTCCCGGGTCATTATTCTCCTCCTCAAGATGCAAAACATGGAGGTAGGATTGGATGCTTCAACTATAAGATAGCCAAGTCCATTTTTAGGGAGTCTCGGGTGAGTTGATCCAGAGACTGAAAGTGTCACCAGAAGTAAAAGGTGTGTTGAGTGAATGCATGTATGAAGGTAATGTACCCTTTTTGTTTTAGAACAGAAAAGGTCATTGGAAGTTAAATAAATGTACATTTCAATGTAAACGGGGTAATAACATGACATGCATATGCATATTCAGGTATTGTATGTTTCTTTATTACTGACCTGACTGAATGATGTTGTTTTCTCTTAGTAGGTTCATGTTGCATCATCTACCGGCATTTTTCTTTCCTAACCGTGCATGCTTTGCATCTAGTCCGTGTTAATTCCCCTCACACGCAACCATGCACTCCGTTCAAAATGATTAATTTGAATTCAAAAGATATAAATAGTTTTTCCAAGCCTATCAAAAAACTGGAAATTGTATTTAAATCGAAAACGATTTTTTAAAAGTAAAATTGTAGCTGTAAGGAATCCCACCATTATTCTCCGTCTTTCAGTTTACTTTTAGTTATGATTTGCATGTTTGCGCATGTTCATTGATATACTATGAAGGGTCAATATCACCATGTGTTTTATCAGCTTTAAAAGGACCTGTGTTATCATCATCTCGCCATGGAACGCTCTTTCAGAGTACTGTAGACTCAATGAGATTAGATCTTGAGGAGGACAGAGGACACTTAAAGTCACATAAACCCTCTAGTCTCCACATTTTCCATGGTAATGAATGTTTGGCCTGGGAACAGGATGATAAGACGCATGGTAACCACGGTAATCCTCAAGGCTGGGCCACCTTCCAGTCTGCATGCTTCTTAATCAATGTCTCCTTCTCTCTCTTCACGCCTCGGCCGCCCCTCCAGAAGAGGCCTATGTAGGAGGTGGGTAGACATTTTTTAATTTCCTATTTTCTTTTCATCCAACCCCTGTCCCTACTCATGTACTCTGTCTTCATTTCAACCTGTTCTTTTAGAAATATTCTATATTTCTTGTTTTATTTGAACACGGTACACAGTGAGTGGAACTGGTGTACAACACAGGTAAAAGGTATGCAACTTCATTCAGCTTTATAATCGAGAGCACTACCTTAATTAGAGGTTGTCAGTAAACACATGCCTCACTCAAATTGGAGTGCTCTCGGCAAGCAGAAACCAGAGGCTGGAGCAAAATGGACGTCAACCTGTTTAAATTCTGTTCAGAGATACAGACACATTACTGTATAAGACTGTATAAACGTCTAAAGTCTCACATAGTGAATACGTTTCATGGTATCAGACACACATACCCATGAAGTGTGCACTATAATGGAAAATCTGGACAGTCTGACAGGTAAGTACCATAGACGATTGAACAAAATCGAATATTTCTTACTAACAATTCCAAATGCAGTTTATAGTTATTGTTCTCTATTCATACTTTTATAAGTAATACTATAGATGTTTGGCTGTGGCTCACAGGAACTTAAACAGACATCCTATGAAAGATGGGTAACTTTGATTTATCCCAATCTAACCTGTAGGTATTTTGTTATTGCATTGACACATTTTTGTGTGCAGCCTAACTTAATTTTGTTAAGATCCGAATTGTGTATGTGTCATCTTCTTCCTGTGGAAGGTTGACCAGGCGGACAACGTGTTTGATGTATGGCGACAGCAAAGTGATTATTTTTTTTCTTTTCTAATCTAGAATTGTCTCTTTTGAGTGTGACCGATAAAGCATTGCAACCGCTGGGTTGAGGAAATGCTTTTTGAATGTTCCCTCACGCCCACTCTCTCCCTCACCTCTTGACCCCAACCCCCCTCCCCCAACCCACCCCACTCCACACTGCGGGCATCCTCCATTCAGAAGATGCCCGTGTGTCAATGTGACAGAAAACCTTCCCATGATCCCGTTCTCTGTGCTGACTGTGCTCTTGTCTTCCCTTAAGGTCTTGCGCACCTGATGATGGGCGACCAAGGTATGGGTTTAATTTCTTACTCACCTTTTTGCCTCCATCAGCCACTCCCTCCTCCATCTCTCTGCCTCTCTCTCTCTCACTGCCTTGTGCTGAATCCTCCTCATCTCCCTTCACTGCTGGTAGGGATTTACTGGGGCTGCTTTCTTTCTGGCTTGGCGCTGAGTCAATGGATGGTTTGGTCTTTTCCATTTTTTCCCCACCCTCTCTTCTGTCTCTCTCTCTCTGTCGTTTCTCTCTAACTTCCCTTCAACCCATCTCGCCGCTTCTTTTGCGCTTTGGTTTTTCTCTCCGTCATTCTCTCAACAGCCCCGCTATTCCATTGCTGCTTGCCAACTTCATTTTCATATAGAGGGGGAAAAATACTTTCAACCCAGTGGATGATGTGAGTTACAGGGACTTCTCTCAGGGGTTTGTTCACTCTTTGTAAATGTGCTAGTCTGTATTCTCGAGCTCCGAAACTGGAAAGCATTAGCCGTCTGTTCGTTATTCATGCATTCTCCCTCATCTCTCTCATCGTCATGTTCTGGCATGTATCGCGATAGGAAGCTTCCATCTCCTCTTGCCTGCCCTCTTCTCTTTTCGTCCGCAATGCATGGAGTCTCTTCTGAACGTAACCTTTCATTTTTCTGTCTCTGAATCTAACACGCGGTCATAATTCTGACTGTTGCCTCTTTCCTCTCCTTTGTATTTTCCTGTATCTCTCTGGACTTTCTCTTCATGGAACCATTATATCAATATCATAGGCAAAAGAAAAGGTATATAATGCTTCTTTCATACTATGTAATGATGTAGTGTAACTTGAGCTCTTTTAGCTCTCCATGTATATTCCTGTACCTGTGGCTTTACACATGCATCTGTTTCTTTGTGTGTTTGTGGTACTGAAGTCACACTGATTTTTCTGTGTCACTCTCTACAAATATGACGAGGGGCTGGAAGGTAGGTGAGATGTCGTAGAAATGAGTCATTGTACGATGCGCCAACAAATGTAACGTAGGGTTAAAATGACACATTTGAATTAGTCTTAGAAATCAGTGCACAGCAAATGTAGATTATTGGTAACATAAAATGTATTAATTCCTAAAGGCGATTTGTCGTAATTTACAGTGTTTTTAAAAATAAAATAAAAATAAAAAACAATTAGCAAGGTTTATCTCCATTATTTCAGTAAATATTGACCACACAAAGAGTTGACTAAGGCACATTTAAAAGCATTCAATAAAAATACAAGCGTGTTGTCAGATCTTCGCAAAAATATCAGGTAAGAGCATATCAAGATATTCAAAATTTTCATATTCTGCAGGCAGTTATTTCTTTTAGAGCATTCCATACAGCCTCAATGCACCAATGCATATTAATTTAGTAGCACTTTACTGCTCTTTGATATTAAATTACAATTTTTGAAGAGCCCGGTGAGATCCAGCTAAGGTAAGTGAACGGCACCTGGCACTATCACAACTGCAAGCACTCACATCCTGCTCTCGGCTCACAGACCACTGCATGCTGGTATATCCACTGAACTTAAAACACACACAGACTGATGGGGGTTATGCACCTTGGTTTGAAATGTGAGGGATCCGTGATAGGCGGAGGAGGTAGGTGTGCTTTCTGTCTTTCGCGGGTCTCTTTGATTGTGCTCTGTACGGCGTTGACACCCAGGCCATCACACTATCCTGAATGGGCTAATGCCCACAGAAGATGTGGGGGCTTCAGGCTTCTCTTAGCACATTTGAATACATTTTCAGTGGCATTTCTATTTTCTCTCATTCCATTTTCTCATAGAAAATTGGTTTTCATCTGTCTGTAAAATTGAATGAAATGGTGCGTGTGGCAGCTGACCTTACCAGCAGGGTCACGCTGGCATTATCGAATGAATTTTGCATTGTGTTGTTTTTCTGTGGCTATATGTTTGTGTGTGTGTGTGTGTGTGAGGTGCAAAGTTGTTATAGAGAGAGGAAATTAAGGGAAATTTGCATTTTCTGTTCATTTATATTCTGTTTACTGTTCTCATAGCATCTTCCTAATTGCACACATTTCGTTACGTGCTTCAGTGAAGTCCTGCAATTAAATTTCAACAATTACAACACAAATTTACCAATAATTGCAGCCTAATTAATTACAAGGCAGCACGTAATATAATCAGAGATTCAGGAAAACTTCTGTTTCATCTCATTCCTAATATTGGGATGTTTAGTTAAGCTCTGCACGGCTGAGAATATGAACTGCCTGCATGTAAGTCAATAAATTTATACATACATAAGAAATCTCTATTTTTATTGCTTGCATATGCATGTTAAATGCTGAAAAGCCAGTCAAAGAGTGGCAGAACTAAATAACAGAGTAAACAGTTGCAGTTTTACATTTTAATTAAGCTACGACTGAATATGATAACTGAAGCTATGAAAAAAAGGTTTAGTATTAGCTATTCTGTTTCTCTTAAAGGAGTGTTTAAACGTGAGATAAAGTTCTTAAGCGAAAAATAGCAAAAGCGCATCTATCACCGTGCGATTTCACACGCTTGTCGTCTTAGCATTTATAATGAAAGTTTGGGCTGGTTTTTCACAAAGAGCGCCGCAAGATTTGGAACCATGCAAAGTTCCTACAGCAGCCTGAAGAAAAGTTTAGTTGCTAAAACCTAATAATTTTAAATTATGAACAAAACCTAATGTTAAATAACTGTTAATTTCTTTGTTTAAGGCCATTTGTTAATTTACAGCAATAAACGTATACAAAAAGGCCAGATCGGGTAGACATAACTGGACTTTATCGGTAAGTTTTTCTGTGTTTTTTTTTTAATCCATATCGCTTTAATATCATACTAGCTCATATGTTTAGAGACCTCTGAAGATCAGGGGTCCTTTGAGCAGTGTCCTTGCTTTCAGCATGAATGAACTCTAAGCCCTCACACAGAGCCTTTTTTTATGTTTATATGTGTGCTTCTCGCTGGGAATGCATAAACCCATTTTTACTTGACATTAGCCGGATCGAAGACAAGTGCAAATATCTTATTAAAATAAGTGCCGAACAGCAAAGATGAAGTGTGCGCCTGTGAGATTGAGCTTGTCTGCTCTTTGCAGCCGTATTACCATCGTTCTTATGCTAAGTTGCTTTGGGGAGGATAAAAGACGTGCGGTAATACGGGTGGTGCGCAGAAGGCCGGTGGGTCTAATTGCTGTCATTTCACACGGAGAGAGCCTGTAAAGCTGAATCGTTGCTGCAGGCGCTGTAAAGCCCGGTTCACAGGTGGGACTACTCTGACTCCAAATTAGAATTCTTTAAGTCTAATTGACATGGCGGCATAAAGAATACCAACAGCTCGAGTATTTATAGTAAATCCTCTGAATTGTAACCTCCTGCACCTGTTTAAATGAGCAGTGTTACGGTAGAAGTGTGAAATTTGTACTCTTCCTGAAAGGTCTTATTTCTGTTGCCGGTGAAATCATCCGGGGGCAGCTCATTCCATTTAGCATGTTATAATCTAGAAAGATGCTGTGCTAGCTGTCTACAATCGTTTCTGCTTTGCCGAGAAATGCACCTCAGATACCATCACTCACTTGTGTCATTGTCACAGATGACCCTGTTTGTGATAGGAAGAAGAAAGCCCGCTGTGACGTGTTGATCAATACGTATTTAAAATCCCATTACGCCTGCCGTTGCACATCGGATGCCTCGTTAATGTAATTACAAAAGTGGAACAGCCTCTTAAATTACTACAACCGTACCTTTGCTGACTGGCCACTGTCGCGTTCATTCATACGCTCTGCTGTATTAAATGAAACGTTGAGAAATGGTGGTGGAAAACGCCACCGGGTTTCTGTTGTGGAAAAAAAGAAACTAACCTGCTAGCTAAACCACAATGTCAATATTTAGAAATAAATCAATATTGCTACCTCGCAGACACAGGTGATTAAAGATTAAAAGATGGTAATCTACTTTGTACTTTGGCTTTATGGGAGACTTTGTGTACAGGCTAAAAAACAAGTACAAACTGACCAACTTTTTATCTTAATTGTAGCGTAAGTCACACAAGGTCACACATTTCGGTTATGAGCACTTCCTGTAATCTAACAGCCGCTCATCCATCACAAATCCCATCACCTTACTCTGTTCTCATTCAGCGCTCTTTGACACAAAACTTCAAAGACTTTTTTTTATAAGGAAGAGAGGCAATGTTTCAGGCATGCTGCCAGTTGGAACTGATGTTGTGTAGCTTGAAGTACCAAAAAAGCCAAGAAAGAAAGAAAAGAGCTTTTTTTTTTCTGGAGGAGGAGTATGTTGTGTTATTTATGGATTTAATACTGCCTCCAGACTCCCAGTCTTCATATCTACAAGACACCAGTCCTATGCTAGACCTTATCTTAAATTGGGTGCACATTTCAATCAAACACAGAGTTTCAGTTGGAATCATTTTAGAAGATATTTAACTAAAAAGATAGATAAATATATAAAGATAAATAGGAAAAAGAACATTAGAACGTCAATGTCAAGTGGCCTGATGTCATTTTTTTCTGTAACAAGAGTTTTGTTTGTAGGAATTTCCTCTGCTGATTAGCAGTCATGTGGAAGTGGTCATTCTTTCTCGTTCATATCTGAAGCACTCTTCACAAATCTTTTCGAACCACTTAAGTCTGAAAACAAGATTTGCTTCTAAACAATTGAAATAATAAAGGTAAAGTGAGACACTTTTAAATGTGATCAATATGGCTACATCAATATCTCATTATTTTACTGTATGTGATCTTAAAGGTTCCACTTGAAATAAAAATATCATTATGGTGGACAAAACAAAATGATATGGCAACAATCACTGCAACAATATTACAAATATTAATTATGATGTTATCATATTATGATGTCTGATTAATTACAGTCGATGAGACACCAGATTGCAGCAGCTGAATTTGTAAGGAAGAAGACAGAGCATGTTCATGGTATAATGCGATAGACCCAGTAATCAGCACAATTTAGATGTATATTAATGTAGATTAATAATTATAGTTTTTTCATTAATATGTGGTAATTCGTGTGCATTTCAACTTGTTCACAATATTTTAGTTGGCTGCCCATACAAAACAACTAATGGAATGGAATCCTTCCAGATACTTAACCAATCATAAGAAACCATAAAGGCCAGTGTTTTGCCAGTGTCTTATTAGCGCGTCAATAAACACATTTGTGCTTAAGGCAACATGTGAACGGAAAATATCCAATTTAGCCAAGAATATTGATGAAATACAAATTTATGAGGCCATAAAGATGGATGCATAGGTGAGTAGATGTTAGAGATAATGGCATTCTCCATTCATGTATAAATGTTTATAATGGATCATAATTGGCATTTGATCCTGGGAGATTTGTTCCATGAATTTAATGTAGTAAAAAGTCTTAAATTAATATTTGGAGTGATTATATCACACCATTCACTGTAGAGATTATTGCAAGATGTTGCGTTTTTTTTTTTTTTTATGTAAGCGAATTGAACCTCACTGTAAGGTGCTCCTGAAAAACATCCATGATATGTGATTAAGCCCAAGTGTCACACTTTATCCGTATTCATGGTACACCTAGAGTTTGCTGGTGTTTTCAGCAGATAATACAAACGATTTATGGCGGTGGTTATTTCCCAACATTTATTAAATTGGAGCAGTCTGTAATGGAGGACAGCTCATTTCATGGGGTTCAGAGGCATGGCTAACCCCGTCAGAGCAGCAGACATTTTAGGATTGTGTCTGGGCTAAAGGTGCTGGATACTCAGACAGTCGAGGGACCGCAATGAGTTCACCGTCGCCATTTATGTAGAGCCGATCATTGTTAATAAGATGATTTTCTCATTAAACTCCTATAATGAAATTAAAAAGTAATCAGCAGATGTCATTCATGAGTTTTTGGGATGAGGGATTTATCTTTGGAAAAGGCGAAAGGATTTCTTGATAGGTCAGTCTAGCCGCTGAGAGACACTTTAATCTTAAATGCCACTATGCCAGACCAATTCAAAATGTATTACCCACCTCTTCTAAATGGATTTCAACTGAACACTGACATTAGTGGCCCCAATTTGCCAGTATGAATGCAATGTACTGAAATCTAGGAATTTAATATTCACTGTTGATATTTAGCCACAATATAGTGTAGATGGTTTTTAATATATGCAATGCAATATTTTTCTAATTGAAACGATTTTCTCTCATGTTTTTCTATGCAAGTTAAAGATGCATAGAAAAGATTTTTTTTTCTCTTTTCCACTGAAGCGATATTGTACAATGCCATTTATATTAGCTGTGAGCCATGTCATTGTCAAGTAATAGCTAGCACATTAGATTATTATATATAATTATGTATATAATTATGTTTAATAGCATATTTATTTCAAGTATTAATTTAAGACTTAAATGACGCTCATAAAACAGTGTGACATTACCAGATATTATAGTCACATGTGTCTCACTGCGAAGTGTTATGTTGCAATCAGTGAGGCAAAAATAGGGCAAAAAGACTACATAATTAGCGGGAGGAATAGATCGGCTCTGTCTTTCTCTCCTTTGGAGTTGAAGCAACACTTTTATCTTGTTGAAGGAGAGGAACATGCTGAGCCTAATTTGCTGGAGCAATGCTTGCTGGCAGTATTTTTCCATCAGGTCAAGCTATTTTGAAATACCCTCAAGGTGTGATAGCTTGGACTCATTGTTGTGGTGTGCCTGCCAGAATGTCATTACCAGCATTGGTAGGTGGGTTCTATCCTCATCCACTTCACTGCACGTTCACATGCGTGCTGGGGTGAGTTGATAGCTGTTATAACCTTTTGGAGGAGATTTAGGATATTTTCCTGTAAACATTTAATTAGTTGAAGTCTAACGCTGGCTTTTGATAGTGATTGGCATTCTTGCTTTGTGTGCAGTGTTGGGGAGGATACTTACCATACAAATTGAAGCTTTGCGAGCTTCAAGCAAGTTAAAATTGTACCGGTTCAGCTACAAACAAGTGTTCTTTGGATTCTTTTGCTTTTGTAGGTACAATACAAAGTCACTTCATTAAAGTATGGTATTATCTTTTTTTTAAGTGTGTCTGTGTGTGTGTATATATATAGTGTAGACAGGGCAGGAGGTGAATGGTGTTAGAATCCATTTGCATCTACAGAAAACAGTAAACTGCAAAACAGCAGGCAGAATAACATGGTCAAAGTTCTGAACAGTAGAGCAGACAATCTGCAAATTTAAAACAGTAATTACACACGGGAATAATCTAAAGGTCAGGCATAGGATGTTGAGGCACATTGTGAAAACAAGGTAAATAAAGAATTCTCGGTAAGACAGCGAGGCAGTGCTTGGCAATTGGGTGTATAGTGAGGATGGTTGAAATATAATGTTAACAAGAAGTTTCTAGTCACGGGATGAATGGTCCATGGACTAAGGTGTGACAGAATAATTATGGAAATACCATGATTATTTGAATAGAACTGTACACACCATTCAGAATGCGATTGAGATTTTTTTGTCTGGCTCATGAAATTCAAATAATATTTGATTGGGAAATTGTAATTAGAATTAGAACTGGTTTATTTGAATGTAAGAAAGTAAAATACAGGCATACAGTAGTTCCCTCCATATTGAAAATTGTGTTACTACTCACTCTCGTCATTCTAAATCTGTAAGACCTTGACCTCCAGAACCGCCACGAGAAAAAAATTATTTTATAAATTTATTTATTGTATTTATTCTTGTAGCTTCCTAAAATGAAGGTTAAATCATTGAGTAACTATTTTAATGATGTCCTTGCTACCTTTCTAGGCATTGAATGTGGTAATTGCATTGCATTGTTATCTATGCTGGGTCAAAAAGCTCTTGGATTTCATCAAAAATATCTTAATTTGTGTTCCGAAGATGATTGAGGTTTACAGTTTTGGAATTTCATTGGGGTGCATAATTAATGGCAGTATTTTGGGTGAACAATATCAAACAATATGAAAGTTTGAATAAAGGGTTTAATACATTCAGTAAATTTTTCTTCCTGTCATTCCAATTTAAATTACAGCTCAATTTCTCATTCAACTAAATTCATATTCACTCTCTTAAGTTGAATGGAGCTAAATCTTCCATTCGAAACTTTGCCCTATTATACCAAATATAGCTAACATCTAAAAGAAACCAGAATGAATGGTTTTCTCCGGGTATTATTAGTGTTTTGGATCCTGTAACTGACCAAAAGATAGAACTGTGTTTTTTGAGCTTTGCATTAAACCTAGAAGTAGGAAGTCGTGACGATCGCCTAAGAAACGAAAAGTGGAAAAAAGAATGAAAGAAAACAAAAAGAGAAATCATTGGCAACACAAATCAATACACAACGGACACACAAGCTCCCCAGGTGAGCAAGATGGAGATCAGACGTTGAATCGATAGCCTGCAGTCAATAGAGGAGAGTGACTGAGGTGATGGAAAACTATATCCTGGGCAGACGAGCGAGGGCGCAGTCCCTGAGGCGAAGGGGTGGGGGCCCTAAGCTGAGTTTGCAGGACCGTTTCATTTTCAGCGGGAATACGTCCGACCTTGGTTATTTAAGATCAGCATAAATCTCCCTTGAGTAGAGCTGGCAGTATCTCACTCCCTGTTGTGCCACTTATCTTCATAGAGCATCGTTTGCTAGCAGCCAAATTGTCAAGAGATTATTTTTTTACTTTATTTATTCTTTTATACCTCGGTAGCAGATGTGATATCATGATTTATTGTTGTTTCAGCAAGTTGATGCCAGGAATAAACAGGACGCTTATCTGTATTCTAATTTCTGATAGAGCTCCTACAATAAAGCACTGTGACCTTTAAAAGCGATTTAACATACAAACATGCGCATTTGAAAATGAATCTTAAATACACACACATGCACAAAAAAAATAAAGCTCTGAAGTGATGCGTGATGACAGCTTGTGTATTGAAAAGCAGTAAATATGCATGAGAAAGGCTGCTAAGCATTTTCCTCTTCGCAGTCGGTGGATTGTGAAGAAAGATGTGGATTGTGTGACTCACATCTCATGAGTCATAAAGCTTATGCATTCATAGTCGCTCCTTTAAGTGCCATATGTGAACTTCAGATTCAGGTTGAATATGG
Source organism: Enteromius viviparus (assembly GCA_032353835.1). Classification (NCBI taxonomy): domain Eukaryota; kingdom Metazoa; phylum Chordata; class Actinopteri; order Cypriniformes; family Cyprinidae; genus Enteromius; species Enteromius viviparus. The sequence continues at coordinate 1,256,127 of JAUCNO010001034.1, forward strand.
TGAGAGAAAAAAAATAAATAAAAATAACCAGTCGGATCCCTGCGGCTAGTTGCCCTTAAAGGTTAGCGATGCGAAAGATAAACAGACAGACAGCCTCTGTGCGATTGATTGACAGGCATTTTAATGAAACCATAAACAGGGCTGTTTTGCCCCATCGCAGATTCAAGTGCAAATTCAAGTCGTCCTCTGGAGGTAATTGTAATACCTTAATTAACAGAACACATGCATGCGTAAAGGCCTCAGAAGGGAAAATACATATTTAAATCCTTCCGTTTAGTCCACTTTGATGAATTTCAAAATTCTCGCGCTGTAGGGATGGGGAGCGCCCCCGCGGGAGAATGAGTTCTGCCATTTCCCCATTCCTCTTGACCTGCCAAATCTGTGGCGGCCGGCACCAGTTGGCCTCCCGGGGGGTGCACGGGCACTCATTAATCTCCGGCCCGCTGTCCCAAAGGGGGCAGAGTAATTGTTTAATAGTAGATACTGAGAGATCATGATTCTCTCCGTTTGACATTTATGAGGTCATCAGTGTCTCTCTACATTAATGCACGTATTTATTCGTGCGACACGGCCGGGGCCTTACGGATATCCGGCGAACCGCACGGCCAGCTGCACATAATAAGGGTATCCGTGTGACATTTCTAATGAGTGTGTAATTTACTCAACGACGCAGTTACATCACTGATATAATGATGGGCCGTGATTGACATTGTGTGTGTTTTAATAACCAACCGCAGTGGCATGTTTCACACGGAAAGCGCTGTGTGTCTTGCCCTCGCTGATATTCCTTCTGTTTGCTTAATTGTTTTGCTAATTATCCTGTAATTGCATAATGTTTGCCACTCTATATGTCAACTCTAAAATATGTTGCCATTTATATTTCTGACATGGGCTGGGAGCTCTCTGAATTTCAATGAGTTTGGATTGCTAAATATATATTAGGGTATAATTGATTTGGGGCCATGGACTGGCTGTAGTTACCCCCTTATTAAAACGGAAAGCTCTTGTCATTAAAACCTTCCAGGCCAGTTAAGCAGTTGCTCTTCTTATTGTTTCAGTCAATGAATGGATGTAGAGAGAACCCTTTAAAGGGATGGTTCACCCAAAAATTACAATTCTATAATTTCATGTCATAATAAAACGTTTCTTCTGTGGAACATATTTTGCAGAACTGTAATAACAGTCCAAAACAACATTGGGCCACACTGACTTTTATCTAATGGCAGTGAAACTTTTTTTTAATTGCTTGTGTAATACAAAGATATTTTGAACCGTGTCTTTGGGGGTTTTATTTGTTCATACAGTAAAAGCCAATAGGGACTGATGTTTGTTTTGCACCTTAACGAGGAAAGCAAGTCAAACGAGTTCAGAGTGTAAAAAGAGCAAATGATGACAGAATTTTCATTTCTAGCTGAACTGTCAGTTCTGGAAGCGCAGGAATGTCTTTAAAAACACACAACGGTGACATTGAAATTCAGTATATATTTGATTATAGCAGCAAACTATGCTAGCTATGTTTTATAAACATACTGTACAAGATCACATCCTGTGATCGTCAGTTGAAGCCACCGAAGTGCCTGGCGAATTCATTTAAGTTGACTTAACAGAGAGACCTCTTGGATTGGCTGTCTCAATCTAAACGTATGGCCCATCACATCTTTAATAGCAAACACAAGATGGGCTCACCGCCACAGTGGCTCTGGGGCTGATCATTCGTCTCGCGTGGAAAGGGGGGCAGTAAATCAGCCCTGGCTGGGGATGTGACGTCTTGGACGGGGATAATTTGTGCTCATTCTGTTCTGGAGAAACTGGGCCGGAGATCATTAGGCCATAAATCATGCCAAAGACGGATGCAAATGTAAAAGAACAGGAAACACAAAAACAGAACCCTGAGTCAAGACTGGAAATGAAAACACTGTGCTGTGTTAAATGACTTCCTGGGCTGCTTTAGGTGGTAATTATACTTCAGCAACTAACTTTTAAGAAGGTGTTCTTAAAGAATTTTAAGTGATGATTTTCAGTAGAATTTTATTGAAATATGAAAAGGTTTTTGGCATGTTATCTTGCAGTCAGTGGTTTATTGGAGCAGCGGTTTGTTTTTATGTACAGTAGGTGTAAGTGCTATGATCATGTATCTTTGATTGAGGGGAAATGGGAGTGCTTTACATGTGCATTGCTGTTTATATACTCCTTTATATGTTTTGAAGCAAGATTTTTGATGAAATGCCAGAGCTGTGCAGTGAAACTGCAATTTTATCTCTTGCGTTAATGTTTTTGTGTCTATAATTGAATCAAGGGTGTGGCTTAAACAGAAATTGTGTCACAACCACTGTATATTAATATATACATTTACATATATACATATACATATATACATTTTCACTAGCCATTACTTGCTGCTCATTTATTATGGGTGCTAATAATTCATATTATTATCCGTGTTAAAAACTACTGCTTTTATTTGTGGAAACCATTAATAACTTTTTAAGTTTGATAACTTTTGAATACAAGGTTTTCATGGTTTCCACAAAAATATTAAGCAGTACGACTGTTTTATCAGCATTGAAAATAATTAGAAATTTTTCTTGAGCACAAAATCAGCATAATAGAATGATTTCTGCAGGATCATTTTTTACAGAAGACCCTATTACTGGAGTGTATATATATATATATATATATATATATATATATTAATATTAATAAAATTAAAATTTTATTTTACTGGAGTATATATATATATATTAATATTAATAAAATTAAAATTTTATTTTACTGGAGTATATATATATATATATATATTAATATTAATAAAATTAAAAGATTATTTATTAGTATTTTTTTTAAGCTTTTCGGCTTTATTTTGTGTTAAACAATGTATTATTATAATTATTATTATTATATACTCTAGCTTATAAAATGTCACTGTACGCTTCATTTTCGCACTTGTGCAGTCAGCCCAAAAAATTCAGTCCCAGTAGAATTCAGATAGAACCCTAGAAATAGATTTCAGAGTAGATATTGCATAGATTTCCTTGTTACAGTGTTATTATACATTTAAGTATTGAATAATGCTAACTACATATAACATGATGTGAAATATAGAAATGTAAAATGCTATCTTTGTTTTCTTCATTGCTTTGTCTTTCCAAATATGAAAGTTTCCACTCTGCTTTTGTTCTTTTTACTCATATTCACCTTGAACTTTACTCTAACCGGCGAGAGATAGATGCCTCTACCCTGTCGCTTTACCCTTCACAACTGTTCTCTCCTGCTGGCTTTGTTTACACAGACAGGAAGGAAATTATACACCTCTATGTATGCATATTCCATCCTTGTAAATGATTTAAATGTATGTTGTTTACTCTTTTCTTGCAATTCAAAGCATATTGATTCTGCTCTGCAACCTTGTGCACTAAGATCTATTCAATATTCATCCATTAGCTTGTTTTGGTTTCGCTTTTTAATTTGGGTGGGAAGTGGGAAGATGCAAAGAGTGCCGTTGGTGTGGGTTGTGTCGAAACTATAAAAGAGCCGTATGATGCTTGAATGATTCAAAACAAAAGATTTTATGTGAGAGGAGTTGTCGTGGTTACCAGAAAAGGTCTTAAACAATAGCCGATGTTCTCCTCGGGACCGAGGAGGAGACTAGCGTCACACGCAGAAGAGTTGCCTAGCAATGCCGGAGGAGTAGTTGCTCGATTGGTTACAGAAGGCGGTGCTATTCAAAGTATATCTAGTCATATTCAAATGAAAAGCACTTTCGCGTCTCCAAAATTTGAAGTTCCGGGGATCTAGGCACGTAAATGGGTGGCGGGTATAAAGAATGTTGCATCTCTTGTCCCGTCTTTTTGTTCCTCCAGTATTTGCTGACAATGAAGAGCGGAGCGATCTTTATTAATCCTATTTCATAATGCTTTTGCTAATTGATTAAAAGGTGATTGCTGAAAGGTCTAACATGTTCTGGCTGCATTGGTCCGTCTGGGTTCTAATTGCTTTTTAATTGAGTCTTTCTTCCTTTGAATCCGTATCTCCGATTAAGGCTTTTTAAAATGGAGGGCAGAGATTGGATAAGCGAGGCTGTTTTCTTTCATAAGATTTCCAATAATCCATATTCATGTCTGGTATGGTGTTATGTTAATGAATTGGAGCTTTTTACGCTGGGTAGAAATGAGTTCTCCCTCTCTTCTTCACTCTTTGTGATAAGTGCGAGCCACGCCGCGCTCAAGTGGAGAGCGAGCTCTGGAATACATTTAGATTCCCACCACAAGAACAACCTGTCAAATTGGAAATATGGAAATATGACAGCTTATTGAATCCTAGGCAATTTAATGAAGAATGATATTTGATAGGCAAAGCATTTTTGTCAAAAGCAATTATACAAATCGTGCCTGTGCCAAGCCTGGCAAAAACAGCATTGATTCTGATTTCTTTCCTGTTCATTCTGTCTTCAGATGTGTGCATGTGTGCATTCATACCATGATTTGAGGGAGAAACAGAGGAAGAGAAAGAGAAGAGAGAGCAGTCTGGCATCCACAGCATGTGCCAAAAAGCATAAGAGAAAGCACTCAGTGAACTGAGAAGAGCAAATGGAACCGATGTCAAAAGAGCAACTTTGCTCTGTAGCCTGTGCTGAAACAGAGCAGGTTTCTTTCTAATGTAACAAGGACACACCGGCAGGGTTCATGTTGTGTGCTCTTCTCTGTAAATGATATGCTTTTCTCCTCCTTTTATGATGCGGATCATACCTCATGTTCCTGAAAACCGAAGTTTGGCTTCGGCTCTCCCACTCAGAGTCACTTTAAAGGGGAAAAAAAGAAAAAAGAAATTATTTTGTCACCCACTTGTCGTTCCAAACCTGTATAACTCTCTTTTTAATAATACATCATATATAACATATAT
>JAUCNO010001034.1:1261125-1287055 GCA_032353835.1 Enteromius viviparus
TAAATTTTAAAGATTTTTTTTTTTTTTTTTTTTTTTTGAGAAAGTAAAAATTCAGAAATTTTCCCGTAAGGGGTAGGTGTAGGTGTAGGGCTATAGAATATACATTTTGTACAGTTTAAAATCCATTATGCCTATGAAGAGTCCCGACTAGGATAGCTGACCAGACTGTGTGTGTGTGTATGTTACCAAGAAAGTCTTACAGGTTTGGATGACACAAGAATAAATAATGACAGAATTTTTCAGCAACAAATCAATTTCCTCAAAAAGTACTGCAAGTAAAGTCGATAATTACAAAAAATGGTTACATCACAATCAGTGATCAGTATAATTAGTTAACAAGCCTGTCTTAATTTACTGAAACAATTAAGGTCACAGAATGATCCTCAACAAAAAATGAAGTATACAGTAAATAAGTCCTAAAAGACCACCGCAGCATGAAAAAAGATCCCATAAACCAGTCACATTGACACACCAAATGCATCTACAATTATGAAAACCGCTTGTTGTCCAAGCACTGGTAAAAATAAACTTATATATGTATATTTAGTGCTTCGTTAACTGAGCTGTCCCTTTAACATGCTGCATGCTGGTGCCACCTCCAGCTGACCCCTTGGTTACATTCACACTAATTTCCCTTTATAACAGAAGCTGCATTTTGTCAGTAAAGAAACACGGTTTTGGCACAGAAAAGGCGGCATCTTTAATTCTAAGCCGTCTTTTATTGAGTTTGGACTCAGTGTTGGACACTAATAAACAGAATTCAGCAGTGGTCAGCGCTTTGCGTTAATCCCTGCCTGTTCTCTCCTATCTTGCCAGTAATGGTTTTTCTTTTGTAACTGCCATCAAGGCGTGAATAATGGCAGTGCACAGTGGTGGAAAATGAGAAGGAAAATTCTCAATTGCCGGCTGCGTATAAATGCCTGTTTGTTGGAGTTGCCAGGAAAACAATGAGGGTGATTATGGAACCCGTGAAAGTGTTTTAACGTTATTAGACTGAATGAAAGACTCGCCTCACCTGAGAATACTGTCTTTTTGCTCTTAACATTAACCACTCTTGTAAAAGTGATATTTCTGACGTAAACCATGAAAGAAGAGGGCAGACTGAAACCTGTTTGAAAGGATACACAAATAATTTGTGAGCACTGAATCAGTCACAACCAATAAATTAGGTATGAATAGAGCTCAGCGTTTATTCTGTTATATGCCCTTTTGATAGCGATGACTATCCAGTGAATCTGGTACATATTGTCTGCTGTTGCTATGGAGACTGCTTTTTGAATCTTTGTCTTTGTGTAAGGGTTTGCACTGTGAGTTCAAGACAGCCCAAAACAGATCATAATAAGAAAGCATGTGCAAATATATGAATGTTAATCACTTTATAATGTTAATATGTAATATTTAATATGTGACATTTAAATGATTAATATATACATCCAGTAATAGTGCCAGGATTCCCACAATCTAATAACATCTGTATTATATTATATTATATTATATTATATTACACCAAGCGGAAGTAATAAACACTTATTTTGAATATAATTTAAACAAGTCTGTCTATTCCAATGTTTTGAAGATATTAAATAAGATCAAATCATGCTAAAGATTTCTCACTGTGCGAAGGCCTACATTTTCTCCCGGCTTCTTAGGTTTTCAACCTCCAGTCTTGTTCATAACTCATATTTTTTGCTATTGACATCTACATCAGGCTGATTTGATCATCCGCAGAGCGATTTTATACTTCACACATACCTACAAATGCAAAACTGACAAATCAATGCTATAGGCGCTGTTCTGACAAATGGTGACAAAGTGTTGTTCTGAAATCATCTTTCACACTTCCAGGCTTAAACATCAATATACAGTAGCTACATCGTTTCAAATTTACTTTGAGGAGACTGAAACTGAGAGATTTCCTTCTGCATTGTGTGCTTTGCAAGCGAAGGGGGTTTTATTTACAGAGGAAAGAATGAAGGATAATTTCAATATCCTTAAAGAGCCTAATTTGCATAGTCCGCAATTTGCATATATAATTTCTCATTAAAACTGAATCAAACTTTTTGGAAGTTGCTGAAATGGCATCTAAACATCAAGTTAACGAAATTAAATTAGCTTCTTGTGGTTTTGTGACAGGCACCATTTCCGTCAACTCGATCCGTACTCCCTACAACGCTCCCGGTGAGAGTGAGATCCTGGATTTGGACGACATACTCTATCTGGGCGGCCTGCCAGAGGACCGTGCCGGTCTGATCTTCCCTACGGAGGTCTGGACCGCGCTCCTAAACTATGGCTATGTGGGCTGCGTGCGAGATCTGTTCATGGACGGCCAGAGCAAGGACATCCGGCGGATAGCAGAGGCCCAGAGAGCGGTCGGGGTGAAGCCATCCTGCTCTAAGGAACCTCCCAAACAGTGCCTAAGCAACCCCTGCCTGAACAGTGGCACCTGCAGAGAGGGCTGGAACCGATATGTGTGTGACTGCTCAGGGACGGGCTATCTGGGACGCTCCTGTGAGAGAGGTGAGTGCATAGAGTCTAGATTTTGTTTTTCCATTGTGTCACTTGATCATCTTTTTTTCACGATAGCCATCCCCGTCAGGATTTTTGATATAAGCGTTACTTTTGTTTTTGCTGTGTTGTGCTGGGTAGATCCTTTCACAAATACAGTGTAAAATACAGCTTCACGTATTAGTGGCAGCTATTTGACAAAAATTGCATTGTATTACATTAAATTAAATTAGATTAAAAAGAAAAACCTTAAAAGGTGTGATGTGAAAGCTAATTATTTTTAAGATTTTGTAACCACTTGAATAAGAGTGATTTTAGTTTATGGTTTCTTTTTTAAAACCAAACTTTTTAAGGCAAGACACTGTTTTTTCACCATTTTTTCTTCCATAACTTCTTTTAGACTAGCAGAAAGACCTCCAAAAATACACTTTTAAATGTTTAGTTTCTACTTTGTTTCTATTTATATCTGTATATTTCAGTTACAGTACATATTTGTGACTCTCTCTTTAAAATCCAGGCTGAAGTCTTAGAATCTAATTATAAAAAGTTAGATTTTTAATTGCACTATGATTTCAGTCTTTGACATGGCCTTGCTCAGATAGTTTTAAAGATATCAAGGTTACATTTTCACAGAATGTCCTTTACCTTATGAAGGATGATCGAAAACAGTAAATCACACTCTCACATGTGAAAAGACTTTAGCTGGGTTTTTACAGTCAGGGTCATATTTTTCTAATACAATGAATTTCCACGTCACTAGCCCGTACTGTATATACACTACACTTTTATTCCTAAGGTTTTTACAGGAATGGATCGCTCATATACCGTATCATGCACCTGATATAATTTTAACGCTTTACTCCTTAAGATCACATGACAGTTTTTTTTTTAACTGTGGTGTTTTCTGATTTATGCAGTGGAAAAAAAAGAGACCTATTCTGCACAAACCTGTAATGTGAAAATGAACATATCTTCACCCAGTGTTAAAAATTCTGTCCTGTAAATGTTTGAAAATAAGTTGCATATTTAATTAGACAATGCCTCATTTGCATAGTTAAACATATTTCAGAAAACCTGTCATACAAAACAAACGTCTTAATGTACTGTGATTAATTAACCGCTGATATCTGTTTATCCTATTCACCTTAAATGCTTTGTTTTAAAATTGCACCGTTTTCCTATAAAAATAAATGTCACTTGGCTTGATTTTTGATTCATGCATTTCTAAATGTAGCTTAAATACCCAAATACTTTTTAGAGATAAACATAACTAGCAGAGTACGTTTTTTTGTCTTTGAAAGGACTGAAATAATAAGATGAGGTGTTAGAAGAATCACTGCTTCAGTGAAAGATCTGTACGCTCATGACGTGTAAAGATGTTGCACTCATTCAGAGATATTTTGTCCATTGTGCTGTGTAGGGGAGGATGACATTCACTGCAGCTGGGCTGACGTTACTGTTACCGTGGTAATTGTGTTTCTCTTCAGTCCATGTCATCTTCAGAAAGAGCCACTCAAGCATGGATTATGTTTCTGCCTTTTGTCTCCCTCCCTAGCAGAATTTTAATTCTGTTGTGTTTCCACATGAACAAAGGGACCAGCGTTCATCCAGCTCTGTGTTTTTACCCCTCATAGGTGCCTCTGTGTATTCATTCTGGAAGTGCTTGAAGCTATAGTGGCTAATTCTTTAATGGAAGTGCATCTCTTCTAAGCTTGTTGCCGTTGTCTGGACACTGATACCACCCTGCAGCAAAGTCGCTTCTGTGGGGAAAATACAATCAATTATATGCGCATTGTTGAAGCTCTGTGCAGGAATTATGGAAATGATTCGGTCAATTAACCCATCAAAGATGGCTTGCTTTGTCATCGGCCGAGCAAAGTTCACCACAAACAGCCATCAGAAAGAGAATGGTGCAGTCTGGTGCAGTTTTACAGGGTGTTGCCGGCTTCCTCCAGATGCACGTTTATAAGATTCCAGTCACAGAAAACAGCTTTTTATGCAACGGTAGAATGGAGAAATGAAATGAGATAGACGCAGAGATAAAGAGCCAGAGAGACAAAAAGAGACAGACGACAGACTCAATCTTGTCAGCAAAATTATGGAAATGTTTTTTTATACTGTATATAGCTTATATATATATATATATTTGTCAGTGATAATGAAGATGAGAGAAGATGAGACAAAGATGCTTAATGACAATAATTAAACCGTTTTAATTAAAACATGCTTGAAATATGATGAGGGAGAGATAACTAAGATAACAATGCAGTAAATTATATTAGAAGAAGATAAAAAGTACCGGGTGATATTTAATTATAGTATGTTAAGAAAAACTGAAACTGAAATAGCTGAACAATGATGCGCATATAATTCTTTGGACTGATAATGAAACAGATTTGACAAACTTGAGTTCTAATCAGAATGCGCAAGTCCTTTTTGCTTAACACGTTACACTTGAGAAATATTATGAATTACTTGAATTAAATGAATTATTACTTATAAGTTTCAAGTGGGAAATTAACAGCAGTCTTTAAAGCATGTAGAGCACAGTAACTGACAATTAACAAAAACCTTAATTTACACATTATTTGTTTATCTTTGTTAATAAATCTTTTATGCAATTTGATAAATGTTTTTACATTTTTTTTAATGTTTGATTTTCTAAATCTAACTGCATTTATTTTTTTATACATTTAATTATATTGCATAATTTCAAATGATGAATTGTAATTTATTTAATATACTGTATATTTAGTCTTAAATGTAACTAAAATGTGAATGATTTGACATTACAGAAATCTAATGGTTTTTATGTTAAATGTGTGGTCTGCAAAAAAAAAGATTTTTATGTTATTAGATATTTATTTACCGTAGATTAAATATATTTATACTGTATATTTCAATCTGAGTTACATATCAAATGTCATATATAAATTAACAAGAATATAAAATAAACATGTACACAGTTAGGGTGAGCAACAGAAAAAAAAGTGCAAAAAAAGTTCTCAGAGCATGTCATTGTTGGCTCTGCCCAGCTGTTTAAGGTGATATAAATCCATAACCATCCAGCTGCTCTCAGTGCTTGACTTACTTGAACAAAGCATCAAAGGAAAACAAACGCCCCAGAATAACATCTGCCCTAATTTCCTGTCATTTCTCCAAGGGTCCTAATGGGCTCTTACAGTGACTAAACTTAGCGCATAACCTCTGCTCATCCCTCAGTACCTGATAGTTCTGCAAACAGAGTTTTACCCTACAGCGTTTATTTTGTTTAGAGAGGCGACAGGATGTGCTACAAGCGAGTTCAAACACCCAAGCTGTAATAGACTTCACTTTTATTTCCCACAGCCACACCTGCTTGATTGCATGCTTGGCAGGTCGTTCATGTTGATTCCCAAGTCAGTATTTGTTTCATTGCCCCGGCCGCTGCACGCTTTTAGACTTCACGAGGTGTCGTGTTGCGTGCAGAAAAATTGTAACATGCATTTACGGTGAAGGTTCCATCGGCATGCGGGAACTCACCACGAGCAAAGCTGAATAATGTATGATGCCTCTGAGCCAACTCATCCTGTTTATCATGATTGTTGAACATACATTTCCCTAATCCCTGTGGCAACCATAGCTCCTGAGCGCTGCAGTATTCTAGCAGGGAGGGCCTGCGGCTCCGCCATGTGACTGCTGACTCTCCGGATGTCACCTAGCGAGCTAAACTCAAAGAAGTTTGCAATTTCAGGGAGAGCTATTCAGATGTAGGCAGATTAGGCCCATTTGCATGTTTGCGAAAGCGAGGTGGAGGCGTGGCCTAGCGGTGGTTAACACGTTCTGAAGTGATGCAAGTTTGAGTCTGGCTTGTGTCATTTCCTGAAACTCTTCTTCCTTGCTGGCAGCATTTCCAGTTCTATTATCCCTAACAATTAAACGGCCAAAAAATGCATAATGGCCATAAAATTAAATAAAATGATAAAATAAAAGAAATGATATTTTTGGGGCTTTGACTATTGTGGAGCCTGCTATATGTTTCAAGGGAGAAAAAAATATGAAAAGCATGGTAAATAATTTACTGTGATAAAATGTTATCAAATTCTGTGAAAATAAGCATGTGAAAATATTAATAAGTATAATAAGCATGGAAAAAGTCTGTGAAAATATTATGCAGTTGTGCATATCAAGGATGCATGAAATATTATTTCATTAAATTAACCTTCAGACATTTATGTACAGACAGTAATGTCTTTGAATTATTTTTTTCTTGATCTATTAGCAAATACTGCTCTATGTGACATAAATAAATCTATAAAAATGGCATATTTTATTTAAGCAGAGATGCCAAGATAACATTTCTTGTTTGGTGTTTCATTTTTCTTTTTTCCGTTTTATTTTAGCACTAAAATAACTTAAAATAAGTAATCTAAAACCAAACTAATAAAAAATTAAAGATAGAAACACTAAGCAATTTACTAAAATTTAACTCAATATTTTATTCAAAAAATTGTCAAAGCAGCATTTTTCATTTCATAGTTAAAATAGCTACTAAAAAAAGAAAATGTATAAACTAGAACTAAAACATACACTTAACAAAAACTATGTATATGTTTTGTTTTTTTAAGTAAACACAAAACAAACAAAAAATCCCTGGAACTGAAATTAAAACTGAAATATTCAGTGATAATTAAAAAAAGTTATACTCGCATATTAGAGATAATAAAATAACACCAGTTTGTGATTAATTTTGATTAGGCAGTTTTACAGATAGTCATGTCATGTAATTTATTAGATTAAATTAAAAGCTTACCAGGCTATTTTAATTTATTTAGTTCACAAATGATTTCGAGATTATGCAGAATATAGATATATATAGAGAGATATATATATTCATGTGTAACTGAGTGTCTCCATTTGCATGTGTTGGTCTGATCCTGCATATCAGAGGAAACTGGACGCACAGAGCACTAAATGAAAGTAGCAACAGATGGAGGGGCAGATGGAGAGAGTGACCAGCCATATACACTCCTTTCTACCTGCGGTCCTCCAGTTCCGTCTCTCTCGTTACAGACCAGGAGAGCGGCTGTTAGAGGAGCTTTCGTGACTGCTCAGCGCTTGTTGTGACAAGATTGGCCTCTAATTGAGAGATCTGTGTCATTCAGAAAGATAAAATTTGGTCTTTATGGGTGTTTCTACAGCTATGCCCACAAAAGATTGTTGTTATTTGATGATTACATTAAAACCATTCTGTTATGGATTTTATAAACAAAGAGAGAAACATTTAAAATTTTAAATTCAGTGTGCTTGCTGCCAGTTATCAAATTGGTGTCAAAAATGAAACAACAATGATTCATATATGTATATATTGTATATATTGTAAAGGAGTGAAAACATTTTCAATTTTTCTCAAAATTAATCTTATTTTTAAATTTTGTGTGAAAGGTTTAAAAGCATTATTAAAAGCTATTTTTGCTTCTTCTATCATCTATCTTCTAAACAAAGAGTGAAAAAATCATGACAATTACATTTTTAATTGTGTAGAATTTGTTGACTTAATGTGACTAATGTGTAATTGTGACTGTCCAGTTGTTACGATCAAATATGAAAAATAAAACAATAAAAAGGTAAATAGGTCCAAATTTAACAACAATTTTATTAATGCATGTATATTTTTTTCAATTATTTTAAGTATTTATAAAATGCTACACATAAAATTAAAAATTAAAAAAAAAATATTGACATTTCCAGTTGAATTGTGTGAAACACAATAAATGACGTGATATGTTGTAGAAGTGGCATTATGATGGACGTTTTAGAAATGTATCTAAAATACTGCTGCCCTACACTGTTAGGAATTGTTAGTAGATGTATTAAACTAGTCAAAGAGAGTTCTTTTAAGTCCGCAGGGTCCAGAATTGCCTATAGCTGAAGAAACATCCTTTTCTAGTGTCTAAATTTGTGGACAGCTGAGCTCCGTCGATCACTCCCTCAATTCTGTGGTTCCCCGTCCTCCCTCTGTTCCATCTCCATGCTGTTTTCCTAGCATGTTCCTTCATTTGAAACCTCTGCAGACCTCTGCGAGGCACAGAGAGCGTCGCTTCCATCTTGTCCAGATTGGATGTGATGTGTGGGCTGTGGAGCGGTGCAGATGCCATACTGCTGCGCTCTCCCGCTGTGTGACTGCATAGCGCTGTTTGAGGAGGCAATGAGGGTCTTTCTGAACCGCTGGCCATACCTCTCTTTTCATTATCCTCTCCCCTGGCGTGAGACTACTGCACTGGAGACGAGAGGGGGGCTCGTTTGTCAAGCTGTCATTGTTTTGAGGCTGCCTCTTCTCTGGAGTAGGTCCCGGTGGGGAGGGCTAAAGATTGGGGTTTAGGGTTAAAGGCTATAGTGGGAGTGGTGCATCCTAGTGGTTGTTAAAGTCAATATGATTTGTGATCCTTCAGTGTTTAGATTTAACTTCTGTAATGTAGGGTGAAACTTGATTTTAATTTTTAAAAACTGATTGGATAGAGCACATTTACATACATGCCCAATACAAATTTGAAATTTGACTTTTAATCTATTAATGTAAACTAACATTAGATTATTGTGCTAATGATTTTAGCAAGTCTCTAATTATCAGGTACTCAAACAAAACCTTAACATCTGTTTAGCTTTTTTTTTATGATTCCAAGATTTTTTTCTTTAAATCCTCTTGAATAACATGCAGTAAATGCTTTTTTTAAAAAGTAAATTTGATCAAATCAGAACAAGTAAGTACAATATAGAATAACTGTTTTTGATTTCAGTATATTTCAAAATGCAATGTATTCCTGTGATGGAAAGCAACCATTACTCTAATCTTCAGTGTCACATGGAAAAAATTCCTTATTGATATTGTTGCCAATGCCACTGTATTTTTTTCATAATTCTTTGATGAAAATAGCAGCTTTTATTTTAAATAAAAATCTTTACTGTGACTTTTGATCAATTTAATTTTGCTGGATAAAAATATGAATTACGTGGGCTACATCAACTGAAAAATGTAACAAATAAAAATGTATTAAATAAAATAAAAAATATCAATTCAGAAATAATATTTATTAAGTAATTCTGACTGAAACTTTAGTTTTGCTAAAATATTTATTGACTTAAATTTAAAGGGTTTAAATTTTACATAAATAAAAATGGCATGAAAGTAATGGTCGATTAGGTCATGCTTCCTGTTAATATAAATATAAGAGATTTGCAGGGGGGAAAAGTAACAGTAATGAATTGCTATGATTGCTATGAAACTTTCTGTAAGGTTTATCTTTTTAAATAATTTTAGGCATATCATTTATAGCATAATATACATGGATACATGCAGTTTGGGCTTTGTTTGGAGATTAACTCAGGATGTACAGTACAGTAGAAGTAGTAGAATTGCATGTTGAAGAAAATGGGTAGAAGCTATGAAAAAAGCTTACATTATGCTTTGAAAAAAATTGAGTGCAGTTACGATGACAAGCTGCTGTAAGGTGGAGCTTGTTGGGTAAATCGATGTTTTGCAAGAGTTGAGACACATAATACTCGTGCAAAATGACTTAGGTACCTTTTTCAATGGCTACATTGTCTCATGCGCTTTTTCTTCCTCAGGGGGTGAGTGTACATCACTGCGCTGATTAGTATGCATGCTGCCGTACTTGTGTTCCTGTCTTCGTCTTGTTTTCCGCTGTCTCGCTCTCTCTGTTGTGCTCTCAGGCTCGGCAATGGTGTAGCAGAAACATGGGATGCTGAGACGAGACAGACACCGAAATTACAGCATGTGTGTGTGTGTGTGTGTGTGTGAAGAAGAGGGCAGCCTAATTGGTGATAGCCCGCAGCCTCGTCATCTCCAGAGCTCTCTCACAAGCGAGTGATGTCTCTGTTCTGATTCCATGCCAGATGTTGTCCTCTGGCTGAGAGGCCGGTCTTTGCACAGAGGCAGATGTGTCCGGCCTCCATTATCGTGCTAAATTATCTAGGCATATACACAGTACCCAGTGCCTCATCGGACCTATTTGGGTGTTCTGCCTCTTTCCTCTTTATATTTTATATTAAACACAATTCTCATACTCAGCACTTTTTGTGTTTCTATACACCTTTTGCACTAAAACTGTGCTATAGCGATCTGCAAACTTTTCTCAGAATTGGACCTTGTTTCTGCCCTGAGAGCAAAACAAAGATATAGTTGCAGCGACTGTGTAAATAATAGAATATAATTTTATTGTTACTGTGGTTCTCACATAGTGATACTGCATACAATTCAAAGAAATATTCCATTTCTGATTTGTTTAAGAAAAGAGAGCAACTAAAAGTTTTGGTACCTGAGCTAAAATCACAAGACTGTTGGCAGTTAACACTGTGTCTTGAAGCATCTTGCTGACGTTGCCACAGTTCTTCTGGATTGAGTCTGTCTCAGTTTGTTCTGTTACTTCATGTCATTCCAGTCAGACTGGATGATGATCAGATCTCTGTGTGGAGCACTGTCTGTTGTCAGACTCCTTGTGCTAACAAAAATCTCACTGCGTTATTACAATTAATGACAAAAATCGATGTTTGGTAAACTGATATTTTCTACTGACACACTACAGTAAAAGATCAAAAAAACTGACTTAAAACTTTTTTAGCTGCTGAAAATACTATTGTTTTTATTTCACCATACCATATAAAACATTCTACATCAGAACCTCTAACCAATACCTAAATGTAACAACTGCATAGCTATTAAGAAGCATCAAATTCAGTGTTTCTTGAGGTAAAACCTGTAGTTAATGTGTTTTTATGGCAAGGATTAGACCTTAAAATAAAGTGTGACATTATATGTATTAAATTGTAATTATATTTAACGTAATAACATTCTAATTTTACTCAATTTTTATTAGATCAATGCAGCTTTGGTGAGCATAAAAAAACATCCTATTTATAATATGTTATTTTATATGATATTATAATTGCAAAGTAATTTCAGGGTCTTTATGTCATCACAAATGATGCAAGCATTTCATAATATCTATCAAAATTCATAGCGGCCAATTCATATATATTTATATTTTGGGGAACGTCCAGCGTGTTACGATTTAGATTTACTTTATTGTTGTTTATTTACTATTTCACACTTTTGAAAATGTCAATGTTTAATATGAGAGATGCGCCTTAGTTGGCCTTATATTGTTATGGTTTTCATTTTTATTCGTTTTATTATATTTTTGTTCATTTATTTTGTTTATTTATTTGCTATGAAGAACAAAAGTTAAGCAAACACAAACAAAATAAGAGGATGGTAAACTTATGCAGATCTAGTTTTGACTGATTCCAGCCCGGAATCAGCTTTTATGAAGTGGAAATGTGCAGATCAGGCAGCGGCACCCTGTCGGTTGGCATGTGTCTCTCCTCCTCTCTTTCCAGGCTGTATATCTCTGATTGAGCAGCTGGTGAGATTATGGCAAGTCGCTCTGAGACCTCGACTATCTCCCATTGCAAATGAGATGTCTTGAGATCCGGCCCACTAAATTGAATTGCTCAATAAAATAATTGTGATACGAATAAACAGATTAAAGCAACGGACGGATGGTAAACGGTGCTTCAAAAGCCCCTCAGCAGGAATACATTATAGGGTGTCTTCATAAATACTGCTTTGCAATAAAAGGAACAAATAAAACGTGGTGTATAATGAGTCTTTTTTATGGCATATATCTTCTGGTTAGACTGAGCAGCTCTGTGCTGCTGGTGTGAAATGCTGTGGAGAATTTCAGTGTCTGGCTGTAAAACATTTTAGTAAACAGTCTTTCATCTGTCGCCATCGACATTGGGGTTTATGATCAACCACAAAGCTGCTGTCACTGCCCAGCACCCTTGTTTTTTAGGGTTTCCTAAATTCTCTCTCCTCCTCTCTCTCAGATGCCACCATCCTCAGTTATGACGGCAGTAAGTTCATGAAGATCCAGTTGCCAGTAGTGATGCACACAGAAGCAGAAGACGTGTCGCTGCGCTTCCGTTCCCAGCGTGCCTATGGTGTTCTCATGGCAACCACGTCCCGGAATTCAGCAGACACTCTGAGACTGGAGCTGGACGGAGGGCGTGTCCGACTCACTGTCAATCTAGGTACATCAGCCAATTGGAGCGCTCACCTTAAAAGTTGCCACCACGCACATATATATACATGTGAAACTGTACATGTCACACAACATACTGTAGCATGGAATAATTTGATTTCAATTTACAGGCATATTAGTACATTATGTCTTCATCTATTGTCTATGTTATCAAGTTTTAAAATGTAAGATTTATTTTTGCCAATATTTCACTTTTATTATTCAGGTAAAACCCAATTTACTTGGCTATGAGGACATATCATTGACTATCTTTTTTATTTTTTGTGCATAAAGCTAATTATCTATTATAGACTAACTATTACATTACTCATATTATAATACTGTTCAAAAGCTTGTAAGTCAGATAGACCTCAAAGATTTATATTTTTATTAATCTAGGATACATTCAATTGATCAAAAATGACAGTAAAGAAACTATTTCTCTTAATAATAAATACATTCTAATAAATCTGAATAAATTCTTGTGAATGCTTTTCTTTTGAACTTTCTATAAAAACAGACAATCCTAAACAAAAATTAATGATTTACAATAAAACATTAAGCAGCAAGTCTGTTTTTAACATACAAAATGTTTCTTGAGCACTAAACCAGCATATATTAGTAAGATTTCTAAAGGCTCATGAGACTGTGAAGCTGCTGCTGAAGATTCGGCTTTGCATTGCTGGAATAAATTACATTTTGAAGTATAGTACATTAAATCATAGTTGTTTTAAATTGAAATAATATTTCACTTTATTAATGTTTTTATGCAGTTTTGATCAAATAAATGCATCCTTGTTGAGCATGAGAAAAATACCAACCTCAAGCCTTTAAACGGTATTATATTATATTATGTTTTTGCAAATGAGAACATTCCTGTGTGTCATATTAGAAGGTTTTGTTAAATTATCTAATTTTTGTGGATACATTTGTCGCTAAAGTATAGCTAAGTATGCACACACACACACACACACACACACACACACACACACAATACACATTTTCAAATCCTTCTGTGTTGAAGAGAGGGATGTAGAACCTTCAACGGTCAGAGTCTGCGGCCAAGCGCTCACTCCCAGATGAGCACGCCGTAGGCTTTCCCTACCAGAGAGTGCACAGTCCCTACCTTGTACTGATTCACAATAGACCTACACCTGCATACTATAGACTCCCCACTAGAGCATTACACATGTCAGGAACACTGACAAGCCATTGTTCCGCCCCGTACGTTTCATTTACATTTCCCCACAAGCCACTATGCTTTCCTCCCTCGTTGACACAGCTTAATATTATACAGTCTTGCTCCACTCATAAAGCAGCACCTTTGCTATTCACAAGTTCAAGCTTGTTCCCAGAAAGTAAATTTGAACATCAGTCGTTTAACTGTCCTCCCACATCATGTCAGGTATTTCTCATGCAGAACTGAGCTAAAAAAGTTCCTCTGCTGAAATGTGCAGAACCAAACATTCCCTCGCTAAGATGAATGTCAACCATTCCCATTTGGCAGCGTGACATACCCTGTGCCATTTAACATGTCTGCTTGCATATAGCATGTCTAAAACCTTTCGGTAGTCCCAGCAGGTTCAAACCTGCACTCCTCTGCATACACAAACATACATGCTCCCACAAAAACACCAATCATTCTGTCCCGGAGGGTACTGCACTCCCTGTTAGGGTGGACACACGGTGCTCTCTGGCTGTTAGCGGCCACGATTTTCACTGTGGTTGACGACACGCGACGGGCTGCAGCCTCATGGGAAAACGATAGAGCTGGATTTGTGTAATGCTCCGAATTCCTTTCGGCCTTCCACTCCATCATAGCACACACTGAAGCATGGGACAGTCCAGGCTGTGCACGAGAAATATCGATTCTCCATTCTAGAAGTACGCTTTGCAAAAGAGGGTAATGGGAAAGGGGGGCCTCCTCCCAGCATTCAAACAAGCCAGAACAAAAGCAGTTGCATTGTGCAGTTCAGCAAGGAGTCTCAGAGGTACTGTACTTTGTAGTGTTTTAAAAGACAGTTAACCTTGAGTTTCTTTTTTTAAGATTTAGGTTTAGTGTTAAGTCAAATTCCAATGGGAACATGGGGTTTGGAAAAACGGTTAAGATCTTGAATGTTAAATGATATCTGGGTTTAACAATAAGGTCATTTGAAAGGCTGTTGATTTTTGTGCATTGATTGTTATGCCCTATCTTTTTGGGGGTGGGTTTGTTGATCTAGTACAAATTCTGCTGATTTGTCACCAACATACTGATATCTAGCTGGCTAGCATTAAATTAGTAAAAATCAGCTGATATAATGACGTGTATTTTGTTTAAATTTAGCATTTAAATTGAAATGGTAGCATTTAAAAATAACAATTAATTTCTAGCAAACATTAAGGGATATTTTTTTTGTTGTGGGACCAGTGCAGATGATGGCAGGGCAAGTAAAAACAGCTTTAAAGGAAAATCCTTATTGAGAGAATTTTTTTCAAAGCTGTATTAATAGTAATAATGATTGTGTCAGTGTACAGTCTTTAGGGAAATTACCTTGATAAGCGCTTTTTTTTTTTTTTACACACATACCAGCTTTCCTTGAAGCTGTGAGAGCCTGTTATAAAACGTGTTATTTCTATGTTTATTCATGTACGTGGGGGTCTTCTTACATGTGAGCAGAAAGAAGTGAACATCAAGTCAAGGGCTGTGAGTTTTTGGAGTGTTTTTATCTAAAGGAGCATTCTAAATTCAGCTCTTCTCCCAGGAGGCTAAGGCTTACCGTGGACACGCTCTGGTGCTCTGCTGCGACATGTCCATAAACACAAGTTTTTCCTCTCCTTCTTATCTGGCGGCCCTTTTCCCATTTCCAGTTCGGTCAAATACGAGTCATTCGTTAATTCTTCTGTTTTTTGCTCATTAACGGGAAATGGTTGTAAAAAAAAAAATGTGCGTATGAGAGCATCAGCAGCACCGTTGGCGAGGACAGACTGTTTCTCTGGCAAGATTCTCTCTCTTTTCTGCTTCCTGCGCCGCTTTCTGAGCTAACCCAGAGAGCAAATTAATCAATTACCTCTGAATATTCAGTAGTCCCGAGACTAGTATGAAACTGGGTATAATCACATTTCAATACATGCCAAATTTCCCTAATTCTAAATATATTATGGCACAGTGAAGGCATGAATATTCATTAGCGCAGACAGCGAGTCCGTATCCACTCCACCTGGGGTTCATTATCAGCACGCAGGAGGTAGAAAAGAAAGAGAGCGTATATCTGGTCAGCGAAACAGCGCCTCGCCGTTCCACCTGGTTTGCGTGTCCGTCCCCAGTTTGTGGGCGATGTGTTGTAATGGATGTCTGCAGTCATAACCTTGAAGGCTGAATTTACATCTTGTCTGTTCTCCCCCATCTAGACTGTATCAGGATAAACTGTACTACCAGTAAGTGACTTATCCCCTCTCTTCCTCTTCTCTCTGCCTCTATGATACTGAACCAAAGCGCCCTCCTCTGTATGTGTACTGTTCATTTGTATGTATGTGCGTGCGCGTGTATGCTTTCAGAAGTGTAAAACATTGCGGTTACGAGGCCTCTGTTTTGCGGCCAGCAGAGCTTTGAGTGGTGTTTCCAAAGTGCGAGCGAGCTCTCAGGTACGGCTAGTTTTTGCCTGTGGGCTGCAGGAGCCTTCAGGCTCCCTGGCAGCCATTTTCTAGGAATGTGAGAAATGGAGCTGACTGGAATGAGAGGAGAGGCGATTAAGTTTCTCACTCACAGATCACACTCCAGCTCATGCCGTTTCCAATAACCCTCGCAAAGATCATTTCCTCAGAGAGCCTCTCCTCAAATCCCTCCTCAGCCCCCGAGCTTGACAGCCAATGACTGCCTCTTATTTTCCATCCATCGTCTTCTTGCTGCTTCCTGGTCACTGCAGGAGAAGCGACCATCGGGAAGTGTTTGGTTTTCGGTGGGGTGAGGAAAATGTGCCTGTTTCTTGAGAAGTGTGTCATTATTCAAATATTTATGAGTTTTTTCTTCCTTGGAAAGAAAAAAAAAAAAATTTGGTCTTTTCCATAGAGTGACACACACAGAGCACACTGTTACACTCAAAAAAAAAAAGTAGTCTCTATGGCATGTGCTGTATTCCATCTCTTCTGGAGTCATACAATATTATATTTAAGAACAGCTATGACTGGATCATTGAATCAAATGTGAATGATAGAAGAATCCAACTATTTTAAAAGAGCCATTCGCGCACTGATTCAGTTTACTGACTCCCTGGTCTTTTAACAGCTTAACTTATGTGATATTTTAAAAGCAAATTAATTGGGTATGTTAGTTTTGTCTTATTATTATGGAACAAAAATCCTGCCTAAAGTATTTGAAATAAAAAGCTTGTGGATTCCCACAAATCGTGGAGAAAAAAAAAAAAGCATTGCATTTAACAGTGCTTGCATTTTAATGCATTGTATTGTCATAGCTTGCATTTTTATGCGCTGCATTTTAACATGGTTGTATATTTACGTAGTGATTTTTTTAAACGTTTTCTTTCTTAAAATTCAGTCATCAATATTCACCTCACAAAGGTCATATTTAAAATATTCAGTTTGTTTAATAATTCCAGCAATAATATTCGTGAGGCAACTTTCGGTTCAACAAATTCGCTTCTGAAAATTCAGTGGTTCAAATTCGACAGACCGCACATCCGGGAACTGCGGGAAAAGCAGTAGATTACCGATCCAAGAAGCTTTCTGCTATTAGACATCGCAAAAAAAAAAAAAAAAAAAGCATAATTTCACAGTAGGAGTTGAACAAGCTTTTTACAAGGATTTTGTTCCATAGATTATACTGTTTATGGCGTAATCATTTTTTTATAGTGTACTGTATAATTTTTTTTTCTTGCTTCCCATGATTGACATGCATATTGTAAACATTCACATTGTTTTCCACTAAAAATATCAGCATACTTATTTGAAACAATGTGAGAATGAGAATTATGGCAGATTTGTACTGTTTTCTTGAACGATCCTTTTAATAGCATGTAGGCTAGAAAGGTACTGGAAGAAGAAGAAAAGAGATGTGATAAGACAGATAGGTGTTCTCCATCTCTGCAGGCTTTGCCAGTCTATTTTTTCACTCCTTTTTTTTTTTTTTTTACATTTGATAGATCCAGCCTTCCCTGGCGTTGATTCTCCAAAAGCCCTAGGGTAATTAATGGCAGTCTCTAAAGGCTCTTTCAAAGGAGTCTTTGTTTGTTTTTGTGTTTGCTTGTTTCCGGTACGTATCTCTTTGAGTGACTCATCATAGAGTGTTCTGTCCCCAAACTGCCATTGCTCATTCACACTCAATGAATGAACGTAATGATCAGTTCCCTCATCATCAAACTAATATGGTTCTGCATCCAAATTTGGCCTTCGGTTGCACTGTTGCATAGTAACAAAAGCAAATTTGTTAATTCACAGAAGTAAGCAAACCTGAGTTTCCTGCCCAATCGGGAGCATCCAGACATTTCAAGGATTTTACCTTCATCATCTGATAAAGTGCTTTGTCCTTTGGTCTTACTGTTTGCTCGTGCGTCTTTACAGGCTTTTGTGAGCATGTTATTGTTTTGTTATTTCGTTGCGACCCTGAGCTCAGTATATTGGCTAATTTGACAATAAGGCAGTCATGTGTGTTAACCTGAATGCCAAAGATAACAAAGCACCTGAGCTTCCTCGAGGGGCTGTGCCATGTCTTTCGTTTACTCCCTCTGAATAATGGGAGCACAACACACTCCCAGACACAGTAGTCTTATAAACAGGCCAGTGACACATTAGGGTGCATGTTATAAGATTTCCACAGCCTGAGACAAATTCTGAATATTGTAAAATATGTATTTTCTATTTCTGTCATCGTAGACTGAGTTTCAACATTTCAACAGTTTAGTGTGACACGCTCATCATCCTCAAATAAGAATGTCAGACCGGACGCAGACTGCCCAGTCAATGATGTATATCGTAAAATCAGTTGATGTCACACAATCTGTCTTGGCTTTTCTCACTTGGCTCTTGTCATGCAATCTGACAAGCTGCATTCATAGCTACAAAGCATTTACATGCACTCAGTTTCAGTCGTCTGTGTGTGTGAAGTCAGACTACAGATGTGGATAATTGTAGCTTAGTTTTGTCTTGCATGTACACTGCTGTTCAAATTTTTGTTATTGATATTTTTTATTTTTTTTTATTTTTATCTTATGTTCACCAAGGCTGATTTATTTAATCAAAAATATAGTAAAACAGTGAAGTAAAATATGATAACAATTAAAAATTTGGGTTGCACTTTGTTATAGTCCTCTTTAGACATTCTACTAACTATAAGTAACTTTATAACTACAGTACATGTTAACTAATTCTCATTCATTTGCAACTACATGTCTACTAACTACAAGAGTAGACTGGGTATGTTTAGGGTTAGTAGAATAAGTTGACATATACTTGTATGTTATGGACCAACCAAAATACAAGTTAAGGGGTGTCTACTAATGCTCTGATGACTGCTAATTGACATGTAGTTGCAAAGTTAATTGCTGTGGATTATGGAAATAAAATAGTGTTACCAAAAAAGACAAATAATGTACTATTTGTCAGTTTTTATCAATTTAATGCATCCTTGCTAAACGAATAAAGCATTCTTTTTTAGTGTTACTGACCTCAAGCTTTTGAACAGTAGTGTATACGTACGAAACTACAGATTGGCCTCAGCAATCTGCTCTGAGACAGAGGTGACTCACAGTGTGTATTTAATCCTTCAAATATTTGATTACGCATTGTGTCATGTATGCTTAGACAGATAAAGACTGTAGCGCAATTATGCAATAACTTGGTCTAGCTCAATTATAGATTTGTATGTAAATATACTTACACAAAGATACGCTGCACTTAGGAGAAATTCACACAGAATACATTTTTGATCAAAAATAGCAGGAGGGAAATAATTAAACAGAAGGTGTTTTTCATAGACACATTAATGCCCATAAACCAAAGGTAATGTGCAAACTGTATGCAGTACATTTGAGAGGTATTGTATATGCCACCCCAGAATGATCTTACAGGGTCTGTATTTTTAAAACCTGCCAAAGCTTCATCAAACTGTCTTTCCCTAAAAACAGAATAACACATCCTATGTGAATGCCCTTTTGGGCATTGACAGTGTTCCCTAACAGCAGATCTCATGAACAAACTCCAGTCTGATTATTTAATAACACCTTGTGCTCGATCTACTCAGAAACATGTTTACCGATGACAAGTGGAAGACGTTTCGATGCATTCAGAACATCCTTTACCAGAATCAAGAGATTCATGTGAATTCAAAAGGACCTCATTTCTCTGAAACAACCTACTATAAATATGCAGCAGGGTTGCCATTTGCTGAAGCAGCCGTGTTCATAAATATGCAGTGGCGATGCTCCTGTTTCATTTGTGATGCAGATAGAACGGCGGACAGCAGGGTGAAAAGCAACGCTAGCCCTCCGAGCCTAAGCGAGCCACACCAATATTTGGGGTTTGTTTGTTTGTCTGATCTGTACATGCTGTGACTGACTGTAAAAGTCTCACACATTGTGAGTTTCTCCTTTGAGAAAAATATAAAAAGGCCATTTATTTATTCAGGTCCCGCAGTCTCATCCCTTACCTGCCCTAATTTCTAATTGATGGAGCAGATGGTCACATCATGATGCCCCCTGCTCCATCACAGCCTCAGTATCCCAGTTCTCTGCAGTGATGTTCAGATCTGGGCAGGATGGCTGACTTTGTTTGAGCCACTGGGCATCGGACCCAAAACCTTTCATACCACATGATTGGCTCTTTAAATGATTTGTTTCTTCCTAATGAAGACCTAATTTTGTCTCCAAAAGCGAGCCATCAGGAGTCCCAGGGGTTCGAAGAGATGCTCTGTCCTCTCAACAACTCAGCAGTCTGCACAGCAGAGGCATCATTTGTGCACCAAATTTATGTACTTTTTTTTCCCCTGATGGGACTACATTCTGGTGATGTTAACTAAAGTTACCAGAACGTTCTCACCTACATTTATTCCTAAGAGGGAAACAAGGGGACCATTGGGGAACAGTTGGAATGGGCCCAGGCCATTAAGAACTCACCTTCACGAAGCAGAGTCTTGCTGATTGCACTGAGTATTTTGGCATTGAAGAAGCAAAACAGCTCTAGCTTGACGATGTGCGAAACTCAGTTGCCGGGAGCTGTCAAGATCCTCCACATCTCCCTCACAGTTGGGCATCTACCCACACCGTAAGGAGCCTTGGGAGATAATTATACACAACTACATATGAACACAGAGGAAGTTGGAAAAGGTGTGAATGGTCCCATGAAAACCACAGGAACCAATTCCACATCGATAGTGGGGAAGGAAGCTCGGATATTTCTGAAGAGTGGTTTGTCACCAGCCGGTACAGTTAGGTACAAGGTCTTATAAACAATTCAAAAATGGAAAAGTTTCGCACTGTAGTCCCCTGCTGAGAGTTTACCTTTTAACACAACACGCAGAAAACAAGTCTGACTCTGGCGTGTTGCTTGTTTACTTTCTGCTGTTTCAATTTACAAGTCATGCAAGAAGCAAATTGAGCAAGATGTTTTTCAGAACTACTATGAACCCTTATGTCAGTCATTTTGTTGTGTTTATTGCATTTGTTCCACTGAGGAACTAAAAGCCCTGTTGAAAAAAGGTAGATTTTTTAGGTAGGTTTTGAAGCTGGGATGCTGGTTTTAGCTGGTTCTAAGCAAGGGAACAGCATAAACCAGCAAAGGACCAGCTTAAACCAGCATCCCAGCTTCAAAACTTACCTAACCAGCGTATGTTGTTTTTTCATCTTTCTGATGAGTTAAGATGATTAAACACGACTGTAAATACATTTATGTTATTATGAAAAAAATTTATTTCAAGAAGATGCTGTTCTTTCAAAATTTCTGTTCATCAAAGAATAGGCCCTCTGAAAAAATGTTTCCTCAAAAATGTTAAGAAGCTACTGTTAATAATAAGAAGAAGTGTTTACTGAGCACCAATTCAGCGTATTGTAAGGATTTATGAAGGGTGGAATAATGGCTGCTAAAGAACCATCACAGAGAGAAAAAACATTTAAAAGAGGTATCCGAATAGAAAATAGTCCCTTTATTATAATTGTAATAATATTTCATATTATTGTTTTTACTGTACTCTTGATCAAATAGATGTGGCTTTGAGGAGAATAACAAGAGACTTCCTTTGAAAGCATTAATAGATCGTTTGAACATCAGTAAAGGCATTAATGGCAGCCATTTTGTTTTTCCCAACAAAGATGGATGTTAAAGTTAATTCAGTTGTTTATGTACTTCTATGGTAATATCTTTCCTTGTTTTGTCTTTTTTTCTTCTGTGATCCTTCCTAAAAATCATTATTTTTACTTGTTTCTGTTTTAAGTCAATCATTTTCCACCCCACTCGCAAAAAACAAACCCTGTCTTTTTTCTGTTTGGTAAATTTAGGCATCAGAAACAGGCCATGGATGGTGGCCATTTTGTTTTCTAGCACATGTGGGCGTTCATAGCTTTCTAAGTCAATTCAACCTTCAAAACATATGAGCTTTTGTGGTGATATCTGTCTTGTTACATCTTTTTCCATGCGAGCGTTGTCGTGCTCAAGGACACGGCTTCTAATTGTCTGAATCTATGACAAAAAGACAGAATCAGGGATTCTGAGTAAAAGGAGATGTTTTATTTAAGCTCCCGTGGAGAAACAGAAGCAGGGGCTTTACATGTTTGAACAGCCTGCTATTGTGCAGTCTCATCTCTCTCTTTTTGTATCCTCATTAATTATCTGTGTCAGCCATAGCTACTCTTGTCATTGGTGCGTGTATGTGTTTATGAGCGTTGTTCCTCTTTTGACACGAAGAACAAGCCGTTGCCAATTAGGGACTCTGCCTCCCCCAGGGTGACAGTGTGTTCAACTAAGAGAGTGCTGTCACATCAGCTCATGGGTTGTTAATATGGTCTGAGTGTCAGCAGGATGAAAGATGTATATTTAGAAACTAGTGGGGTCACTATACGCTCATGGCTAAATCAGGCTATAGGTTGAGAGCGGCATTTTGGCTGGTTAGAGGTTTGCACTTCAGGGATCCATATTTTCACCTTGGGTCTCTGACATTTACAGTTGCACCATCGAAATGGTTCGGCTGTTCGGATTTTGATGACCTTTAAATTATTTTCTATAAAAACTGCTTTATACGACAGAATGAAATGTGAGGCGTATTGGTTTAAGGTTGTAGTTTTATGCTGTGGTTATTTATAATGCCGTGATATGAAAGTTAATGTTTCACCTACTGTGCAATGTTAATAAATAGAAAGACAGACTGTTTCTTCCGGTGTGAATTGTAATTTCACCCAGCAGTACCTTTTTTCAGCAAGCTAACCATCATTTCTAATAAATTAAATCCCTCACACAGGTGGTGGCAGATATGACCGTAGGACACAGTCAACAACAGAGTGAAAAATTCATTTTATAGTAAAGGGTCAATAAATGCCTCACGTTTTTTATTATATTCTTTTATTTATTGATTTTGTTTCCATTTAATTAATTTATTCATGGTTCAGATTTGAAATATCTACAGCACTTGTCTCAAAAGTATATTATATGTTATACTGTATATACCTATGTTTATTCTATATATTTTTCCTCACCAAACAATATTTATGTTATAAGCATGATTGTACCAGACATGTGTATTATAAACGTGCACCATACATTATTTTCCTTCACAATTTTAATCTTCATGGAAACAAATGAGCTCTAACACATATTAGCAAAATAATTATATGAATATAAAAAGTACAAATTTAAATAAATACATATATTTTACAATAATTCACAATTGAATTTTTTTCCATTTTGACAGGGTTTTTTCTTTGATCCCTGGATAATTACAATACATAGTAAAAAATAGAAAAATTGAGCTGTAACACTTCAATTTTTTAAACATGCCAGTCGATCAAAGAGTTTGTAAAATGCCTTTAGCATTGCTGATTAGTCAGTCCCAGTAGAGCAGAATTACTGTGTCCTCAATATGAAGCTCGTCCTGCCTCAAAATGGCTGCCTGCGTTTGTTTCACATGGGTATCGTTCTCAGCTGGATGAGCTAGATATGAATATATCTCATCTCTCCTGGTCGAGACGAGCGTGTGTGTGTCTGTGTGTGTGCGTCTGGTCTGTTCTCCTGCTAGCCCTGTCCTGTCAGAGCGTTCTAGCCAGCCCCTGCCCGCCTCTGTCTTATTTAACTCTGCCCTCTCTCTCCACCCTGGGAGATGAGAATCAAAGTGACCGGACACACGCAACCATCTGCCCCAGTTCCATGGCAACGAGCTGCCCCTTCCAGACAGAGAGAGAGAGGCTTTTTGTCTTTGCTGCTTGTGAGTTTGTCTGAACATGACTTCCTAATAAAGGCATAGCAGCCCTGGACCTTTAGCTGTCTCTCCAGCTGTCCAATCACACGCTGTCACCTTTTCACATACATCCTTTTGCAGCGATGGTCAGAGGCCTATAAAAAGCACATGTCATGTCTTGTATATCGCTCGAGGCTTAATGGTACGGCCCCTCAGTGTTACCTCTCAGTGGTGGCTTTTCCTTTTCCTTAGATCTGCAAAGATTCCTTTAGGGGGTGCTGTTGCGCAGTCTGAAACCTTACCTGCTGCTTTTCTTTCCTTCAGAGCTGGCTCATGGCCAGCCGATCTGGATTCATAGTAATTGAGAGCAGGGAGGGATAGAAAATCGATTTGACTGATTAGGAGAGACAACGACGTGTCAAAGAGAGGCAGAGCGGCTGAAATCACAAAGCCTGCAGGCTCCTTTTCGTGCGCTCTGATCATCTAGTGAAAGCTCGATTGGAACCTGGAGGTCTAGGGGCCCCGTCGAACTCGCCGTACGCGCACACGGGATAAGGGGAGGCTCTACAGGCGAGAAATTGCTTTCTCGAATAGAGTTTACAGTCTGTAGGTTTTTGGATGTGCTTCCTAAACCTCTCAGGAATTGGAAGAACGTGAGACGCATATGCAGCTGAACATCTCGACTGACATCACAGATGCAGACCGCTTCCCTAAAGGAGGGTTGTTGGAAAAACTGTTACATGGCTCCATCTAGTGGCGGAAAGTGGGATTACTCTGTTCGATGCAAATACTATATCTTTATCCTAAAATAGACCAGAGGACGTAGACAGATCTAACTGTGTGAATGTGATGTGTGAGAGTATCATTTCCTCCGCTATTTCCTCTTTTTCTCTACATGGATATCAGTCACCTCTCTACACCCCTTTATTTAAGTTAAACCCCGTTTCACAACCCCTTTCTTCCTCTGTCTCTCTATGGCTCTCTCTCTGCTCTTTGTGTTAACCGCTGTGTGGGACATGTTATAGGTAAAGGTCCAGAGACCATATTTGCGGGCCAGAACTTGAATGACAACGAATGGCACACAGTTCGTGTCGTCAGAAGAGGCAAAAGTCTGAAGCTAATGGTGGATGACCTGCAGCCCTCTGAAGGTACAGCATATTCTCAAGTGTTTTGCCGTCTCACACACATGCAGATATGAAAGTTGTGAAGTTCTGTTTTGAAGTGCAGAGCACTTGAACTGGGTTGTTTGAAGCATGAAGGTTATTGGCTCACCATATATGAATAAAAATGTGATTAATTCTTTATTTTGAATTGCAAAGTTGCCTTGACAATCACACCAAAGATTCAGGATTACTGAGGGCGAATAAAACTGACCTATTTACAGTAAATATATGACCTACTTTAAATTTGTTGTAAACTTACATTATTGAAATTTCCTGTCGGTTTGTTTCAAATAACATGTACACTGCCGTTTAAAAGTTTGGGCTCGGTAATGAAAAATACACGTAAAAACGGTAATACTGTAAAATACCGTTATAATGTATTATATTATATTTTAGAATGTAATTTATTGATAATTTATTGTATTTAGGTTCTTATCATTATTATCATTACTAAAAACAGTTTATTACAACATTTATACATACATATATATATATATATATATATATATATATATATATATATACAATAGTAGTGTAATCTTGAAAATACAAATCATATAAAAAAGTAAAGATATCTTTGTTGATATTATTTTTAGGTGTACAGCAGGGTCTTCATGCAAATATAAATAATTAACTTTTGATTTATAAATATGAAACCACAGGTATATTATTTTATATAATATGTATATAAATTAATTTAATATATATAAAATAAGAAATAATTGATTTGTTGGTATAGTTATTGGGTATATGTGAGACTTTTAAAGGGGTTATGAAATGGAGAATCAAAATGTTCTTGATATTTACAC
>JAUCNO010001034.1:1287155-1315172 GCA_032353835.1 Enteromius viviparus
GTTAGTCACGTGGTACTATATCGTTTCGCGGAAGGATGAAAATGTTAATTTAAAACAAATACGCCAATAAAATGTTTTAAATTCATATTCATGTTCAGTTTTTTTTTCTTATGTGGCAAGTAGCCGTGTAATAAGCAGGATAATATACAGGCAGCCGGTAGTTATCGCGAAATAAGCCCCTTCAGCGTGATACAAGACCGTCCGCTTCGCGTCGGGTCCTGATCACACTGTCGGGGCTTATTCCTGCGATAACTAGTGGCTGCCTGTACATTATCCCTTACATATCACATTGCAACTGCAATAATACCCACTGAATTGTAATATTTACTAAATGTCAGAACTAAAATTTTCTCTATATACACAGACATAACAAATAAATCCCGGCTAATTATTATCAAAAGAGCATTGCAAAACTGCTAAAAGGGAGAAAAATACTTGCCAGTTTCTTTATTACCTTCCTTCACGTAATAGGCTCATTAAAAACATAAATTATAGATATTTTTGTTATTAAATATGAATGCTGCCTTTT
Organism: Enteromius viviparus; assembly: GCA_032353835.1. NCBI lineage: Eukaryota > Metazoa > Chordata > Actinopteri > Cypriniformes > Cyprinidae > Enteromius > Enteromius viviparus. Next base: position 1,287,685 of record JAUCNO010001034.1, read on the forward strand.
GCTGGCAAATTAAAGCAGTGGTAAATCTTTCTGATGCATTGTGCTGTCAGGAGAAATTGTGCACGGGCTGATAAACTATCACCTTGTTTGGTCCTCAATAAATTCGGTACATCTGTTATTCTGCCAGTTCAGATGGAGTATAGCTGCCTCTCTATGAGAGCCTTTATTAATAATCAAAAATTGTCTTCGGCAAGGTTGCTTAGACAGAGTGATGATCATTAAATGTGATGTTCATGTGCTAAAACAAGCCAGTGCATATAACCTGACCACTTTATGTTGGTGGAGTGAATCAGAACAGAATGAATCTATGATATAATCTTAAAGCCCTCTTCCTTTTTCTTTTTTCTTTTCTTTTTCTCTCTCTCTCTCTCTCTCTCTCTCTCTCTCTGTCTTTACAGGAAAGAGGCAATATCAAAGTGGTGTTCAATGTGGGCACCGATGACATAAATATTGAAGAAACCTCAAAGTTTGTAAATGATGGAAAGTACCACATAGTTCGCTTTACGAGAAGCGGTGGTAACGCCACCTTGCAGGTGGATGATCTGCCAGTCATTGAGCGCTACCCAACAGGTAAGAGCCCTCAGCCTTTATACGCATGTTCACACACACACACACACACACACACACACACACATTCACATACAATCTCAGCCATGCAGCTATGCACAATGGGAACAATAAAAGGCTGGCAGAGCTCAGGAAAAAGAGTCTGAATCACAGGGTTAAGGACAAAATGCCTTTGTCTGTGATTGTGGTTTCTCACAGTTAAAAAAAGGTAACCCTGGTATCCTTTCCAAATGTCAGCAGAGATGATTGCTCTTGGGGCTTTAGAAGGCTGAAAATGTCAGAGCCAGGGTTATCAAATTCACCAGCCTCTCAGTCGCCTGAAAAGCCCTGACAAAAGCTTGACAAGAGATCAGAGATGAGAAATAATCCCATTGCTCTCGTTTGTCAATCATGATGAAAAGGAGGCGGCTGTATTAGTCTTTTAATTTGTATTTTACTTCAAGCTCTTCTTAAACCATCTCTTCCATTACAGAGATTATTTGCTCTCGATCTTCGCAAGCGTCTTTCTTCTTGAGAGCAGACGTGATAGATTGTTGACGGTAAATGTTGAGCGTTCGACGACTGAAGTGGTAATGAAGCTCAGAAAATCTCATGCTTCCCATAAGTGCTACGTTGTCGTCCGTTGCTCATCGTTGAGTTCAATACGGCTTGTCATTAAATTCGAAATGTGCTGGGAAAATGCAAATGTATACTCGTGAGACGCAGACACCGGTTACATAGAATTGCATTTTGTGTTATTTAATTTGGAGAAGAGGAAGAATCTTAACAGGATTATCCAAATCCAAGAGTTGACATTTTGTATTTACAACAGCTTAGGCAAACTAGGACATACGCTAAAACAAAATATCATAGAAACAGACATAAGTTCTTGGAAACAGGACTATAAAGAATACAGAGGGATGGAAATAGAAACAGGCACGGAGAGAGAGGTACTGTTTTTCCTCGTCGAGACCCTCTCATTGTTTTAGTGTAAACAAACAAACCCAAATACCAGCAGCGACTTTCATTTGGAGTGGAAGACAATTGCTTGTTAAAATGGAGCCATTGTAATGTGCCATTTTCTCTCAGCTTCCTGTTTCCATTGTGTCTGTGGATTTAGTGATTGCCTGAATACTAATGCATCTTATGTCCGTGGCAGATTGGAAGAAACTTTTCCACTGAAATATAAAAAAAAAAAGAAAATTAGTCATGACCGCTTCATTTTAATCAGCGCTTGATTGACTCTGCTTTGCCTTAGACGAGATAATAAATGCATTGAATTTAAATTGACAACGAGGGAGAACAAAATGGGAAGCTTGTTTATCTTGAGCAATTAGTTCTGTAACTAGTATAGCTTTAGCATACAAAGAAAGCATGCGTATTTTTTCTCCTGCTCTTAACCTATGCTGTCATTCTTTCACCTCACTGATTGTATTGTAATATTTAATTTTCTATATTTAACTCCTTACTCATCAATTCATCTCCCTGAAGTCTTGTCTGTTTTACTGTTAAAAGGTCACACTTTATAGTAGGTGGCCTTAAACACTATGTACCGTACTTGCATAAAAAATAAGTACAATGTACTTATTGTGGTCGTACTGTATTGCAAAACACTGCTGCTATTGAGGTGGGGTACGGGTAAGGTTAGGGACAGGTTTGGGTAGGTTTAAGGGTGGGTTAAAGTGTAAAGAATGGGTCAACAGTGTAACTGCAGAAATTAATTCCTGATGTATCTACATATAGGTTTTATATATATATATATATATATATATATATAATTACAATGTAACAACATGTACAGTATGCTCACAATAAGTGCATTGTATGAAGTTATTAATTTAAATGTAAGTACACAGTAGTTAAGGCCACCTTATACAAGTGAGACCAAAAAAAAATTCATCAAATTCAAATTAAATTTATACTTTATTCAAAATAGCACCTAAATGTCACTGAATGTACATCAGGAGAGTTTTGTTTTTGTGTTTATATTGTTATTTAAGTAAAACAGGGAGCTTTTTGTTCTGACACTGACTGGCAGGATGGGTGATACCTGAAGCAATATTTCACCAAAAGAATATTATGCCATTAAGCTTTTTTTTTTTTTCTTCTGCAGAAGTTCTCTCTCTTATTTATATTTTTTAAATGAAATTGGCTGTTTATATATTAAATGCAAACCAAAACAACGCTACTTGACTCTACTTACTTTCATTGTACAAAAATAGTCATACAAGTTTGGGACGACATGAGGGTGAATAAATGATAGCACAATATTCATTTTTAGGTGAATTATCCCTTTAATGTAACAATAACTCTTAGTGACTGTTAAGGCAAGGATTGACATTAAAACAAATTGCAGTTGCCGTTTTCAGCGAATGTGATGGAAAGATTTGTAAGAGTTCTGACAGCTCAGGTAATCATAGATTTTTAAAAGCACTTTGATGAAAGGTGAGGGGCGAAACCCCCTATATAGCATTTAAAATCACCTGACCATCTGTAGACATTTTAAATAGACCCAAGCACTTATGTAGACCTTTTTCATAAAGAATAAAAAAGAAATAGTAATAAATGCAATGTTCCTGACAGAATTACTGTCACACAGCTACTGCTGGGCACAAAATGGCCACAGCATGAGGTTTGGACTGGCGGAGGGATAAATTGAGGTGTTGTTGCTGTCCTTGAAAATCACTGCCTAACAGTACAAATGGATGCAGAGCAGATATAAAAGCACACAAATGTTGTCTTTTGATTATTTAGAAGTCTTTGTTAAAACAGGAATGTGTCTAATATTTACAAAAGGAAGAGTGCTCAGACTGTTAGCATGCTAAGCTAACAAGCCAGTCATTTTCACTTTACTGAGAGGCCCTCGGGCAACTGCCCCCTCATTTAAACAGAACATGACCACTGCGTGTGTATGTGTGCGAGTGGGTGTTTATGTGCATTCAAGCAATCATGCGCACAACTTGCCCTTAGTCATCCGGTACATCCTGCTCCAAGAGCTCCTATTGCTTTTTTCCCCCTTCCTGTCTTGTTTCTTTTAAGCTATGATTTGAGACAAATTACTCCTTTCACCTTTGATTATTCTAGGTAAAGTGCACAGGTGGACATAAATCACATTTAGACCTGACTGCACATGGCAGGAGGGAGAAAATTACAGAATTAAAGTAGGGGGGAAATACAAATGAATGAAAGTTAAAGGAAAGGTGGACTCATTGTAATGGAGTTGCAAAGTTCTTTCCACTCTCACAGCAGAATATAAGTGTTCTCAAACTCAAGTCCAGAGTCAATCACTCCATCTGTCCTTACGCGCAGCCCTGCGGAAGCTTTATTTCCCCATCCGTGGGTGTTCTTCTTCTACAATCACCTATCAAAAACAGTATTGTACTGTGTTTGAGAAGCAATTTAGTCGTTTCATTTCAGCGTCGGATACAGAATAAAGAGCTTCACCTCAAAAGTGGACTTGAGCAGCCGTACTCATGTGAGGTGGTATACGATTAAATTTGGTATTTTAAAGGGATCATTTGCAAAAATGTCTCACCTTTGTCATTTTAAACATTTTACTGAAGAATACAAAGGAAAATAGTTTGAATAATGTCTTTGCGGATATTTTCCACATAATTAAAGTGAATAAATATCTAGCTCAGATGACCAAAACGGTTTGATATTCACTTTCTTTTCTTGAAAAAGAGTATATTTACAAAAATGTCCTGTATGTTAATAGAAAGAAAGTCATACGGTTGATAGAATTTTCAGCATTTTTTCATATGCATAAAGGAAATGAGGACACATTCGAATGGAAATTTGCTAGGAATTTCTCACATCATAGCCTTCAGGCTGACTCTCTACTCTTTTTACGTCTCGTTGAGGAAACATTTTCATGCATTCATATTTTAATCATACTTTAATCGCATATAGAGAGAGCGAGACTCATTTTTGACTGACAAGTAACAAGTTAATAGCTCATAGAGTAAAAATTGTGAGGCGTAATTATACTCTTTGGAAATCTAGGCGAGTCAGGTTCATTTTGAATTTTCCAGCAAAGTCAGGAGTGGTAATTATGTGTGGGTTGTAATGGGAGTGAAGTAAATGTTTTCAAATAATCTCAATTGAATAGAGCTATCGTAGCTGGCTCAACCTGGACATGTTGCATAAATATCTGCATTTAAGCACAGCTTCTGCTAAGCCCACCGTAGGGAACGAGCGCCTGAATGTTTGCACACAGACATCTCTGAGGTCAAAGCTTTTGTCAGAGCAATTTCAAAGTCACATGGGAAACACGAACTGATCTTACATGCATTACTGATGAACTGATAATCCTCCTGTTGCTTTAATCCTTTGAGTGTTTTTTCTGCTACTTTGATGTTTTTAAATGTATTGTGATCTGATAATGTGAGATTTATCATATCAAAAATGACTGAAAATACCTTAGATTAGATAGCAAATGTGAAGCTAAAATCAAATTGGTTGCAAAACGCTGGAATGTACTGTAATGTCAATATTTAGATTAAAATGAGCTAGTTTTCATGTATAACTAGATGAAAAATCTGCTAAAAAGATTTAAAAGATTACTATTTTGTAAATGTATTATGTAAAGGAGTGATATTGTGTATAAACGTGATTGAGTTTGGTTGGTTTCTCTTAACACGAGAAGAGTAGGTGCATATTTAACATAATGCTTCTATTAAAATAGGGTTAATTTGTTTGCTTAAATTTTAATTGAATGAAAAGCTTCATCATTCTTATGTATGCAACCTTGGTGTTCCAAATAAAAAAAAATGAAAGAAAGAAAATAAGAAGAAAAAAAAGAAGAAAAAAACAGAGAGTTAAGGCATATGTTTCACTGTAGGTTTTAATCTTTGACCTTTCAGATTTTTAACAATGAAATGTCTCTTTAAACTTTAAAGGCAACATTGATAACGAACGCCTGGCGATTGCTAGACAGCGAATCCCATATCGGCTTGGTCGAGTAGTTGACGAATGGCTACTCGACAAAGGTAAAAACACTGATTAAAACTTTAAATAAAAGATAATTTGATCATAAGCAAGTGATATTTTGCACAGCAAATAAACCATCTAAAACATAAATCCCCTGTATAACCAAGTTTAAAAATTAAACAAATGTAGTTTGTAATATATGCACTGTACAGTTCAATAATGTGTTGTTATACTGTACTTGTAAACCTGTCAGAGGTTAAAGGGACTGGTAATATACTGATAACTGAAGTTAGTTCAATCATTAACAAAATATGTTTACATCATTAAAATACCTATTTAAATAATGTTATTTTGCAGCTGTAATAATATAAATGACTAATTAAAGTACATGTCCTCAGTGGAAATTATTTGAATTCATAGTGATGTACACACACTATTTAATTTATATGTGCATATCTTCTTGTCATGCTAAACATATTTCTTTTGGAAACTGCTAAAGTGCACAGTTAAAATCTCAAAGCAAATGTCTCTTAAATAGCTTCAATGATTATTGGCATCAGATATGAAGTCCCTTTAACAAGCAAGTTAAACACACAAGAAGGGAAAAGACTTGAATGCATGCTGCAATGTATGTAACAAATTAAATCGTTCAAAGTGATTTGTTTTCAAGTTTGCTTGTTTTCTTGCTTTCCCTTTTCAATGGAATTATAACCATGATGAATCATTTGTACTGTGTCATGTAGCTGTAAAGCCATTCTCACATAAACCTTATTTCAGTCTAATTAATTTTAATTGCCATTGCCCTTGCTGAAAGGCAATCTCAATCAAATTTACTAGACCTGTGCATACAGGCTTTGTACAGTAATTTGCAATTAACTGCTGTATTTACAGATTAACAGTAATTTGCTCACACGAAAAAGGGGAAAATTTGTACTTTGTACAGATGAAGAATATTTTTGTCTCTCATCTTAGTATATATTTGATTGTCCTTTTAGCAAAGTCCCATTGATTTTTTTTGGGACCCAGCTTTCTCATCCCCTTCATTTATTTACTTTGTGCCAACAGCAGCCATTAAATTACAGTCGATAAATTACCAGTGTTGCTGTTAGCATTAGTGTAATTTATTGCTTCATGATCCCCAGGGAAAATAAGGTTACGGTTGTTGTGTGTTTTACCATCAGGACTTCCATCAGTTCTGTTTTCTCGTGTGTGTGTGTGTGTGTGTGTGTGTGTGCGTGTCTATGTTTGTTAGCGTGTGCATGTGTATGTGTGCGTCTCTATGGCGTGGGGGAGCGGGACGTTGAACACTCTTGTATTTTCTGTAACGTTCTTCCCCGGCAGGTCGGCAGCTCACCATCTTCAACAGTCAGACCACCATAAAGATCGGAGGCTGGGAGAAGGGCAGTCGGCCCTTCCAGGGCCAGCTCTCAGGGCTTTACTACAATGGCCTAAAAGTGCTCAACATGGCCGCTGAGGGCGACCCCAACGTACGTGTGGAGGGTAGCGCCCGACTGGTGGGAGATATGCCCTCCTCTTCCATTACGCCCCAGTCCAGCGCCTCCGCCACAGGCAACCGCTCAGAAACGTCGCCCTCCATCACCGACATCACCACTACGACCGCATCCAACCGCCAAGGCAAGCAGACGACAACTCCACAGGTCAGCGGCCACTTTTTTGCTATTCTGTGAAAGCTGGTGTTGAAGTTCGATGTTTTTTTCCTTCCTTGGCGGAATGTGACATGTGAAAACGCTACGGTTTTGCCTTCATTTTTCTGATGCACTCAGTGATCAGTGAAACCTTTTGGTGGTTATTATGGATTTATCACGTAATGACCGAATTTTAGCATTAACGCTGTCGGTATGAAAGCATACTGTCAGACATGTTTCATTTATTCCATTAGCAAAATAAGTCCACCCCCATGAGGCTGCCAGCTTCATTTAAAAAAGCAGCTATTATTAGGTTACGAGTATTATAATTAACATTATTGTGTCTTGATCCCATGTGAGTGCACATGATGTTATTATTGATGTTTACATAAACTTTTTCCCAAAGTAGCATTGTTTGATTATGTGTTAACTTTTTAACGAGGAAAAAATTGCTGAGCGCACCTTTAAAATGTGGTTTTGAAATTTCTCATGCCATTAAGCATGTTGTGCTAGTTCTGTTATTAATGTGCTAGGTGTTGCTTTTTGGTAAGAGAAAAAATTAACTTCATAGCGATGTCTGATTTCTGAGTTGACAAATTGGACTAAATAATTCAGCTGTTTCGCTTTGAATGATTTTGTCCAGTTACCATAAAAAGGTCATGAAGAAGTCACAAAGAGATTCTGAATCGATCGATGCATTTAAATTGCTACAGACAGGCCGTGTTTTGTCTGGGTCAGTGTGTTGTGTTTTATCTCTGTGCTGTTACTGGCCGTCTACATCATTACTCTCGGACTCGCTCTTTATTCCTCTCGCGTACACTCGCTCAGTTTCTCTTTTACCATCCAAAACATTATAAGTGGTGTTTCAATAAGTGACCCAGACAGCAATGAGGCCGGTTTAGACTGAACTTCGTGCTCTCTCAAGCAAAAGAGGCCTCAAGACTTAGACCAGGGCACTTAAAGACAAGCCCGTGGCTGGATAGCACATTATCGAACCGGCAAAGGGTTTCGGCCAAGCACAATTCAATTGCTTTCAGACATAAAGTGATTGGCCTGTTTCTTTTGGGGATGTGCTGTGGCTCAGGATGAGAGAGAGTGTGCTGGGAGACTAGAGTCAGTCAATAAGTCTGTATGAACAGAGAACCCACAGGCAAATGGAACGGGGCCATAAAGGGGAGAAATCAGCAGGGAAGATGAGTGGCGTGTAGGTGGACATGCTTTCTCCTTTACAACTCGCAGGTTTTCTCTCTCCGAGTGGAGCACGAGGCATCATTCAGGGCCCTGACAGTGAGCTCTAATTACGGTGGCGCTGTAATTACATGTCAGAGCAGGAGGCTGAGCGGGGTGATTGACAGGCTTGCCAAGGCCACTTCAGTCTCGTCTCCTCGTGCGTGACTTCACGCGCTGTGATTTAGCCTCCACAACAATAAAATCGTAATTTGATATGGTTAAAACTGATTCTGGCACTGCATATTAAATTACCTCCCTGCTCAAGGACACTCCAGGCACGTCGCGTGAAAGCGATAGTTGTGCAATAACAGATATTTCCATCTATTAGCGCCCAATCGTGATGTTGGCTTATCATGGCCTCGTGTGTGGATTGCATTACAAAATGGTGGGCTCGCCACCCTCTGCACACCGTCGTTGATGGTAAATGTTGCCATGGAAATCTGAGACTCCTCTCTTCTCGGCACAGCAGTGTCTACACCGCTCTCTAAGTTTGCGCCATCTGCGCTCCATTATCATCCATTACATTCTCTTTCTCTCTCTCAGCACAGCTGCGCTGTTCAAATCAACGGCTTCATTTTTTTTAAGATGGATTTTTAATATCTAATTAATGATAAAAGCTGGATGGAGAGGGATGCGAAATGAAAGAGGAGTTTGTGGTTCTTTGATTACAGGCCTTTGTGATGCCCATTAGACTGGAGCGACCATTAGACCGGAGAGCTCTCTGTAATAAGAGCTAATGGAACTTCTTGGGCTCTCCATCTTCCTAACACTTTTCCAGAGTGTCCGTCGAGGTCTTCCCCTTAAACATCCTCGAATTAGCCAAGATCTGGAAGTAAAAGGGCTGAAGGAATTTAAGTGGTGCTCGAGAGTATGAAAATTGCTGTGCATTATGTTAAAGAACAGCGAGCTACATAAATGCCTAATTGCTCAATCTGTATTAAAGGTTGTTGATTGGAGGAACTGGAAAAATTAACTGATTATAGTTTGATTATATTAAATTATATGGGTCAGTGATGTATAATGGTGCTCGCAATAAAGAAACGCACCTAAAAATGTCTGAAAGAAAGAATCTAGTTTAAAACACCTTTCACCTTTATGTGTTTAGGAATTCTAAAGAAAATATTGCACTTAATCAGCTAATTACAAATGTAATGTGCTGTAAAAAATTAAATGCTTAAAAATAAATAAATAAATAAGTGTTTTTAACTATCATGAAATATTAATTTATGGATTTTTAGATATTTAATAATTCTAATTTTTTAGGGAGTCTTAGTTAACCAAAAATATTAAAGCAAATTTTATTTTAAATAAAAAAAACATGCTCATCAAAGATGATGTGAATTTGAGTCATTTTCTATATGAATTTTTAATAGACAAATAAGCGTCACACCACTGACCCAAATAATTAATGTTTGATTAGCAAGCTCAAGTATAATATTCTTAATCGATTTTATTTCATAAAATTGCTTTGTTTTAAATGTAAAAATCCTAAAACTTTCAGTTTGTTTCCAGCTTTAAAAAGGATTTTGATTCCCAGATTTGTAGATAAAGGCACTGTAGATAATAGAGATGATTTTTATTGCACAAAGGTTTTAGAAGGAAATAGTATTTTGTGCACATGAATTGATTTGCTTGTAATACTGCAAATTTGTGCATAGTGTAAATGAGGTCTGTAGTCTTTGGAATTATTTTGCATACTATGCATGACCAGATTTTATTTCTGTTTAATGGCTTCAGATCTGCTCTGTGAGCATACTTAATCTTGAAACGACGTGTGGAGCTTGGATTATCCTCAGATAAACTGGTTTTGCTATTGTCTGACAGAGGCTCAGAGCATATAAACTTCATAAAGTAACGTTAATGATCGAATGCCAGCAAGAGGAGAAGCGTTGTGTTTTACTCGTTTCTGTTCAAACAGCCGCCACAACAAACAAACAACTGAGGTCGTCTCAAAGGAGCCCAACATACTTAGAAAAACACATGCATGCACCGTCTGTTTGTGACTGACAGATGAGATGTTTAATATTTCTATCAGAAGTTGATTTCCTTTGTGACTACCACCCGCACGACTGATGTTCAGAAGTGACAGCTTTTTCATTATCTTCTTTATCCTCTGTCCCACTCCTTCTCTTTGGTTTTTGTTCTCTGAACTATACCTTCTCTGCATTTTACCTGTTACAGCACCACGTTTATGGATATGTAGCTGGTCTGTCTAGTTTATGATGCCGTTGTTCTGACATCTGCAGCTGTGGTGTTCGGCTCAATGGGATTTGGCATGCCAGGAACCTGTGCGTTTGTTCTGATCTTGCTGCAGTGGGCCGTCAGGCTATGTGCTGGGCTTTAAATAATAAATTAGCATTTCCTGTGTGAGCCGTGCATGTCATTAAACACCCCAGGGTATCTTTTAGATCTAGAGATGGGCAGAGGGCAGTGAAGCACCACTTCTCTGCCTAGAAAATGGCAGCGTGGGCGTGTGCCACGTGAGAGTCATGCATTTATAGATGCCCTGTGTTGGCGCCGAGTGGATTCGATTCCATCAGATGCAAAATAGGTCATAGTTTTTTTTTTCTCATGGTGGAAAATTTACTGAGAAATACTGTAATGTGTTTACAGTGTGTGGTCCTCGTGTCATTACAAATCAGTTCTGGCATCGTGGGAATATATATGGAAATTGCATGTGGAAACGGTTTAAAATTTTGTTTTGTTTTTGTGATTTGAAATGATGCACTCAACTATGTGTGTGTATGAATGTGTCTGTCTAACCTAGCAAGACTTTGGGGATGAAATTAATCTTGTCTCTAGGATGTAGCTGATGTATGATTTATTATTTTCAAATAAAATGCTAAATTAGTGCCGTTATTAAGTTATTAATCGCATCCAAAATAAAATTTTTTACATAATATATACTGTGTATATTTATTATGATGGATATATAAACACATACACGTATATATTTAGGAGAAAAATTTATTTTTTAATGTTTATTTACTAAATATTTTTATATATAATACAAATTACATTAATATAAATATATAATGCATATGTGTGTATTTATATATATATATATATACATAATATACACAGCACACACACATACATACATATATTATGTAAACCAAAACATTTATTATAGATACGATTAATCGCTTGACAGCACTACTGTGTGTATATACAGTATATACAGTATATATATATATATATATATATATATACACACATACACACACACACACACACACATATATACTAATACACACACACACATTAATTAAAACACAAATGTACAGCATCTCTGAAATCAAGTTATCACAAAATTATTCTATTAACATATTTTGGGCAAAGGGCCAAATTCACAATGTTCATGTTTCATTTTATATTGCCAGAAAAACATATGTATTTTACTCTTATTTTAAGTGCTTTACATTGACCTCAATTAGATGTGCGCGTGTGTCCCAACTCCTAAAATACAACAGTCCAGCTTCACATGTTCTCTAATGAGGCACCCACTCATTTCATTGTGTTGCATCATGAGGCAGGACAATGTTCAGCACAGATAGATTTAAACTGGTCTAGATTCCTGTGCCTTTTTTCCCCACTTCTGTCCAATTAATGGATCCGGTGACTTGCCCTGCATGCACTGTTGTCCCAGTGCTCATTTACACTGACCGCTTAAATCAGTCAATCAATACGATTGTTTGAGCTGGCACAAAGCGAGTAATAAAATGGACTGCTGCTCAGCTACTTTTCACCCTCCCTCTCTCTCTCTCTCTCTCTCTCTCCCTCCCTCCAGAGGTGGTAGATATTGCAAACAGTTATTAATCAGTGTGCTTCTGGGTAATGACGACCCTGCTAATTCACAAAAGGCTTGTGTAGTCTTTATGATGAAGCAGATATTTGTATTGCGACCTGTCATATCTAATGTACGTCGCCGTCAAGACCTTGGCTTGTTTTTCGTCCCTTTTTATGAATTGTCACATTCGTAATGTATGGGAGCATTTGGTGCCCATGCGCAGATTGTGCCGACGCAGGGGACAATTTGAGTCCCGCGAGACTGACCATGGTGCGAATAAAACATATCTGTCTTTATCTGTTCCACCCCTCCTTTCTCAGTAGGCGTGTATGTGCCCAAAGCACAAATTTGAATGCGAGTTATACAAGCATTCATGCTGGTTAGTTTAACTGGCGGAGACATTTAGATGGAGCTGAATAACCCAAGGTCCCAGAGGATCATAAGGGCCGGTTGGGATGAAAACACTGAGCTTTTGCCATCCGTTTTGTAACGTTCACTTTCTAGAATGTATTTTGAGAGTGTGCATGCGCGTTTGATGTTAGATTGTAGGTTGTGCCTCTGTGGAGTTTCATGGCAGGGCAGAAGGTGTGTGCACCCCCCCATTTTTCACTGCTCTCCATACACACACCTCCATCTCTTTGTAAAAAAAAAAAAAAAACGCTATAATAAAATGTCTCCAACTGAGAAACCCTTAGCAACCTCAAGCCGAGCGGCGACGATGATTGGCTGAGTCAAGTCAGGTGATAAGCTTGCAGTCGTACCGTATTTTCCCTCTCTCTCTCCCGCCTCTATCCGTGTGTATCTTTCTCGTTTTCTTTTCTCCCTCGCTTACGCCTTCCCTCCCTCTCTCTCTCCCTCTCTCTTCTAGTCTGTAGAAGGCACTCATAGTCTCTCCTGATGCACAGACAATTTATCATCCCTATCTGCTTACCAAAGTAGGACTTCTCCAGTCATCACTTTTGATCTGACAAAGCGGACTTTATTTTACTGGTGTGGGGCTTTTTTATTGCTCTAGGAGCAGGGACGGGGTGATCAGAGAGGGGGAGAGGACAAACTCTCACCTAAACAGAAAAGCAAAGCTGTGTAGAGGAAGCAGACAGTGTAGCCAGGCTGCCATCATGGATGCGAGGTGGCATTGTTCCTCATCCCAGGTAGTCTCTCTTTCTCACGGTCCTTCTCCATCCAGCCATCATCGCATGCAGAGTCTTTGATGTTGTCATATCCATGCAGCGAAAGAGGCATGCACCATTTGTCTGCAGCGCTCTGCACGTAGAGCAAGCGTGCGAGAGAGAGAGAAAGAGAGAGAGAAGCAGCAATTGGGGCAGCAGGGCGAGAGTTAAGGGAGAAAAGTTGCAGTGCTTTTGTGAGTGTGCATGAGGTCGGCGTCGTTAGTCGCCGATGTCCACATCTGTTGCAGCGAGTCCCGGCATGCACGATTCTTCTCATTCTTAACGAGACGCTTCCTTCGGTCGTCTCCACCACCCACTTACACTGTCATTTGTGCCATCCTTTTTTGATCTGCATCTCATTTTATTCTGCCCCTCATTAAAAGTGTCTGAACATTAAGTGCTGTCCTCCAGTAAAGTTTAACTCTGTGTGCTGTGAAGTGTGTATTGTGTTGCTTGAAGTCTGCAGGTTGCCCGCTCTCTCTCTCTCTCTCTTTTTGTATAAAATCTAGAGCTTCAGTCTGTCACAGCGTGTTCTGTCTGTGGGCAGCGTGTATGATCAGATTTATTTATGCCCACTTGGATGACCTCTGGGAGTTACTTGTAATGGCTACTTGTGACTCACATGTCTTCTCAGAGTGAGTCAAGAGTTGTTTGAGTACTTTTTTTACGGTCAGTCTTAATGCATTTGCTTTTTTAATATTTTATGTATGCAGATAATACAGAGGACTTGGGTTATTTAAGTATTCATATTCATAAATTCAAAATTCATAATTTTTAGTCAAAAATACAACTGAACTAGATTTTATTCATCTGGAATTAATTGGACAACAAAAGCAAAGTGTTACAAACCAGAATAGAAACCAGACTGAAAACAACTATTTGGGTAATGGTTAAAGTGATCAATCAATATTTATGAAGACAAAAACTGGAATAAAATGCACCAAATGTATCATTCACAATACAAGCAGCAATCAAACAGGAATTAACTGGGTTAATTTTGATTTTATGTTGCCTTCACTAAGAGAATATTAATGAGCTGTTAAAAATAACCAAGGCACTGTGAAGCATTTGAATGTGCTAAAATAATTTACCCAAATGAGAATGATTCCTGATTTGTGAAGACTTGCACAGGAAGCTAACTTAATTTGCATCTTCTATGAAAGGTCCAGATTCTCTATTACTCTTCGCAGTATGGCATTAAGAGATGAGAAACTGAGAGATTCAACCTGTTCTCACATTGCGTGTTTTTTTTAGCACTTTTAAATCTTTCACAAGTTGAAACACATGAGTGAGCGTATACAGAGGCCCTGTACATGCTATCGTTACACAAGCAGGCATATCGCTATTGTGTTTCCTGCAATTTTCTGGGGGTTGAGCACGAAGGAGGCGCTACAGCGCAAAACCAAAAATTCTAGACATTTAGACTCAAAAATGTCACATCGTTGCAATCCTTGGAATAGCCCGAATAAAAGTGTATAGTTTTGCTCTATGCGCACAGTTTTCCAGCAAAATTGACTTATATGCTAAACCTTCTTTTGCAAAATAGTACTAGGTTTTTCGCCCCGATCAGAACCAAGCCACTGCAGAAATAATCTGTGGACATTGAATATTAATAATTATCCATAAAAAAAGTAGAAATTTTGATTTTGGCACAAAACAGTATGCCATTTAGCATCTACGCTAACGTTAGCCAAATGTTATTCTGTCTATAACTCTGGAACGAATTGAGGTATCTTTTCTTAGTGGTGCTATGAGGCAGAAAAACATTTTGGAGCATTTTGCTCCAACCTGGCACAAGTCTCTATGAGGACATTGGGGTTTCTCAAAAAACATGGCCGCCATTGGCCAATGAAGTTGCAGAGGTTGATCCGAATGAAACTCGGTAGACACGATGGACTCATAGTCCTAAAGGTTTGTAAAAATTGTGAAAGAAAATCGGCCACTAGTTGGCACTAAGGTTTTTTTTGGCTCTGTAATCACGTGGTGTTTCACACAATATGCATATCATTTAATAGATCTCCTCATATTGAGCTACTGTCTGTGTGTTTGTATTAATATAAAAAAAATTTACAATTTCATTTGTGTGTGTGTGTGTCTCTGAGCCTATTGTCCATTTTCGTGTCAGCCATACACCCAGGTGTCCCTATTTAAACTCAAAGGCCTTAAAAATGCTCGAACCCTGGTAATTGCTGCCTACAGCTATATATTTTTTTCTTTTGCTACTGTTCTTGTTAGAGAATACTGCAGTGCATCAGTGGCCATTTTTTATTCATTGTATGAGCTCTCGGTATTTTAAACACACAGCTCTCAGCGAACTGAGGCTGCATTTAGCACCAGGACCTCTCTATGAATATTCACACTTCATTAGCAGTGCTGCTAAGTTAGCTGGCAGACTTTGATGTTCTTGTGCTTTCTCTCACTCTTTCCTTCTCTCACACTGGCTGGGGAAAAGGAATATGGAGGAAAAGCAGATAGCGAGAAATCTATGGTTTGCTTTGCAGGTCCCAGCTGAGCCACCGAGGCGATATGGTTTTTATTTTTCTATCATTTTGAACAGGCTGAATCTTCATGTCACCATGGCAACAACAACAGACGGTGCACTGTTCTGAGATATTCGTATTCGTGGTGGAGTACTAGCATCTTCATGACTGAAAGAAATAGAGATGGAGAGATAGAGGTGAATTGGAGCAGCTTAGCCATGCCATCTCAGACCGCCTATAAAATTGATATTGTTTTTTGAGTGCAAATGATTACAGAACAAGGCCTTGAGAAATGCAATATATTAAATTGAGGGAACCATTAGAGGGTCAGTAGTTACTGCAAAATTAGTGTTATGGAGCAGTTGGCTGGAACGTCTAGACAATATATGATACACTCACCTAAGATAATAACATAAAATGTCTTTACACTAGGTGTGGGGGGGGGTCTGTGGTGTAGATCCAACCGCTTTTGGCTCCTGTCATATCCAGGGCATGTACAGTTGGCTCCTACTTTTAGTCTCTGTAGAGGAGTCTGGCAGCTGTGAGGTAATTGGAATAGGCTGAATGGAGGTGGAGCTTGATAACTGTGTTTTGTGAGAGCTTGTGTGTGTGTTGAGGTAACTCCTTTCTCATTAGGGCACAGCTGGTTCCCCCACTGCGTGCACAGGTGAACCGGGCGCCGTCTTCTGTCCCTCTCCCTCTGCTCTCCCGCCCATTTTGGCTCAGTGTCACATCCCTTATTGTGCCTGTTGGCAGTGCAGTAATTAAGAGCAAGCAAAACAGGGAGTCTGATACTGTGCATGTGGTGTCTGTGCGTGCATGTAACCAATGCTATCATGCTACACCGTAGTTATTCAGCAGGAGGAAAATGGACAGTCATAATGTAGGCCGCTTCTGTCTCCATCATACGCCTCAGCACAGCTGTTGAGTGGGCAGTGGATGGAGGAGAACGGCGATCTCAGGCAGATGGATGCTGAAGGCTCTGTCTTAGTCATACGTGACTTTTCTGCAGAAAACAGCCTCACGCTCAAGTGCTTGTGTAACGCCACATCTGAGGACTTAGATTCGAGTTTTGACACTTTGCTGAGGGGCAGCATTTCCAAAAGAGGAAAGAGGAGGATGGTTTCAGGCGTTCAGCTGTGTGAAAGGAATTCAAATACAGATCCTATTAAACGTTTGGGTGGAGAATGTTCTTGTAAAGCTGACAATGGCATGTAGTCATTTAGCAGGTTCCTGTCTGCTCTATCAGTTAATTACTTTTGATCATTTTAAATATTAATACATTACAATGCTTTTAATCGATTTGGCTACATCATTCCATACTATTTTATGCCATTATTGCAACCGAAGTGTTACTGTAAGTGTGAAAGATTAGAAGCATTCCAATGCAAGATCTACAAACTCAAAACATAAAAAATTTAAGGCATGTTTTTTATTACGTCTTTTAATGTATTAAAAATTCCAAACTCCAAACAATTCATAACTCAAGTATGTCCTTGATCATTTTCGAGTTTTGAAACCGAATAAACCCTGAAAAGGACAGTTAGAATTTAAAGGAACACAAGGAACAAAATTGGTTTAATGACGTGTTAGTCAGGAAACATAATTAGAATTTGATTTTAAATTAATAACAGAATCATTGGAAATAGTCTACTTTTTAACAATATGGGGTCAGTAAGAATTTTTTAACATTTCTAAAGATTTTTATTTTTTTTTACTTTTTTTTTGTTTTTTTTAAAACATTGCCGATAATTAATTTTACTTGAGCATATTAGTACGACGTAAGAAGGATTATATAACACTGTCAACTAAAATAGTGTCTGCTGAAAATTCCATCAGAAAAAGAAACTACATTTTAAAATGTTAAAATAAAAACAGTATGGGTGAGAATATAAGGTATTCCTTTCAAAATATTAAATATTTCCAAACCCCAAGACTTGGAATAGTAGTACATGTTGTGAAAATTCAATATGTTGCCACGCTCTACTTGCAGCTTGAGATGGTTGTTTGAGTACAATGGTGATACCTCATGGATCTCCACTTGTGTTGTCAGTTTCCTCCTGACATCTTTAACGGTTACCCCACACCTTCATCCCTGTTCTAGAACTCCCTTTTTCTCCGTGGTCATGTCAAGAAAAGGAACATTGGGTTTAAGTTCTCTCTCGCTGAAGCCTATGCATTATTAAGACTGTATACCTTTCCCCCATCCGTTTTATTTCAAGAGCATTACCACATTCCGGTTGACTACTAATCTCAATGTCTATGATAGTTGCGGTCTTTTATGCCTTTACATGTCAGCTCGCAGAACGAGAGATGGAGTGGTATGGAGGACTTCACCCATCGGCCTGTGGCTCCCAGGACCTCTGTGTTATTATTCTCTCTCCCGAGTCAGGCAGACACATGGTGCTGCCGGCCTCTATCGAGGGCTGTGTTGTGCACTCCTGCTGCAACACATTACCTCCATGTCTCCCAGCATTCCAGCAGCACACAAACCAGCACTGTAACGTCAGGCATCTAAATTATTCACCCGCACTGACCTACTTGCAGGGTGTTTGAGAGCTGGGAGTTGAACAGATATCGCTGCAAGGAAAATGGCAACCATGTGGTTATAGCAACCACTTTGAAACAAGCGTGCAGGATGCCCTCCCACTCCCACTTTCCTCTCCCTTTCTTCTCAGTCTCTTTCTCTTCCCGTGTTGTTTCGTGTGGTCCGCGTGGCTGTGATGATGGTGAAAGGTCCTGATTGGCGTGGGCATTGCCCCGCAGCCTGTGGGCAGACTGTGTGAGCTCAGAGAGACAAATCGATGTCTTTCCTCCCTGCACGCACGCACACACTCAGCCAGTCCTGCATTTCTATTGGGACAAACACACATGCATGTACACGTTTGGCCAGCTGGCAAATGTATACACACTCTGGCTAATTGCAGAGAGAGGGAGAGAGAGAGAGAAGTGTGAAGACTGGCACTAAATGGATGCCACCAAAGCGACGTCGTCAGATGGAATTTTTTGCTGTAGCACTGAGAGGAACATCGAGCTCGCTACCTTTTTACATAGTTGATGGAGAATTCCTGCACGGAGAGACGTTCTGAGCTATTAAACCGCAGTCGGATACCATCTTTGGAATTCAAAGCGTGAAATCTCAACATGGCTTTCTTTCCCTTCGGAACCATCACTGGAGCAGAGGCAAGATTTCCTTCAGTATGTGGTGTTGTGCGCGACTCAGCGCCGTGTGTTGTCATTGATAGGGCTTGTCTTTAGATTTGCTTGCTGTGGTTTCATTTCAGATTAAAAGGCACGTTTGAAATATTGTTTTCCAGCGGGACGGAAGCATGTGAGGGGATTTGATGCTCCGTACACCACATGTTCCTGCGTGACTGTATTTATAAAGCAACTGCCAGCTAAATTGTATTCGTCAAAGGATTTGTGAAATCTTTGTGTATGTGCTGCTCTGATCGATTTTTCCAACTGCCTTGATGTGGAAGTCTCTCCAGACTGTACTATAAGGCGATTTGGTGTGTTATAATCCACAAACACGATCGTTTTTGAGGAAATGTTGTGACCTTTGACGGTTAGGACACCTTTGATCACGCCTGTGAGTCAAAGCTCAGAGGACCTGTGAAAGATGTCAGAGTGGCAGTGGAAAGGACATTTCCTTTTTCGCTCCTCTCTCTCTCTTCCGCAGCATGAGGCCTTAGATGACACAGCAGCCCTATAAAACTGTAATGATGCCACTAGGTGTTTTTGACTAACCCTTCATCTCTTCTGTGTCTCTCTGTTACAGGATGATCTTCTGGTAGCGTCGGCAGAATGTCCCAGTGACGATGAGGACATCGACCCTTGCGACCCAAGTTCAGGTGGGTTAGGTTAGTCATCTTTCTTTTATATTATTACTGTCCACTTGTTCTTTGCCATTTTTCCATCATTCTGTTTGAAATCACTCCATGAAAGATTATTTGACTACAGTACAAGTTACAAGAACGCAAATACATTTTCCGCGTAGCATGTTCACAATATAATTTTGAGTTGAAACCATCATTAGATTTGACATTTTACCAAATGCAAATAGTTTTTAAATACCAAATGGCATCATTTCTTATAAATTAATTGTACATTGTTTTTATTTTTCTGCTGTACAATCTAGAAATAATGTCTCCGTTGTGTCAAGCGCAACAAGATTCCAGTGAGAAGTCATTTTTCTGAATGCGAAAATTCAACGCAACAAAACACCTAATCATAACAGCGAAGGCGAACTGAAAAGCGTAAACCTAGAACACTTCTTGTATTTTCAGCTCATTCGTGGTTCGGCATCCATTTTGTAGTGTTCCTTGTTGATCTTGAGGGATTTGTCATATCCGATGTTTCCTAGCTTCCAAAAACAACCTCTGCTAGGCTCATCTATGTTTGATGTTTAATAATCCAACGCTACGGTGCAGAAATAGAAACCGAGCGACTGACAAAATGTAGCGGCATCCACCGCTTGTCGCAGCTAGTTTGAACAGGAGCTCAGATTAACTCCAAAGAGCTTTTACCATTTTGTTGCCGGTTAGGACGCGCTGTTACCTGAGCTGCGCTGTTGCTTATGTGCTCATTTATCAAAGTATTCACAATGTGCACTGCAATATATGTTTGTATAATCTGCCTTTGCCTCTTAAAACAGACATTAATACCCCATTAAACCACATTAAATCCTTTACTCTGTTTATGTGCTGTAAATATAGTATTTTAATTTTCTTTTTGGCACAGAGGGAGCTCATTGCTTAAATTAGTTTTTAAATAGGTCATTATATTAAACAAACTTAAACTTGTGCCTGTCATCAAAATTTCTTTGTGCTTCAATATAATTTCTGCTCACATTTCGTGTTTATGCAGAGTTGCACGTATGCTAAAGTCCCAATGTGAATAACTTAAATTCTACTGTATGTGTTCATTTTGAATACTATTTAGGAGTGGATAAAGTGGGATTGAGGGAGTATCTTTGATTATTTTACCCATAATTTTTGATTGTGTGCAGGTTAAAGAAACCTGGCAATTCCGTTTGACGTATAAATTCAAAAAAGGCCAGCGAGCATGCTAGCGTTGCACATACTGCGTTTCCCATTTCTCCACGCAGCGGGTGCATCCTGGTTACTCAGTCGACTGCGCAAACCACTTTCGACATGAAAAATGAAGCACAAAGGTTAACCCAATCTGGATTCCTTCAGCTGGCTTAGTTACAGACTCTAGTGGCCCATGCAACAGTCATATTATACATTGTGCAATGAAAGCAAATGCATGAAACATGTCATGCAATGATCTTGTAAAAAGGCACACAAAAAAAAAAAAGGCAAAGCTCAGAAGGTCTCAGATAAATGATGTTACGGATCCCCAAAGTGTCCTCCTTCCATGCGACATTTCTAAAAGCAGATGTGTGAGCAGAGGTCGCCATCCATAATTCCCTGCTGTACTTTGTCATCATCTCATTTCCTGCACCTGCGGGTTGCGGTGGATCGGCCTAAGCTGTAAACGGCTTTGTCACAGGTGTTGTTTTGTCGAGCGTTTGCGTTCAGCCTGCAGCCGCGTTGTCTCGCAGTTACTGTCCCCTATCCAAGAGACATAAATCAGAAGAAACTATACCACACTCTTCCACCCACCACACTACTCACTGCCAGGAATAAATAGCCAGGAAGAGAGGTTCACTCAATGGTCACAGCTCATGGAAAATGCACAACATATCCATTCTGATTGCTCTATCTGTGTCAGCCAGATGTATTTCGTTACGGTTAGATAAGCAAAGTGTGTTAGCACAAGCTTACTGTATAAGTTTGTCCGTTCAGCGGAAGTACATACTATACATATAGTGCATGGCTGAGTGCCGTTTTTGTAGTTTATATTCTGTTTACTCAAGTGACTGTACTGTGCCATAAAGCAGTTTCTCAGTGGGATATCGAATCTCGTCAGGGGAGAAATCAATTTGGCAAAGAAATATTGATTTTTGGGTTTCTTTCAAGTTTCTTCTCTTAGTGTTTCTCTTCAGCTCAGAACTGAATATTATCATTTCTCTTTAGTGAAAGAAGCTGCAATATTGACTTTAATGAATACTTTTAAATTAACTTTCATAATCAATAAGAACAATTACTTAAATTGTTTAAGGTTTTTAAAAAAAGGGATAATAAGCAGTCAGCTGGTCATTATTGCAAACTAAGCCTGGACGACCCCAACATGGAGTTTATTGAATGGCTTCTTACTAAATAAAGTAAATACAAGACATGAAATCTTCATGTTAAAATTCTAATTTTACCTTCACATTATCTTAAAGATAAGGAAAATCAATGGCTTAAAAAAAGAACAATATTATAATACTAATATCGCAATGTAAGAGAATAGGGCTGCATGATTCATTCAGCCATTTGGGAGCCGTAAGAGCCGCTCTTTTAAGGGAGCCGAGCCAAAAGAGCCGAAATGCCCATCACTACATAACGCAATCATGATAAGGCAAAAGCTGTGATAGATGCGCATCTTATCAGTAAAGCACGGTTATGTGATTGGTGATAGATCTCCATCCAAAGGGTACAGAGTGTGCAGAAACTCCAAATACACACCGCAGAAGAAATCCCTATCGTGGTACCTGAATAAACGGAAGATCTAACTGCTTTCATTAATTCAACGTTACTAATAAATACAAAAACTATGACAATATATGGTTTGTCTGCTTATACTTTTAATTATAATGAAGTATTAATGCAATGCTAATCTAAATTAATTAGCCTTAATCACTGCTTAGAATGCTGTGAAATGTTACGTGCCTTATTCTGTGTAAGAAGCCACAATATAATCACAAAAGTGTTTTAAATAAATCCTCGACTGGAGTTATGAAATAAGTAAAAAATGGCATTAAATATAGTATTTTCAGTGAACTACGGCTCTTTGTAGTAAATGCTGCTCCATCTGAGTTGACATGATTTACTGCTGATCACGGAACTGGCTTTACTGACAAGATGCATGAAAATCACATTTGATGCAGCCTTATAACAGAAATGGCAAAGGATCACTTCTCAAGTATTGTGATTTACATTTCCCTTGTTCTGGAGTATCTCCAAATTGGCACATTCTGTATGTTTCCATGACCAAGCTTACCTAATGCCTTGTTAGTAAAGACTCCCAAGACCTGAAGTGGATGCATCAAAGAGAGACGTCTAAAATGTCGTGCTGCTCCAGAACTAGTGTTAGGAACCAATGGAAGTCTCCAAACCTGGTCCTGAAATTTCAGCTCCAACCCCAATCAAACACACCTGAACCTGCACTAATCAAGGCGTTCAGGGTTACTTGATAATTGCAAGAAGGTGAGTTAGAGCAGTGTTGACCATAGCTCCCAGGAACAGGGATGGAGGAGTTTGTCATTGCACAGGAAAATCGAGTTACCCTATTGACCTGGATAACATTTAGTATTGCCACGAATGATGGTGGATATTAGAAAATAGCTAAACACTGAATGCCGCAAGATCACCAATCAAAATAAAGTGTTTTAGAGAGCAGTGAAATAATAGAGCTTAACTAGCATCTCTGTGGCTGTAATAAAGAATCTCTCTCTCTTTTCCCTTCCTATGTGTCCACAGCTCACCCTCCACTGCCCGAAGCCAAAGGTTACCCCAGCCCGGAGGTGATTCGGGAGTCCAGCAGCACCACGGGTATGGTCGTAGGCATCGTCGCAGCAGCCGCCCTCTGCATCCTAATCCTGCTCTACGCCATGTACAAATACCGAAACCGCGACGAGGGCTCGTACCACGTGGACGAGAGCCGTAACTACATTAGTAATTCCGCCACACAGCCCAACGGAGCCGCTGTGAAAGAAAAGCCCATTGGCGTGCCCAAAAATAAAAAAGATAAAAAGAACAAGGACAAGGAGTACTACGTCTGATCTCACAGACTTTCCCCTCCCCCTCTTACAACTCACCCACAGATCCTGTGCTCCGAACTCACACGCAAAAGGGGAGGGAGATCCACCTGTGTATAGTAATTGAGAAAAAAATACATCGAAAAAGACTAAACTGTCTTAGTTTGACCTAAGACACAATATACTGTTACTAACAAGAAAACATACTTTATAACCAAGCACACCAGAACTTTACTAAGCTGAAAAGTGTGTACAAAATGAAGTGTGCAAGAAGACTCCGTGTAGTCACTACTACAGTTGTGGATCACTGAGAGACAAGGCCGCTGGTTAGAATTAAGTGTATTTCATATTATGTTGCCTGTATATGTGTTGCCGGAACATTTTCCCTCTAAAGCCAGACAAACCATCTGCAACAATCCAAACAGACATTCACCGATGGGGACGGATGGAAAAGGAACAAAGGACTTAAAATGAGATGCTACCTATGATTGTTAAATCAGCCAAAGTATTTGACTCCCTTTTCTGATGGCAGTATTGCGCGTTTGGATGAGAAAGGACCGCTCCTTGTGGGATCCGAACTGATTTCCATTCGGTGGACAGAACCCTTGGTGTCAAAGAGAATTGTGGAGGCCTTAAATATCAATCCAAGTGTAAAGGTTGATGGATTTTCTTCTGTTTGTATGTTTGTCAAAACGATGACAGATGACGGCAAGGAATACCGGGGCCATTCGGGATACATTGAGGAAAATCTCCATGCACGTAAAGTATCTTATTACATGTTTATATACGGTGCAAAGACTATCTGTGTGCTCTCTGGACTGTGGCTGAAGTGGTGTTTTATAGCCTGTTATATAGATGATGCCAACTACAGTATACCTGCTCTTCAAAAATTTCTTTTTTTTTTTTTTTTTTTTTTTAGAAAAAACCAAGGCGAAAACAAATGAAAAATTAAATGTTGATGTGTTGCTATAGCGATAGAACCGTTTCTGCCATTAGCTATACAGATTTGATTTTCCCTCCTTTATGTGCATCTCCTACATCTGTTCTTTTTCGTTAGTTTTTTTTGTTTGTTTCTTCTGCTGTTGTGTCAACATTAAAAGACGAGTATGAGTATAGGTTTTGGAAAGCAAACAGACATGTGGAAAATAAGATTTTGGACTGTTTAAGCAATATCCTCTTGCTTGTCTTAGTGACCAAACAAATTATGCATGGTATTTAGGACTCCCGAGTCTACCGAAAGACAATATCGTAATCTCAAAAAGTAACAAATGAGTTCAGCCCCCCAAAACGGAGTATTGGATTTTAGCTAAAAAGCACAAAGATAGCAAAAACAACCCTTCAAAAGTGTTTGCGAACATTCTTCTCTCTGCTATCTTGTACTGTGTGGAATGTACAAGAAGTATAAAATATATGACATTCTGAATAAAATGTTGCTTTTTGTTTTTGTGTGTTTTTTATTTGTGTACAATTTTTCTATAATACCTTCTTTTGTTTTTATTGTGACAATTCTTTGATGACCTCAAAGTGAAGATTTATTATGAAAAAATAGTTTTGAAAAATCAAATGAATAAATAAAATATTAAGACCTACGAAAGCTTTTGTTCCTTGTTCTTTATCACATTAAAGAGAGTTTTGTGGTGTTTAGTTTGTCTTTTTGTTAAAAACATTTTTAGGAGCCATGCTTTCATAATTACCTCAAAGGTACAAGAAAATACAGAATTGTTGACATTTCTGAAGATATATTAAAAAAAGAAAAACTGAAATATCACATGGTCCTTAGTATTCAGACCCTTTGCTCAGTATTTACATTCTTATTTAAAAACACTTATGCGTGACATCAGACTTTTTTATTTTAATTTTTTTTTAGCGTAAGCTCTTTTTAGAACTTTGTTTCACTATAATGACCTGTTAATAAACAAAAAACTGCTGCTTTATGGCTCACACAAAAATTCTTGCTGGGAGCCCTATGGGGCCAGTCGTGCTGTGTGGAGATATTGAATGAAGCTATCGATCGAGCGTAACAAAGAAAACACACAGTTCTGTTCCTTTTGTATCGAAGAACAAGATGTCATGATAAAAGCTCTGGCAGAGGTGGACAGCGCTGAGACGCGGTCAGGGCGGTGGACAGTTCAGGATACTGCCTCTCTTTAATTTTCTGCACAGGAGGAGGCTACAGAACAGCTGGTGTGAAATAACTACCCCTACAGGGAGGCATGCGCTGTAATTTATGATTCATGAATTATTCACACCCGCCATAGACTTTTCATCAGGCCTCATTTCAACACACTTTGCGGAGGGAGTGTGGGAGGGAGGGGCAGCTGGACTGGAGGTTTGTCACGACCGGCCTTGAGAAAACCTCTGAGATGGTTTTATTTAATTGTCATAATCAGAGAATATTCTTTTCTCTAACGTATTGATATTAGTCATATTTAGCTTTACGATTCAAACGTGGTTTTTAAAAATATTACATGAGGTTTTAAGAAATATAAAAAGACACCATTTCTTTTAGTACTAACATCATTCTTCACGAGGCTTCACCTTGAAGGTTCTGTATGATTGATTTTGTGACATAGCACCTTGAATTTAACAGCATTTTCTGTTGTGCTCAACTTGATATTTTTTCTTAACCTGACATATGAACATGAATTAAACAGTTCGACATTCATTACCGTTCTGTACATGCAAAAAAATCTTAGTTTAATGAATGGCTCTCATTACCTTGGTCTAAAAATATATTCAATTAAACCTTGATATTTAATGGAGAGCCAGTTTCCCATATGTTTTCAGTGCCAGAAATGAACTGGAACAAGTTTCTCATTTCCATGTTGTATGCAAAAATAACTAATTAATTAATTATCGTAAAAATCAATTAGTCATTTTTCAGTGCTTAAACAAGTCATTCCAATAGTTAACCCTAAACCAGTTACCCTTTTTTCATATTTAAGTTTTATTTACAGTGGGTAAGGAAAGTATTCAGACCCCCTATAATTTTTTATTCTTTGTTATATTGCAGCTATTTGCTAAACTCAAGTAAATTCTTGGACATATTGAAAGAAAAACTGTATTGTTGACATTTCTGAAGATATGTTAAAAAAGAAAAACTGAAATATCACATGTTCCTACGTATTTAGACCCTTTGCTCCGTATTTAGTAGAGATCTAATAGAGCCATGAGTCTTTTTGGGAAAGATTGCAACGAGGAGAGGCTTCCATCGGGCCACTCTGCCATAAATCCCCGACTGTTGGAAGGCTGCAGTGATGGTGGACTTTCTACAACTTTCTCCCATCTCCTGAATGCATCTCTGGAGCTCAGGCACAGTGATCTTTAGGTTCTTCCTTACCTCTCTCACATAGACTCTTCTCACCCGATAGCTCAGTTTGGCCGGACAGCCAGCTCTAGGAAGGGTTCTGGTCGTCCCAAAAAATCTTCCATTTAGGGATTATAGAGCCACTGTGCTCTTAAGAACCTTGCGTGAAGCAGAAATGTTTTTTTTAACCATGACCAGATCTTTGCCTTGCCACAATTCTGTCTCTGAGCTCTTCAGGCTCAGTTCCTTTGACCTCATGATTCTCATTTGCTCTGACATGCATAGTGAGCAGTAAGGTCTTATACAGACAGGTGTGTGACTTTTCTAATCAAGTCCAATCAGTATAATCAAACACAGCTGGACTCTAATGAAGGTGTAGAATAGGGCTGCAGCTATCGAATATTTTAGTATTCGACAGTGATGGGCAGTAGCGTCGCTAAAAGTAGCTTGTTGGTAGCGTCGCTATTTTCACAATCAAATAGCTTTTCAGTAGCGAAGCTACTTTATTGATCAAGTAG
>JAUCNO010001034.1:1324478-1346359 GCA_032353835.1 Enteromius viviparus
AGGATTTACCATCCCACCCACCAAAAGAATCCATTATTTACCAGCAGACATTTTTATACTTAATTTACCATTAAAACTAATACAATTCCCTCAAAACCATCATTTATCTACTATATATCTGGGTTCTATTTTTTTTAAGCAGTGTATACAACATGAGAGTCTCGCCCGGGGAGCAATTTAGTGTAGAACCGCCACTGACTTCCATAGTAGGAAAAAAAATACAACGGAAGTCAATGGTGACCCAAAACAGGCTGGTAACAAATGTTTTTCTAAATATCTGAACTAAGAAATTCATACAGATTTGGAACTACTAGAGGGTGAGTAAATGATAACAGAATTCTAATTTTTGTGTGAACTATTCCTTTAAGTGATTGGTAATCTAGTAAAGCAAAAATAAATAAAGCAATATCTGAAATAGACATCATTTATATAGGATCGCTTACAATACCACACTCACCTCTGAGTAGACTGTGCTATTTATAACTGTAACACATTGATGGTAATGAGTTGTTAGATGGTGAATCACATCTCTTCTGTCTAATTTTGAGCAGGGAGATCAAACTGACTAAGATCAGCGTGCTTCGCAGAGCAGCCCTGTCTGAACTACACGAGCTGAAGAGAATGTGAGTGCAAAGTGTGAAGGACACTGAGCGGTTTTCTATTAAAACATGGAAGTGTATATTCAGCAAGAATCCAAAGCATTCAATCAAACATTTAAAAGCCAGAGAAATTGCTACTGAATACAAACTCCTCCTGGCTTTTGGCTTAGTTTTGCAAAACCGCATAAACACATGATATTTAGTCTTGATTGAATATGTTTAGACTCTGATATGGAACGTGATGTTTAACAGTGACCCAAACACATGAGATATGTATTAAAATAGTGCAAAAGCTAGGATAGAATAACTGACAAGTGTTTTTATTTTTTGTTATTCAGATAGATAAAACTTTATTTATTATTATTATATTATTTATTATCAGAATTGTTTCATGGGATAATTTAAGGTATTATTTACCCAAAAAAAGAAGATGAAATTTTGCATTACATCACTTGTTTACCAATACCTTCTGCACTGAATGGGTGCCATTATAGCGTTCAAACAGCTAAAAAAAAAAAAAAAAAAACTAATCCACACAACTGCAGTCTATCAGTTCATATTTTTTTACAAAGTGAAATATTTGTAAGAAGCAAACCCATAAATATGGTGTTTAAACTTTAACACATTTCTTCTCTATGTTTCCTTCAGTGAAAAAGTAAATTCCTTTCCCATAAAAAAAACATTTGTTTAAAACTATTTTTTGACTGTTTTTGGATGCAAATAATGCTTGGCCTTTACATTTCTCTCCAGATTCAGATAAGACATTTTTTCACTGGAAAAAGCAATTTTACGGATAGCTGATATGGATAGATATCAGTGATGAATTGAAATTCTAAACGGGGTAACGTGGACTTTCGTGCATTCATTTGTTTACACTGTTAAAAAGTTGAATTATCATGGTTAGCACGGACAAAGTTTCAAAAAACAATTTGGACATATGACCGTTATGTGATGGGATTGGTCAAGTTTCTGAGAGTTTATTTTTTATTTTTTTTATCGTTTGTCTTAATGACTTTAATCGAGTATGGAACATTTCTCCCGGAAGCACGTGCCCGCACATGCATAGACCAGAGATCGCGCTCATCAGCGCGCTTCATTCAGCTGCACTGAAAATAGGCCTGTTTCCAAAGAAGTACGTTTTTGGTTGGAAGGGAAAACAACCTTTTTAAGCTTTACAAAAGAACCCATCCACGGCATCATGTCTCTGTTAAGTGCTCGTCACTCTTTGGCTCCTCCCACACAACGTGCCTCCAGGAGATCGGCCTTTTTTCGGAGAGAATCGTAAAGCTGTATCTTTTTTTATTAATATAAAGACTTTTGGAGATATGAAGGATGCAGTACTACTCTATAGGTATTCAAGATTAACACAATATTGGCTAACCTGCCTATTTTAGGTCCCCTTTAATGATGTTTTTTTTTCCACACAGCTTTCTGCTGTATAAAATGTTAACTGATGGGCTGGACTCATGTGTATTACTGTGTATACCTGTTTGAACTCTTATGGTATCCATTCACTGCAGGGTGAACTGCATTGGTCAGCAAGCGATAGCCTATTATTTTCCTTAAATCTGTACCATTGAAGAAACAAACTGATCTATGTCTTGGACGGCCTGGGGGTGATTACATTTTCAGTAAATTTTCATATTTGGGTGAGTTATTTTTTGTGAGAAAATCCTAAAGTAAACACTGCTGATTGTGCATCATGATAATTAAGATTTTGTCATCATTATGATGTATTGCAATCCATCTTAAAAGCTTTATACATTTGTATAACTATTCTCCCCCTCAGAGTAGTGTCTGAGAATAATGATCTGGAGCGAATTGAAGACTACGCCTTCTACAACCTGACAGAGCTAAAGGAAATGTATGTTGCTGCACTACATGTGCAAATTATAACCAATTACATTTTTGTCAAAACATCACTGTAGTGGTTAAAAATGGCATGTTAAAAATTATAGTATTTGTAGTAAATTATATGGAATACAAAACAATTATTTTCTGCTTATTCTGACAGTACTATTACAAAATCAAAATATCTTGTGATCCACAAAGATGCCTTCTGGAGACTTCCAAAGCTACAGTATCTGTGAGTTCTTTTCTGTCTTCATTACCGTTGTCTAGTAAATTCTGAATCATTTTGGTCTCATGCTGTGGTTCTGCAGTTTAAAGGGAGTATATTCCCAAAAGAGTTTCGGTCTATCAATGAATTATGTTAAAAGTCCTGAAAGACCTCACTAAAAGCAGAGTGACCTAAACACGGGTCAATATCCATATGAAATGTTTCTCACAGGAAACAAAGGCTGTAGATACAAAGATAAAAACAAATGTCTCTCTGACATATTGCATTCATTAATCTTGTCTGTACATGTGTGTGTGAGTGTTCCTTTAGGACTATTTCAAACACTGGTCTCAAATCCCTGCCTGATTTCTCCAAGATCAACTCTGCTGCTCTTGAATTTCTGTTGTAAGTCTCTACTCATGTTGTCAGTGTCTTAATGTATACTGTAAAAAAAAAAAAAAGAAGTGAAATTTACGGTGAAATATGCTGGGTTCTGTGGTTGGCAGGAAAGAACCTAAAAAATATGACGCCAGCATTTTAGGATTAACAGTCAATTTGTAAATATTTACAAAGGATTTATCACTATAGTTCAGCTGATCTATACTAAATCAATGCTATATGATATCTATGTTACAGTGATCTACAAGATAACATGAACATAGATAGGATTCCTAGTAATGCTTTCCTTGGATTGACCAGTGCCACCATAACTGAGCTGTAAGTGCGCAAGTGTGTGACTGATAATTCCCAAAGAGTTATTCTTTATATGTGACCCTGGACCACAAAGTCGCTGGGGTATAATTGTAGCAATAGCCAAAAATACATTGCATAGGTCAAAACTATTGATTTTTCTTTTTTTAGTAAAGATCGTGTTTCATGAAGGTATTCAGTCAATTTCTTACCAAAAATATATTAAAACCTAATTTTTGATTAGTAATATACATTAATAAGATCTTCATTTTGACAACTTTAAAGGTGTTTTTCTCAGCATTTAGATTTTTCTCTACCCTTAGATTCCAGATTTTAGTTGTATTTCGGTCAAATATTGCCCTATCCATCCGAATCATTCATAAATGGGAAGCTTATTTATCCAGATGTTTAAATCTTAATTTTAAAAAAATTAACACTTACGACTGGTTTTGTTGTCCAGGGTCACAAATAAGGAATTAATAGTGTGATGGGTTGTTGAATTGTTGAAAATAAATGTACACGCTTAAATTGAATAAAGTTAGTCTTCGAGCACGTAAAAAAGAAAGACAGTAAGAAAGAAAGAAAAAGCTATTCATAGAATGTTTTTAATAATACTGCAGCAGAATTACATGCATTTATACAATGCACATAACATGAAACTTTCAGTTACCAGAATAATAAAGAGATTAAATTAATAGATCAGTTTATCAAGGTTACGGTATATTTGGCATATTAAATTTAGATTTTTTGTATATTTAAGATAAACGCTGAATAAAAAAATAAAAAAAATGTTGTGACAAAAATAAAGCAGTAAATTAAGTAGCACAACTGTCTTCAATATTGATAGTAATGAGAAATGTTACTTGAGCACCAAATCAGCATATGAGAATGATTTCTGAAGGCTCATACGACACTAAAGAGTAATGATGCTGATAATTCAGCTTTGTTATCACAGGAATAAGTTACAGAGTAAAATAAACCAATTCTTACATTTTACCAACTCCAAACTTTTTAGAAAGCGTCCTAACTTCATATACTCTTGCAGGAGATTAACAAAGAATGGGATCCGTGAGATAGACAGCTATGCATTCAATGGTACCAAAATTGAAAAACTGTGAGTTCTGTTACATCCTTTATATATTCATAAATTAGCATCTCACATAAAACCTCTAATCTTTCATCTAATCCCCGCTCTCCCTTTCTCACAGCTTTCTCATGGGAAACCAGCAGCTGAGTCATATCCACAAGTACGCCTTTATAGGAGCCGAAGGCCCCATCGTTCTGTAAGCATGAACAACTTTGACTTTCAATAACAATACAACTCACCAGCTGGAGCACCACACACCCACTCTATGTCCTCAGGACAAACTCTTACAGCAATGCCTGTTTCACTTACACTCCGTTACCTGGTTTAGTTCAAGCAACAACCTATACACCTGCGCTGGACACTGAAATGGCTGCTGTCATTACAGGGACATCTCACGTACTTCTGTCCACACCCTGCCAGAAAGCATGCTGAGGACTCTTAAGCTTCTGACGGCTACTTCTGTCGACTCTCTGAGAAAGCTTCCCAGCCTGGAGCTGTTTACTGAGCTCACGCAGGCCAACCTGACCTACCCCAGCCACTGCTGTGCCTTCAAAAACTTTAAGAAGCTCAAGTCAGTTTTATAATGTCATCATTTACTTATCTTAATATTCTTCCAAACCTGTGCAGATTTCTTTCGTTTATGAAAGGAGATACTTGAAAGAATGTTTATGCTGCCTTTTCCATACAATGTAGTTAGCTAATAACAAAAAGCACAAAAGCTGCCAAAATGACCAAAAAGGAGCATTAACGTACTGTATATATACTGGCAAAGTTTTGTTGAGTAGATTTGGTATGATAAACATTTTCAAATGAGCAGCTGGTCTGTTTTATTTTGTTGAGAGAGCTTTTAGTCTTTTCCATCACACCCTGAATAAATTTTACAACGGCGTTTTAGTGGCACCAAAAAAAAAATCTAAAACTACAAGATTAAAGTTGAAACTACGAGAATAAATTCGTAATATTACGAAAATAAAAGTCGAAATATTACGAGAACAATGTCAAAAACTACAAGACTAAAGTCGAAACTACGAGAATAAATGGTGTTGGTGGGGGGGTTGTAGCTCTCTTATTTAACCCTTTAATACTCTACAAAGGCATCTATGTGGGATTATTAGCAGAAATAATTTTATGTGTCATATTTCCAGGGACAATATGCTTGAGAATAATATTCCATGGCTTCCATTGGTTTCTTTATAGTGCGCCACCCAATAGCAGTTTTCCTCTTTGTTTCAAGTGTATAGCAAGATATAAAAGTGAAGGAACAAAAAGCTAAGAATATCTCCAGGTGCTCCCAATCTAGGCCGACTTTTATTCTCATAATATTTCGACTTTTATTCTCATAAAATTTCGACTTTAATCTTGTAGTTTTCGATTTTTTTGTTGTTGTTGTTGGTAGCTCTAAAACACCGTCGTAAAAGCTGCATAACAGATCAGATTTTTAGTCAAACTTTACATTTGTCAACTTTAGTTTGACGAACACTATATTTAATAAAAGTACAGCTTTTTAAAAATATGCAAATACTGTGAAAACCAGAATTTCACAGCCCTTTATAGTAATTTCTGCTTTTTATAAGCGCCACCTACTGTCAGAGAGTGAATTTGCATTTTCATTAATTCTTTTTTATGCACATTATTTTATGCATTTTTAACACACAAATTGCATGCAAAATGAAGATCTACAAATATAAAAGAATATTTGTAGATCTTCATTTTGCATGCAATTTGTGTGTTAAAAATGCTTTAATGGTATATATTATTCAAAATATTAAATATTTCATATGAATTTGTACAATTTCATTTGAATGTTTTCAATCTGCTTTTGCGCCACTGACAATTTAGGGGTGGACCCTATGCTTCTGTTTTTTTTTTTGTTTTTTTTCAAAAATGTATACAAATTTCTATAGGAATCGCATTGTACAAATTCATGCAAACAAAGCTCTCATATAGCTTCAGAAGACTTGGAATATAATGCACAAGTCATATCAACTACTGCTGATGCATTTTTGTCATTATATTAGGAGCTCATCAAAAAAAGACAGCATAGGGATAAGTAAATGGAGATTCAATTTTTTATTTTCTTCCTTAAACACTGAAAGCTAAACTGCAAACACTTGTTTTACATTATTTCCATTCACACAGGCCTGAGAAGCATCAGATGTGTAACAATTCAGGTGCCCTCCTCTCGGAACCATACTTCTATGAAGACCACTGTAAGGATGTAATAGAAGTGACCTGCTACCCCACCCCAGATGCATTCAACCCCTGCGAGGACATCATGGGTTTTACATTCCTACGTGTTCTGATCTGGTTCATCAGCATATTGGCCATCGTGGGCAACTGTGCCGTCCTCCTGGTGCTCCTCACGAGCCGCTACAAACTGACTGTTCCCAGGTTTCTAATGTGCCACCTGGCTTTTGCTGACTTTTGCATGGGCATTTACCTGTTGATCATCGCTGCCAAGGACATTCAGACACAGTCCCGCTACTACAACTATGGCATAGACTGGCAGACGGGAACTGGGTGCCACGCGGCAGGCTTCTTCACAGTCTTCTCCAGCGAGCTGTCTGTTTACACTCTGACTGCCATTACCGTGGAACGCTGGCACACCATCACTTATGCTATGCAGCGGGAACGCCAGCTGCGCCTGCGCCATGCCTGCACAATAATGGCGGCTGGGTGGCTTTTCGCCCTGCTGACTGCTCTGATGCCCAATTTGGGAGTGAGCAGCTACAGCAAGACCAGCATCTGCCTGCCAATGGATGTAGAAACGATGATTTCACAAGGTTACGTGATGCTGCTGCTTCTACTAAACGTAGCTGCTTTTCTTATTGTATGCGTATGTTATATGAGCATCTACCTGACCGTACACAATCCCGCCTTTGTTCCTGCCAATGCAGACATGTGTATAGCAAAGCGCATGGCTGTGCTCATCTTCACCGACTTCTTGTGCATGGCTCCCATCTCGTTTTTCGCCATCTCTGCATCCTTAAAGCTGCCGCTAATCACCGTCTCTCACGCCAAACTCTTGCTGGTGTTTTTTTACCCCATAAATTCCTGCGCAAACCCCTTTCTCTACGCTTTCTTCACACAAACCTTCAAGAGGGATTTCTTTATTCTGACCAGCCGATTTGGCTGCTTTAAAACACGTGCGCATATTTACCGCACAGAGATCTCTTCGGGGCAAAACGGAGCCATGGTGCCTTCGCCAAAGACTAGCGATGGAACACTGTATTCCTTGGTACACGTCGCTCAAGTGCACTGATCACTAACTCAGTCCACCAATATATGCTGTTTGAAGGCCGGAATGAGGATAAATAAGGAAAGATTGAAATTCTGGAAGATTTCTGTGGCACGGGGTAAAGGCATCTCATATTGTTTTCTTGTTTTGTTTTGTTTTTTCTGTATTTGCAGTGCTTTACCTTTTGAGGCATGATTCAGGTGTGGTTAGAAGCACATACTCCATTCACAAGATGCTGCTTGATTGACCTTTGAAATATCCTGCATTGATTAATACACAAAAATTAGAATAGGTGATATCTTTAGTATGAATAATGTGGATCTTTTAACAAGCGTGCAGCAAAAATTACATATTGTCATATTACATTAATGAAATGAAGCTTGCACCATGCAAAAATAAATAAATGAGTAATAATAAAAAAATTGTAAACTATTAAGAGTGTGTTTTGTATAATTGTTCATTTTATATAACCAAAAACAATGATATAATTAAACAATTACATTATATATTTTGTTTTCTGTATTATTTCAGTTCTCATGTAAGCTGAAACATTTATAGCCCTTGCCATTGCCTAATCTTATCACAAATATTTTAGTCCTTTAGCACTGGAATGATTTGTTCAAGGTCACTATAACCTCGCAGACCAACCGCAGCATGAGAGAGGATGTCTGAGAGAGTATGTGAATTTTATGTTGAATGGATGTATGGTACAACTAATGGATCCTTCCCTGGACATTAACACAGCAGAGTCTGCTTCTGCTTTACATGAAACTGAAAAGTTTCAAAGTTAGGAGGGAGTTTCACTTTGTCCAAGACTTGACTGAGTTCTTATCTTTGCACCTGTGATAATGTTTAAGCTCTGAGACAGAGAGCTGTTGTTCTGCAGATCTTTTTGGCAGTAATGTTTGTCTCAGTGCTGGAGTGGAGCGATGGGAGTGTGTGGCAGTTACAGCAGCTGTGCAATACAGCACCCTGAACTCAAACCTCAAATGGGCTGAGGAAGTTCATAAAAAAAAAAAAAGGAATCTGTTACGAAGATATGGCTCATGTATCAAGGCCAGGGGTTCAATGCCATAAGTCAAGGGAACAGTGGACTGCAAGAAAGCCACACACTGAGAAGGCAGAGAGCAGTTAGTGCAACCATTAGAACTTTAAAATGATTTATACATAAAAAATAAAAAAATAAAAAATTTTAGGAGATAGACATGGGTAAAAGTTAAAATTTAAAAGTTAGCATTAAAAGTAATGATTGTGGCTCATTGCAATTTAATTCCTACACCCACAATGAAAACTAAGATTATTATATTAATTAATCGCTATGAATAAAATATATGTATGCAATAAGAACACGGTTCAGTAGGAACACAGTTTATGGGTGTAACTGACCACTGGATGGCGCTATAATCCAACAAAAGTATAAAGCAAATCATAAAAAACACTGCATACTTGCATGTTACTCTTATTATTTCTACAGCACAAGGTAGTTATACTGTGCACGGTATGCAAATATTTTGTGTGCATAGATTACCAAAGATAAACAAAGCTGTGGAAGAACATCCCACAGTGCAATGCGCTTTACATGACCTTCCTGTTACAGGAATGATACTGAAAGACTATTAACTGTGATTACAATCTCTTTCTTGACTCAGTGTTTGATTGAACTAACAAATGTTGACACTCACACAAACTGGATCAAAAATGCAATAAAAGTGGTTTTCATTTCTTTTCATTAAAACTAGATGGAACTTAATCTAGTCCAAGTGTGCATCTTCTTAGTACAACAATAGTACTGTTTGAAACATTATCTCAATACTTTCACTTACCGTGTTTCAAAAGAAAAAAAAAAATTGGTAGTAGGCATGGCATACAGTGTATATTTCTGCAGGATTCATTAGCTAGGATTCCATATGGAACATAGCCTTAAGGCATATTCAAACTAAGGCCGATCACTGTAACAATAACCACGAAGTTTGAATAATGATTCTATATCTTTGAGAACAGGAAAATTCACAGCTGTAATGATAACTTTTATACAAAGAGGAATTGATTTCATAAGAATTTCAGAATGATTAAAACATTGACAGCAGATCAGAATTCACCATGTCCTTTTACAGTGTTATTGTCCAATAGTGTGGATGCTAATATAGTTATAGTTTTTGTAGTGAATGTGCCTTTATGCAGCTTTCAAATTATTTTCACATTCATTTGAAGGTTGCATTTTACCCCCCAGTGGTAGTCGCACAGAACTTGATGAATAAGGAATATATGAATTCTGCACACAGCAATGTTTTAGAAACAATGTTTAAAGAATAATGTTCTGGTGTGTAAAAAAAAAAGGTTACTGGATGCCCATTTTACACAAGTTGCCCAAACATACATGTTGCTTTAAATGCTAATGAGCTCTGCTTACCCCGCCCCTTTCTTCAGTGGAGTGAGGAGCCATTCTAGTAATACTGGTTACTTCAGCTGCAAAACTGGTTAACAAGAACATTATTAAGGAAAGTGATTTGCAAAGATTCATTGCATCTTCAGTGGATTATTCTGAGACATCTGGTCTTGCCCAGCACTGGAGTCGATACAATGATGGGCTGATGGGTGTACTCACACTAGGTAGTTTGAACTGTGCCCGAGTGCGTTCGACCTCCAAAGCACGGTTCGGTTAACTAATAAGAGAGCTCTGAGCCGTGCCCGGCGTGGTACGTTTAGCCGTCCCTGGCCCGCTTGGAAGAGGTGTGCCAGAGCACGGTTCAGTTGGACTCGGGCGCTAATCGTGCTGGAGCAAGGAACAGGACACGTGACGTTAAGTTTTTGCGACGCTCAAAAACCAACATAGTGGAAAGGGTCGCTTCGGTCTATGGCAGTGGTTTATTTAACAATAGGCTGTGAGAGGGCTGTGGACCACCGCGGAACAAATGACTCAAAAGTACTATCCACAAAGTAAACAGAGCGATTGACTCCATCACGTTCAGCGAGAGCACCGCTCTTCTAGTTTATCCTGAAACCGTCGCACCAAAATGACGCAAGCGTGCTTCGGCAAGAATGCTGAAACCCTATGTGTGTGCAAGCCAGAGGGGGAGTGGGGAGGGGGGCAATCATACTCGGGCCGGTTCACGGCAACCATGCCTAGTGTGAGTAGGGTGGGTCTAAGGTGAGACAGCATTGTCAAGCAACTATTGTGGGATTTGAGAATAGGGATTTTAAAATGGGGGGGGGGGGCTTACACTCAACAACAAACACTAAATCAGTAAAAGAAAAAACTCTTTTATTCTTTAATACCATATATAATGCAACAATTGCATATCTTTGGCAAAAATAAACTTTATAAACCTTTTATTAACAGAGGTTAGCTTACAAAATCAAAAATCAGGCTCAGCTGCCACATATGGCAGAAGAACATGACAAAATCGATGGGGAAGTGGCAACTCAGTTAGTGAACCTTATCTTAACAATAATAATAATAACAATAATAATAGTAATATAATAATTCATAGGCAGCTGTTTTCAGAATTGGCCTCAAATTCTAAAACTACTGCTTGGCTCCCCTCCCTGCATTAATACTTGCATTCTGTATTAGCACTATGTACAGCTAGGAGGGGACAAATTGGCAGCCATGGTTAAAGTGACAGGGAAAGAGCTTCACGAGGATAGGCAGTTTTAAAGTAATCGACTCAGAACGTTCTGGTTTGCCAGTGTAAAGGGGCAAGTGGCAGTTATAGTTTACAATTTCACATGCTCGGGTATATAAAATCCTAATGTAGCCTCAAACAAACACTTAAAAACCCAATCATAAACAAACTAACTATTGGGGACACACAGCCAGGCAAGTTTTGTGAGCAGCAACTTTGGCGATCTCAAAGGGGACAAAAAAATTAAATAAAAAAAACCTGGGTTAAACATGGCCGGGAGTCCAGAGAGTTCTTAGTGGCACAGTTCTCAGTTCACATCCAGTTGGCTCTCCCATACTGTCCACTCTTCTCCTGTTTCACTTCCTGCGATCCTTCTTCCCATGATCAGCACCGTCTGTGATCTACAGCAACGGGAGAATGTCTTTGTCTCTGCTTGCAGGCGCATTTATTGTGCAGTTCACAATGTCTCTGGTTTCTTCTGAACTCTCTGGAGGTCTGGAGAAGCACAGCGCCAGCTCAAAAGCAGCAATGGAAAGAAGTGGCGTTTCACAGAGCTCCCCCTACTGGAGGCTTTGCCACACAGTTTAAACCAAGATGACAAAGACCTGATTTGGGCTGAAGTGACACTCACGCCAACATAAAGTCAAGGAGCAGGAAAGGGAAAGAGAGATTCAAATCTTTTAGTAGAGGTAAAGAGGTTCTTGTTTTGATTGGCCGCTATTTAGTACGCTCCGAAAGCAAGCAATGATTTAATTAAGTCAGTGCATGTGGAATAGCACAACACCTGATTGGCTAGCATCTGAGAAACACTGAGGCTGATGTGCATGCAAACAAACAGTTTCCTTCAAGCTGTTCTCCAGTCATAGTGGTCAGGATGGGGATGCAAAACTGATCCAATCAGGATGCACGGGAGGAGTCACATGGTTTTGACATCATAACTGCGGCAGCAAAAGGCTCCCAGGGGCATGCCGTCACCACCACACGAGATATAAACCAGCAGTACAAAAATAAAATAACTACAGATATTTAGGTCAACTAATTATTGCATTTCTTCTTTTGTATCATGTTTATATTATGATCCAAAATCAATGGCACTTTCATATTTCTCTCTCCCTCTTTTTTTTTTTTTAAGCTTTTTTCGTCTATAGTTAAGAAGCGTGAGAGATCTTGGGAGCTTGTAAAATCCATGCATTCATTTCCCGTATAAATACGTTTGTGTTGATTTAGAGGTGGAAGCATGCAAATCTTGAAGTTTTTTTTTTGTTTTGTTTTTTTAACCAGTGTCTTTCTCTTTTTAACTTTTTTTACTCTCATACTGTTAAACTCAAATGATGTGGGCAGTTCATTCAAATTGGTTTCTTTTTCTGTACATAAAATATGTCAGTATGGCTTTTCTCTCCTGTGTTTGTATTGCCATGTTTGATGAGCGTCATCCCAGTTAAAAAGACGAAAGGAAAGAAAACACCCCAACAATTACAAACAAGAAGGAAGATACACCGAACCAGAAGAGAGAGGTTGGGCAGGCCACAGGATGGAGTTACAGAATCTGGTTCATTTCCGACTGAGTTTCCTGCTTTTGCGTCTTGAGGCGACTAAACTGGTGCGAATACCGGCCAGGTGCAGGAGCGAGCCAGCCGCCTCCTTGAGCTCCTCGTCCACATCTGGACGAGAATCTCTTCTGCTCCTCTTTCCTAAAAGCGGACCCTGTAGTGGGCTGCGTGGCCATCGGCCCCGGCCTCCTCTCTCCTGATCGTGCTGTAGAGCCAGACTGAAGTTGACCGGCTGTGAAGGAGACATCTGGCGAGGGCAGGGAGGAACGGGGTTGCTGCTGTAGTTATGATCCTGCTTTGGATCCCGACTCACAACCACCAAGTCCCTTCGAGAGAGATCTATGGGTCCTTCTTGATCATCTGGGTCTGAGAAATAATCGTACATAAAGTCTTTGATGTTTTATACTCATAAAGGCTGCAGTTATTTGAATATTCAGAAACATTTTAAATATCATTTTAATATATTTTAAACGTAATTTACTCCTGTGATGAAAAAGGCTGTTTTTTTTAGCAGTCATTACTTCAGTGTTTTTCTAAATTAAATCCACTCCAATACGCTGATTTAAGCAGATTTGAATTATTACTATAACTGTTAAAAATATTTACTCACCCTCATGTGGGAAAATCTTTGTCCGTCTTCAAAATACAAATTAAGATATTTTTTATTAATTCTGAGCTCTCAGATCCTCCATATACAGCAGTGCTACTGCAATGTTCCCAGGTCCAGAAACAAAGTAAAACAGTCCTTGTGACATCAGTGGTTCAGTCGTAATT
The DNA here is from genome assembly GCA_032353835.1 of Enteromius viviparus. Classification (NCBI taxonomy): domain Eukaryota; kingdom Metazoa; phylum Chordata; class Actinopteri; order Cypriniformes; family Cyprinidae; genus Enteromius; species Enteromius viviparus. The sequence continues at coordinate 1,338,102 of JAUCNO010001034.1, forward strand.
TTCCGAAACTACGAGAATACATTTTGTGCGCAATAATATCGATTAAAAACAGTAAGTCAAGCAATACAAATTGTGGCAATAAAATTAAGTCGTAATTATGAAGCTGCGAGAACACTGTGTGGGCAAACTAAACAATAATTAAAACTATTTATTTACATTTTTTTGTTACCATAACTTTTGGAGAGTACCCAACAATGTATTCAACATAATCATCATTGTTAATGTTTAGCATGACTCTCCAAAATGGATTAAGCAATAGTTGAATAAATAATGTTATTATTGTTTAGTTTGCACACAAAAAATATTCTTATAGATTCATAAAATTACGGTTGAACTACTGATGTCACAGACATTTTTATTGATGTCCTTGCCATGTATTTGGACCTGGGGACACTGCAGTTGTGTTGCCGTCTTGGAGGTTCAGAGAGCTCTCAGAAATTATTACAAATATCTTCATTTGTGTTCTGAAGATGATCGAAGGTCTTACAGAGCGCGAGTAATTATTACCAAAATTTAAATTTTGGGGTGAACTAACCCTTTACAAAGACAGCCTTCATTTGAAATACAAATATTTTTTGACATTATAAATGAATTGTACCAATACACGTTTTTGATTGCATGATCTCTTAAAGCCAATTGCACATGCACATGATTGCTGTGATTATGTAAACAAGTACCTAGATGCATGTCTTGACTAAAATAAACCTGATGTAGAACATGAATAAAAGAAGAAACAAACAAAATAAAAAATGAGGTATTGGTGTATGCGATGGTGTTTTCTTACATGAGTCAATGTTCTGCTCAGAGGCAGACTTTAACAGCATCATGGCAGTGGCAGCATCAAAATCACATTCTGTAAAGAGAAAGAAATGTTTGATGCACACAAGTATTGACTATGTGATGTGTGTGTGTGTGTGTGTGTGTTTAAGTGAATGAGTCACTTCCACCCAGGAGCGAAACAGTCGCTCTCTAATTTCAAAGTACCAGTGCCTTGGTTGTCAAGGTTACCAAATACAGGAAAGAGATGGCATCTATGTGCATGGTGTAGAAGCACCGAGTATGGGGTGAGCAGAACAAAAAGAGCTGAGATGAGTGATAGGCTTCAATGTGTGATGATGCATCTGATAATGGTGTTTAAAAGACGTGACCAGGTTATGAATTTTCTGAACACACCTGATGAAGTCTACTAACCTTTAAGGGCACAGCCCTGCTCTGATGTAAAAAGGTGATGAGGAGGAGACGAGGCACTAAAGAACAGAAAGAAAGCATTGAAAGATGTTAAACACACCAGTTAGATATTTTCTAGACTGAAGTCTTATATCACAGTCAGTTATATCATAAACTTCAGAGGCAACCATAGATGAAATCTGTGTCGCAATGTATCAGTTAACTACAGTTGTGACTTAAAGTATTATTATCTTGTGCACACACACGGACACACACATACACACAGACATTTAAAAGATTTGGGATCAGTAAGGCTGCATTTATTTGATCAAAAACAGAGGGGAAACAAAATATTGAAATACTACATTTAAAAAAAAGCTAAAACAACAGTTTTCTATTTTATTATGTAAATGAAAAATCTGCTTTGCATCGTGACTGCATTACAACCTCAGGTGTAACCTGAGCCCGTCGCCAATTATTCCACCATACTACGGCTGCTACACCTCAAGACAAGTCAGATGACTTATTTCAAGGTATTTGTCCGGTGTTTACACGTAAAACGCTATTATAAGGAGAATTATTTCTTCCGCATCTCACCCAACATCTCCATTATTAATTTTTTTTTAGATTTTATAATAACAGAGGCTTGAACTGTTGATAGCAGACTAACGCAGTTAGTAACTAAAAGTTAAGAGTGTGTGTGTGCGTGCGTGCATGTTTATGTGGTTTATGAGGACAAAAATTTGCATAATGACATTATCAGTGTCCCCGTAATTCAAAAGGCTTAGAAAAACATAATAAATGGTGTTTTTTTGAGATTCTAAAAATGCACATGGTTTCCTGTAAAGGCTAGGTTTAGGTGTAGGGTCAGTGTAGGGCAATAGCACATACACTTTGCACAGTATAAAAACCATCACGCCTATAGAGAGTCCCCATAAATCACAAAAACCAACATGTGTGCGTGTGTGTGTGTGAGAGAGATAGAGAGATGTGAATTACCTCAGAGTCGTAAAAGTGTTGGGTGAAAACAGTGAAATTTTTTAAGTTGATGTTAAAGATAAGGTCGTCAGAGTAACATAGTGCGAACAACATTAGTGCGTATGTTAATTTATGTGTGTCTGAGGGTGAGAGAGTGGGAGAGTATGTGTTTGCCATACATAATAAAACGTAATTTTGTGTCAAAACATGGAAATGAGCTGTCTTTTTCATCATATTGATTATTATATTTATTTGCTTGGCCAGTTAGGGTATGAAAAATATTATGGTATTTTTATGTCTATGTTATTTTAAATGCATTAATTTTATTTTATTTAAATTTTAATTGTGTATCAAGAGTATGTTCTGAATCAACAAAAAAAGGCTTGAATGAAAATCAGCTAATTGAATCTATTTGCTGTCAACATTTAAAACAACCGATCTTGGCACACCTGTGACAACAGCTGAATACAAATTTTGTATTAATGCAACAAAGATGCAATTTTTTTTTTATATAAACAACCTAGATTAGACGCGACGACCTACGCCAGACATTAGCAGAACATCATGACACGTCAAAACCAAATCATTCACACTATATTTAACAAAGCAGTTTGCACTGGAAGTGTTTCCTATCACAGTTCACAGAGTAAATCCTAGTAAGCAGCATACAAGCATTAATTCTACCAACTGAAGCCATGATAAACATCTGAATTCTGCATTTGTCATATAATAAAACCAGTGTTGATACCTAGGAGGGGAGGCAGGAGGAGTGCAGAAGGCATGTGCATTCGGGAAGTGCTGTTTCTTCAGGGCTTGCATCAGCATGGGCCGGAACTCGGGGTGAACGCACCACAGAGAGCCTTTCCCATTGGTCTAGAAGAAACAGAGAGGGGAGGAGTCAGAACTGAAAGAAGCAAGCATGATATCAGCATGCTGGTGTGAGGGGAAAGCTCAGGTTAAAATGACAACAGGACCATCTGTCTCTCTGTAAGTGCACGGCACATTCATAAGCACATCATACATTAGCTGCAAAATCACTTTAAGCCATCATGAAACTATAATGACCACATGGGATGGGAACCACGTGGAACAGTAGCTGCTATTGTGTTTGCATGGGGTATTGTGTGCGTGTGTGTGTGTGAATAAAGGACTCATCACCCTTTGTCTGAGGTGTGGTCCTGCAGGGGGAATATGACCTTGACTCACTTCACTAGCCGTGTTCATAAACAGGAAAGAGGAAACATTGCCATGGCAACAGACACCAGGCTGAGACATACGAAACCCACAGATTCACACGCAATGTCACACGTTAATGAAACATACCATCCTCACCGTTCCATAAATCATTTCGCCATCTACAGTTCACGTAGAAGAAATGAAAACATCTGCCTCGCTTCATTTAACAGGCTGCTTGCCCTGCTTTGAACACATCGTTTTCAAAACGCCCTAAACCAATATCCCTCTTGACAACCCTGTTAGCACACTGCAGTCAGCCATGCACTACTTTATACACTGACCCAGTTAGTTAAACGTCTGAGCCAGTGCTCTGCAGCAATGTTGTGTGAACCGCTCCTCATAAAAAGATGCTATTCTAATTTATTACAAGGCTCTCTGGAATATTTGATTCTTATTGGTCAGTCGCAGTATTCTGAGGTCAAATGTTTTTTTCTGCCACCAAACTGCATTGGAGCGTTGTCCCTGGCAACTGGACTCTCGTGTAGCACTATGTGGTCACACATAATAAAAATAATTTCAACTTATATTGAAAATTTAGGTCCATCTATCTATATATAAATAAATTATTTTATTAAATATATAGATATATGTATGCATTTTTTTCCCATTATTATTTTAGAGATGGAGTACAGCTGAACATTATCTTATGCCATTTATCAATTATATCAGATACATTTTCTAAAATTAAAATCTTACTAAAATACTAATGTTTCAAATAATATTTAAGCTTCATTTAAGCATTGGAGCATTACATAAGTACAATTCAAAATATGAACATAAAGATCAGTAAAGATAACATTTAACAAAAAGCAAAAGCACCAAAATATTAATAACAACTTAAAAAAAAACACCAAAAGAAGGCTGAAATAAACATCCACAAAAATTTTTTTTTTACTAAAATTGTTATTTTAGTATTTTTAATATACTAAATTAGCTTTTTTTATATTTTAGTTTTTATATTAATTTATTGTTTATTTCATTTTAATTAAATCTTTTTAGTAATTCTGTTTTTCTGTTAAATCTCTTCTGCTTTTATTTATTGTTCTTATTGATTTTTAAAAAAAATATTTATATTTCTTTCATTTAGTTTTAGTTTACATGAATTTAAACTTATTTTATTTCAGTTAATTGCCAAGGGAACATTTCTTACTTTTAAGTTTAAGTTTTCTAATATTTATTTTATAGTAATATTTGTAATAGTTTTGCACTTAGTTATCATCTAATAATCTAATAAACATTAATAATGACCAAAAACATAATGATAATAATAATATTGTAATACTGATAACCATGCTTCTTTATTACAATTTAGGTTATGTCTGCATTTATTGTATGTTAATGACCGGCCGATTGGCTGTACATTCTCCCTTAAAAACACTACATGAGTATGCCTTTTATGCCTACCTTTCCTATGCTTCGCTCTACTTTGCGGAAGCACTTGTTGAGGGACAGGTTGTGGCGCACTGAGTTCTTCCAGCCAGTAGGGGCGCTGGAGAAATATGGAAAATGCTTGAGGATCCAGCCGTAGATGTCCTTCACTGGGAGAGATTTGCTGGGTGACTGTTCGATAGCCATGTATATCAGTAAGGAGAAAGAGAAAGGAGGCTTTGACTTGTAAGGATCTCTCTCGCTTCCTGCAGAGATAGAGGAGGTGGACGAGGCGGTGTTGCTGTGTGGCGACCCACCGCCTCCCTCAATGTCAAACAGCGGACTGTTGATGGGTTGCGCTTCGCCTCCGAGTGAGAAGTTCTGCAGCAAGTTCTCATGAAGCCAGTTCAGGTTGGTTAGTTCATCATCTTCAGACTCACCGGCCACCACACTCATTGCTCCAGCCCGACCAATCTGGTCCAGACTGGTAGCCATGGGACTGGAAGCACTCTCTGCTTCAGGTAGAGTCCCAGCTCCACACACGCCCTGCGCTCCGGGAGATTCGGCTTTCTTGTCTGGAGACATCCCAATTATCGGACCCATCAAACCAGGAGGGTCTAAGCAAGGGAAGGGGGTATTGGAGAGAACAGAAAGTGGGCACAGGTTACTACAACCGTCCAATCACAAATACATTTTGGTGTATTCATTAAAGAAATGCAGAAACAGAAATTAAGATTGTTATTTGGCTAAAACCGGAAATAATGTTTTGTAAATACAATTTGGGGGATTGTTCTTTTAATGCTGTTCAGAATGTCATCTTTTCAGGAGATAAATTAAATAATTCGTTGTAAAGTTCTTTAGAGATGCTTCTTAAAATTTCAACTACATATATATCGGTACTATATTTAAAATTAAATAATCAATTAATTAATGGCAACAAAGTACACTAACATAGTTTTGATTAATAAAAGTTCAAATTGGTGCAAAACACTTGAATGAAAAAAACAATCAATGAATTGAATTGATTTTATGTTATTTGAGAATTCACACAATTTGTATTAAAGACCTTGAAAAGTACATTTTGAGAATTGTTTGTAAACCCATTATAAATGTTAGAAATGCATTACTGAAACATGTTACAAGGACTGAGAACTATATAATACTTAATGGTGGAGTTATACCATTTTCGTGAGTAGGGTTTATTGGAAGGGTCTAAATCGGAAGCTCTGTGATGCAATTGAGCCACCAAGCACTGCCCTTCCACGAAACTATACCAGCTGTGTTCAACTTGAAGCAGCACTGACTGCACAGGCTGATCGCTGTGTGACATCATTACACTGAGAGCTATAGAGAGCTCACACTCTCACGGTATTTGATGTCAAACGCTTATAGTTCTGCGAACACACACATAGTAACTAGAGCATATAAGCATTAGTGCTTCGTTCGTTTACACAGACTTTAATTTGACTGAAGAACACTGGATAATTTTTGGTCATGTCCGCAATGACACGTTTACCTATTGTAACTTATTAAGATTATGTGCACAAAATATAATGACACTGTAAAAACACTTTGTCAGAGAAACACTATTTTAGTCAAAAATAGTGATTGCAGAAAGACACAGGGGTTCTTTGCATACAAAAGCTATTTTTGTCACTTTATAACATTTAGATTGAACCACTGATGGAATATTGAGTATTCTGATGATGTGTTTCATACTTTACTGGATCCTTCACAGTGTAATTTACTTGGCAGTCAATGGGAGTCAGAAGCTTCTCTGTTTTTAACTAAAATATCTTAAATTGTGTCCTGAAGACAAAGCAAAGCTTTTACAGGTGTGGAACGGAATGGATATTGACAACATTTTCATTTTGGGGAGAGTAACCCTTTAATGACAGACAGCATCTGGTATTTATAGACTGCTGTCCTTTTAAGACTTGATGCACATATCATATATAATGATATACTTCTGATTACTTTGTCAGGTGTTTTTGTTCACATAACTGAATGAGTTTACGAGAATGACTCTAGAGACTGGCACAAGTTTTGGTCAAATGCGTTATGAATTCATAATACTAGATGGCTTCATTTTTCCAATTTCTTTTATCACTAGAACACTGCAATCTATGTGCCTGAACCATTTCTCTTGAGGGAATTGAGAGGTCCTTTAGGACAAATTTAAGGGCCTCTTAGGTGTCTGGTGAAGTGTCTGAGAGAACCATAAGCCTCATTTTCAAGATGATACCAACCCAGAACAACTAAAGTGTGCACTCCAGGGTTCTTAGACATCCATTGAAGACATGCAAGTCTGTTATCAGCTCCATATAATAAGATAGACAAAGATGGAGAGGATAAGTGATGGTGGCCCCATACAGCTTGAAGAAACTCACAGAGATCAATTAGAAATGTACCTGCCACAGACTAAGCGACTGGCTTTAATGGACAGCCATTAAAAGCACACAGAATATTTATAAATAAATCATCAGCTCAAGTAAAAGAGGGCTGAGTGCCTAGGAGAGTGAATGTTTCTCTGCCCACTATTATACCCACTGCCATGGAAACCATACAGCACATCAATAAATAAATAATCACATAAAGTGCTGCTCTGAATCATTCTCTCTCCCACTCTGGAGAATAGAGTGGAGGGCACAGGGAGGGGGTTTCACTTCCTTTTTCAGACTGTTCAAAACACCCCAGACACAAATAAACATCTTCCTCTTCACATGAGTACTGTAATAAAAGGTGTCAACAAAAAATAGCTTTTCCACAAAGTTAAAAGGATAGTTCACTCCAAAATGACAATTATGTCATCATTTATTAATGTCTGTCATTCCAAACCTATATGGCTTTCTTTTATCGAAGGAAAGCAAAATGAGATGCTTTGAAGAATGGGCTGCTCTTTTCCATACAATGAAAACCGGTTGCAAATCAAAGGCCCTCCAACTTCAAAAATGAAAAAAGCACTGTGAAAAGTAGACATACGATATAGATTTGTGTAAGTAATAGATTGAAATTTAAGCAATTATTCACTGAAAATTCTTTACATTTGCGGTCGTTATTCACTTTTATGGAGTGCAATAATTTGTACAATAGTTACAAATGTTTGTTTTGAAAAATAAGAGGCTGTGTAAATGATCATTTCTCAGTACAATATGTTATTAAATGTTTTTTTCTAATGAAATTTCGTGATAAAATGTAGCTGAAAATAAGGCAGTACACCATCTACTAAAATGATTAGGGTTGTGAGGATGAAGAAATTTTCGGAGGCAGCAGTCTAAGCAGGGACGCCCAGACTTCCCTCTCTCCAGACACTTCCTCCCGCTCTTCCGGGGGAGCACAGAGGCACTCCCAGGCCAGCCGAGAGACATAGTCCCTCCAGCGTGTCCTAGGTCGTCCCAGGGGCCTCCTCCCGATGGGACATGCCCGAAACACCTCCCCAGGGAGGCGTCCAGGAGGCATCCGGAACAGATGCCCGAGCCACCTCAGCTGGCCTCTCTCGATGTGGAGGA
>JAUCNO010001034.1:1346590-1370099 GCA_032353835.1 Enteromius viviparus
TCATGGAGACCTAACAAATGTCCCCACAAGGTCAAAATTTACTGGTATTCCTATCTTTGTGGGGACAATTGGTCCCCGTAAGGTGATAAATACCAGGTGCACACGTACACACACACATATATATACACATACATTATATAAAGAAACATAAATATATAAATAAAATGCTAAGCAATTTCATGCAGCCCTGGAATTAAACCATCTGTCACCCATGTACACATTATTATCTTCCTGTAGTGCATCCACATGCTGTTTTGTTTTCCAACAGCATCCTCTTTGGATATCTTTCTTCATGGGCACTCAAGGGCAGGTACGACAGCAGTACGTCCTTCATAGGACATTTAGTGCTGTCTGTTTCCCATCCTGCTCCAGGCTGAGACCTGATCCCTGCATTCATGGCAGCTCTCATTAGCAAGACAAATCTAACTCTTCTCCAACAGGCACATCAGCCCATCACCTCACCATCCATCCACACAGACAGATAATGCTAATGCTGACACTCTACCACTCTTAACTACTTTAAACAGAAATATGCCCAAAAAAACAGACTATGAGTGAACTTTTGTCAATGTGTGTGTGTGTGGGGGGGTAATTTCTTTGGCATTTATGTAATTATCCAGCATACTTTATGTAGACTTGACTTTGAAGTTGCAATCAAATCAAAGGTAAGGCAGATCTTTTCTCCAACACTATGATGGGGAGGTCCAGCATATATCACCAGAGAGAAGTCTGCTGTTATACATTGAAACAAGATCATTTACGATGTAAGGAGAAAAAAAAAAAGAAAAAGAAAAATTTAATATATTATGCACAAATGAATTATTTATTAAAAAAAAGATTTGTGATGTAGACACTGTGGATTATTTTAACAGGAATATTTAACTTAAAAATTATTTACCAAAATATATTAAGCAGAATAATGTAAAAACACAACACAGTACTTCTGAGTGGGAAAAAAACAAATGAATAAAACAATAACGTTTAGAGATGCTTTTGATTATTATTAGTTAATGTAACCATTAAGATAGAATCCATAAAATGAACGTTTAAAAAAAAAAAAAAAAAACATTTTAAAAGGCCTTACATGTTATATTTTTGATTAGATGTTTAGTAAATTGGTGTTTGTAAATTGGCATTGCAAGTTTTATGATTTCAATTATTTACACATGCTTTTTGATTAATTACATTTAATATAATCATTAAAACAGAGTCTAGAAAATAGAAACCGAAAAACAGAATCCCCCGAAAAACTTTGCACTTCCTTTGAAAGCCCCATATTTTCCCAAAAAACAGAGTGAAAATATCTTAAGGATTTTATAAAGAACAACCTGTTTTTTCATGCGCACCATTCACAAACTAATTTCCATCAAAATTTGAAGGAGAATTTATTCAGTATTGAACTGCTGATGTTTGCAGAAGAGAGCACTGGGAAGAGCATGTGCATCTGTAATAAAACAGTTGGAGATGGAGATCAAGGGGTCTTCTACGTGTTTAAGCATGCTTAAACAGCCATTCGAATCGGAGCGCTCTGCTGAAAACCAAGCAGAGACCTTTTCTTTGGTGATTCCTGTAGCGTTTGATATTGGTCTGTCAAGTATCAGTCCTCACTCAAGGGCTCCCAGCGCATCTCCGCTTCTTTGTGAGAGCTGATCTAAAAGCCAAGCATGAAGGTCACCTAACCCTATTAGAAAACTGCTGGAGATTAACTGCTTTTTTTTTTTTCCTTTTCTCCGTATAATGCAAAATGCAGGTATTCTCCTTGATGTTGAGGAGACATCTGACAAACTAATGGATTTAGGTCCGTTCACAATAAGCTTTAAGAAACTTTAAAACAAATCACACAATACAAAGAGCCTGTTGTTGCTAGTTAGTTTGGGACTAGTTTCCTCCACAATTCTGAATCACGTTTCAAGGCTAAATCTTCTTAAACACATTCATATGCTGCAAGGGTTCTGGAAGCTCTGAAAGCTATAATCCACAGCAGTAAAGACACCACATGTACAATGCCTGAGTTTGTTTCATATCACCTTTCATTTTAAATATTAAACTTTTCAAAATTCACTTTCCTGATCAATGTAGTGCAAATGTACAAATCTATTTCTAAATATAAAAAAAGTGTACCATTTGTTCAAACTTATGTAAAACTTGTGTGCTTAACATTCACAATAATTTGTCAACACATCCTCTAATTTTTCTTTAATTGGATGCAGTGGTTTAGAGACAAGTCCATTTTGTGTTAAATTGTCTTGATTTTTCATTCAGGCTCAACATTACAGTGCTTTTATGACATAATTTGGTGGTTAAATGGAACATAGTTTAAACTCTGTCACTATGTACCAAACAATGATGATATTTGCATATATTTACGAATATTACAAGAAACGTGACTTGAATTAAATCTGTCAATAAACACTTCACCAATTAACTGTTTTACGCACATCCTGCACTGCAAGCAAATGGCACAACAACAACAAAAAAGTATCTTATGCTCACAGGTCTGCATTTTTTGATCAAATATAGAGGAACAATAGCAATACTGTCAATAAATAATGTTCTCTTTTTGTGTAATGTTCTCTTAATAAAGTTGAATTTTAAGCAACCATTACTCCAGTCCTCAGTTTCACATAATCACTCAAAAATCATCCTAGCATCCCATCATCCTGAGGTCTTGCAAAAAAAAAAAAAAAAACATAAATACACCCTAAGTGTTAAAAAAGCGCTGTAAATACTAAATAACTGTAACTTTTGACAAGTTATGTTCATATAGGCCTTTAATAACATTGATGCCAAGCACCTACACATGAATAAGATATCAGCAGGGTTTGCGTTTCTTAGAGCTTTACATGGTAGTGGCATACAGGCATTCATACATACAAGCCGCCACACAATCTTCACAGCGTGCTGTCTGGACTTTGTCCCGTGCCATTGTCACACCCTACAGTCTCAATTAAACACACCCTGTTTATTCACACAAAAGTGGTGACACAATGGAGGCTATTGTGACCAGAATGACACAGGCTATGGTACTGGGGGGGGCGAGCTCTCCTCATCAAGGCACTGCCTGACATTAGCATCACTGTCAATGGACAGAGGGGCCCTAACTGCCCGCCGGCTGCTCTGCGGACTTAAATCTTTCAGAAAGGAGGCGAAGGTTACTAAACGAGAAGGAGTGTGACCGACCAGGTCTAAGAAGACAAGGTTGAGTTGGGGGTTGGGGTGGGCGTGAGGTCTGACACGGTCCAGGCAAATGAAGGAAAAAAAGCGCACATTTGCAACTGAAATCCAGAGCAGTCGCCTATATTTGATTACCACGCCCCGGTGTCACCATGTAGCCATGGCAACCACAGCGTTATAGCCTCCTGGGGATGTGAGTTGCACCTCCTGGTCTAACGTTGAGGGCATCGAGGAACAAAAAGAGGCTAACAGCAGATGAGAAATATGTGCAGCTGGAGGTATAATGAGAGGATAGAAGGAGGAGGGGTCAACGAACAAAGGCACTGTCGTTACAGGCCAAATAAAAGCTTGGACATACATAAGTTTGATTTGCTTTTCAGTTGAGTTTGGAAAAGCTGATGAGTTTTACTAAAAAACAACAACACTTTAGCGAGAATTCAGCTCGGTTGCCTTTGGAGGAAAGCAACTGCATGTTCGTTTACATGTTATGCCACTCAACCAGGAAGGGTTGCCAAACGTAAATTTGTGGTTTAACTAACAAGACAGGTTTTTTTTTTTTAACCTCTCTTGCACTGAATATGAAGAATATACTATGCCTATTGTGCATAAGTGCTTCTTTCTTGGGCTGGAAGCCAGTTTAAGACTATTGATTAAACTGTTGTTGACTGCTGCTTAACACACTTTTTATTGCCATACACTCATCAAACTTTTGTAAACAATAGGGTAAAGCTTAAATAGCAGTCATGAATAAAATACTTAGAAATATATGTTCCTGCTTAATTTTTTTTTTTTAAATAATAATAAAGTTTTTGTTTGGGTTGCAAAGTTCAACCCGATTTGGATGACTTGATAAATAATAAATAAAAATAAACAATAAATGTATAAAATTATATATATATATATATATATATATAAATATATATATAATTTTATTTTAAAAAATCAATAAACTGTGTTTTGTCTGCAAGGTTTTGTCTGCAAGTTTGGATGCCTTTACAAATAAAATATTCAACAAAATAAATTTACAAGGTGTTTTGTTCATTCAGGTTTAAATGTCTCTACAAATAAAATAATAATATATACATCTATTAAATAAAAATTTATATTAAAAAAAAAAAAATATATATATATATATATGACCTTAAATCACACACTACACATACTACATAAACACCCAGACCTGATTGAAAGGGTGTATGAGTTTCAATGTTTTGCCTGCATTTCTCATTTCTTCAGCTTTTGTGGGACAGCAACTGCATACAGCCAAGAGCCAGATCTTATCTATCATTGTGAGAGTCATAATGAGACTAATTAATTTCCCGTTTAATGCCAGGAGAGAAGCAATAAGCAAGGGATCATTTGCTGTGTCCTACAAAAGCCCTCCAGAGAACACAGCACTGCACAGCCACTATTGCCATTCACTACATTAGTGCAGGATTCGGTACTAATGAAGTCTCTTTAGGCAATTGTGCCCTTTCAGATGTAGCTAGCTATGCATCTGAATTCTGTCCACTGTGGATGCAGCTAATGTGGTCATACTGCAAACAAAAGCAACTACATGACAACCCTGTTAACAACACAGACACCCTTTTCACTGCCTACGCGACATGACCTGAATGAGTCTACAGTCTAAAGTGCAAAAGTAGACAGCAGAACTAAATAATGTGCTCATGTGACACGCTGCTCGGAGTTGTGTACTCGTCCCCAGCTCTTCCCCGAGCACAGCTATGCGTTCACTCGGACCACGTGTCAATGTCACTCAGACGTTATCTACCGCCGGAAATAATGAGTGCACGTCCGCGTCAGAACATCCCATTTCATCAACAAGTCACGAGCAAAACTACCAGTCGTTTGCGTTCGATCTCAACGAACGCTTATGTACAGCCACAACAAGTAACAGGCAAAACAAAACAAGAGAAAATAACAGCCCCCACCCTCACATCTCGTGTTACATAGTTGCCCTAGATTCTCACTACTCGCAATATCTGAATATATAAATATATATTTGTAACCTTCAACTGTAACCTTTAGCATTACTCTGTTGTTATAGGCGACTATCGCGCGTTCGATTAACGTTCTATTCGAATGTTGTTTTCATCTGGCGGTTCCGATTTCAAAGGCACTTTCGCGACGATTGACGTTTGAATTGTGATGTTATTTAAAATATATTTGATGACTGCATATCTGCCGTGCTTTCTGAAACTTCCGCTGATAATGTCACAAGAATGCTGAACGAGGGATCTTCAGTTAGCGTCAAGCTAATGCGTGGCTTTACACCAAAGCTTCGAGGCAAGCTTCTGCACAGCTAGCGAAATAAAACAGCGATGAAAAAGTCATTGGATATGATTTGTGTTAGGAGTATTCATTCAGGAAAAGTGCACGAATACGACTGGAACGTGGTTGCTTTAATGTCTCGTGTCAGCTCGACGGCAAACGCACGCATTTTCCTCAACTAAGTTAAGTTAGCTAGCAAGATCACATGGTCTAAAATGTTCGTCTAGAAATAAAACAAGCGTGTTAATATATCACTATGAAAGATTGATAAAAAAAATATTTGTTTAAAAAAACGTAAACACAAATTAGGGAGGTCAATGGCTTGTTATTGGCTAGAATTTCTTTTCACGAGACACGTTTTATACTTGTCATCCGATTAAAAACACGCGGACATATACAATTTCCCTTCAAATAAACAGAATTATAAATCGTATGGAAAAGCCTTTACTTACATTCGTGCATTCTACTGTCGCGTCCGACGACAAAGCTCCCGTGCTTTCATGCAGTAGCCTTTCGCTCGCGCTGTGTCAAAAGATCAGCAGCTGCTTCCTCCATCCACGCAGCGCGGAGATCACGCCGCACGGCAACGCTTCCGTGCCCCCCCTACCGTCGCCAAGGCAACAGAGCCACTTCAGCCAATCACACCCCCTCCTCTCCGATATCCCCCTGACAACTGCCGCATCGCAGTAGCACTTTTTTAGCAAACCTAAGCAATTGCGTTCAGCATGCGCTCCGCGTTGCACCACGTTATTCATTCGTTCGTGAGAGGTTTGTGACGGAAAACTCGGTGGTTTTCAAACGGTTTCGCTTAGAGGAGAGCCTAAACCGGTCGGTGTAGATTCAGATATTTTGACGTCATATTCTCATTGAGAATTTGCTTCATATTTAATGGCTTTTCCAACTTAGACGGTGTTTGAACACCAACCAGCTTACGCTGGAAACGAGGTCAGATGCTGTGGCGTCATTAGCGGGGGAGTCCTGGAGGCTCGTCGTCCAATCACAAGCTACTTCGCGATGTGAAGTAGAGGTACTTAAAACTTACCAACTTACATAAGTATTGTGCTCCAATGAAATTTTAAACTCGATGGAAAGTCAGGAGCACTACCATATTGTGCCTTTTAAATATTATTAAATATTTAACACTTTCGTGCTTTATTTCTGTTGCAAATGCTGCCAGCTGCCATAAGTAGCTAATAATAATGTTTTGATTAGTTATTATTAATGTGTATTGATTGGTTCTTTTTAATGCCATAAAAAAATACGACTCAATCTAGCAGTTTTGCTAAGAGTAAATATCCTTTAATATAAATGGGTTCATTTTAAGCCTTAATTGCAGGTCAACAGGTCTGAATTATTTAATTAAACAATTAGAAAGAGGTAAAAGTGTATTAACTGCAGCTTTATTATAAGAGCTGTTTATGCAACTGATCCAAGCATGTTGCTTTCCAATCACATGATTGATTTATGGCATTTAGGTTGGCTGGAGGAGGGTCTTCAACAGAGGACAGGGAGGACAAAGTTGAAAGAAGATACAGCGTGTCTGCTTCATTCTCAGGGGGTCTCACGCAGATACAACATGAATCTCAAGTTAGAAACCAAGACAGTTTTGTAAAGTTTTTATTAATTGTTTTTTTTTTTCATTGTCAAGCACTTTTAAAGAAACCACCCATTGAACTATGTATTGCAGACATGGAAAACGTTTCTAATGAAGTTAGAAAAAAAACATTCTGATGAAATGATCAAATAAACAAAATCACCCCCCCCCCCCCTAATTACAGCTGTTTTTGAAAAGTAAGGCTTTAAGTGTGTAAAAGTAAGTGTGTCCAATGCTTTCAGTGTTTCAATGTGTTGATACTTTTTTTGCCACGTTTATCTCAGATAAGGACGTAGCCAAAGATTGGAGGCAGAAAAATGTAAGTTGAAGCCACTGAAAGCCCCAGCCTGGTATGTATCTATCAGTGTATAGCTGGAGTTATGGCTTTACCAGATGGCTAAATCTAGGAATTCATTAGTATCTGATTTCTCATATCACATAATTTTTTTTTTAAATGTCGATGTGGGTCATTAGGTGACGTTTTTTTCTATGTTGAAAAAGGCCATCCAGTTTAATATACAATCCATTTCCACTCATTTTCCTAGATAAGCAGTTCAAGGCTGCAAGTATGTGTACACACTTCCATTCTTTTGGCCTTAAAAGTCTGAACTACCTACCAGTGCTTTTCATTCATTTCAGTTCTAGTATACGATAATGCAAGCACAATTTTCTGTGTGTGATAGTATTAGAAGTAAGCAGTTAATTTATTAACACAAACCTTTAGATTACAATGACCCAAACAAAAGTGTGAAATATTATACATGTGCACTCTCAAAACTGTATCCTTGCATTCAATAGGTTTTTTGATGACTACAGTCTCAAAAGCGAGAGTTTGTTTAATCTAAAAACAAATCAGTCAAATAGATTTAGGCCACAAACAACCTTTGAGTTATTGGTTATGTATTATGTCATATAAAACAAACAAGTTGCGGAATGAAAAATAAAAACAAATACTTGAAACACGGGTGCATAAACATGCCACAAAAGATCTGCAAATCAACGCGGTTTAGCGGATGTCTGGCTCTCAAATGCTTCTTTAGGCTGTTTGCCTATAGGTGGCGCATATTTACATAGAAATTGGGAAAGCAAAAGGCTTTATGAATTCAGTCAATAACGAGTCATTCTTATCAGACTAGATAAAGCACACCACCGTAAAAGTCTCCCACAGCACTCACTTATGTTATTTGCACAAGTGGAGTATCAGCATTAAGAGTATTACAGGAAGGCGACACCTGCAATCAGGGTGGTTTTGTCTTCTAATAACTGTTATCGAGTCATGTTTAACAAGCTCTTGAAGGCAGTACACAATTCTGTTCAACTGTAGTGACAGCTGTTAGGGGTTTTCAGGCTACAGTTTTATCAGAAAGTAGTGCAACCTATAAAACATGTGATTAAAACAGCAAACTTCCTCTTTACATGTCAAGCGTACAGTTAGGAATCAACAAAAACAAGCACAAGCAGCATTGATCTAATAAAGTTTATTTTCTTAAAAATGACCAGTTTCTGTTCTTTTCTAGGAAATTAAACCCTTTTTAAATTCATACTAGCATCTACATAATGGTTATTGAAGACTTCACAATATATTAAGTCTAGATGTTATGGTACACATGCATAAAATTCAGGCTGCATGAGAAGCCACAGTCACCACATTACACATAGATGGAGTTTGAGGGGCAAAAAAGACGATGGGGCTATAGAGATACTTGTCTCAGCTTCAAAGAGGCCAGGGGCCTCCGATATAACCAACTCCAGCATGCCTTTTCAAAATCACTATCATACTTAAAACAGGCACAAGTCAGGCCATGGGCCCAAAAGAATGCAATAAAAATGATTTGAAAAGTCAAGAGGCATTTTGAGGATGCTATGACCACATGGGCAAAATATTAATTGAATGAAAATGTTCTGGGATTGTTTTAAATAGAACTTTTTACATTCTGTGTAAGATTAACCGTCAAACATGTTTCAGAATCCTTTAGGCCCTTGTTTAACACTTCAAACCGCTTGGAGATTAAAGCTCCAAATATTTAGAAAGGGAACAAAAAAAAAAATGAGAAGGATAAATAGGCAAAAATAACCCTTTTTCTAATTATGGCAGCAACAAAAGTGATGCAAACATTACTGAACTGCACAACCGTAAATTCCACACTTCAAATCGCTTGCATAAAAAGAAGTTAACTTAAAAGTCACCTCATTAAAAAAATAAAAATGCTGGAGGACAATTTAGTGTTCGTTTTCTGATCTTTTCTTTGTTATTCCTCTTTCACAGAAAGAACTTATATGCTGAGACAGGAGTATGATTACAGCAAGCCTAATGTGTGCTAACAAAAATATTAATAACAATAATAATAATAATAATATATAATAAAATAAAAGACATTCAAATACAGTAAGATTTTTTTTTGCCTGAAAATACAAAACTACATGAGAAAGCATTAAAATCATATTTGTAGATCAAAAACACATATTAACATATTTAAAAAAAAGCAAGTGCTAATCACATTGGTTTTTTTTTTTGTTAATTTTTTATATCATACATATATTTCAGCACATCTGCTGTCAAAAAACAGTCGCCGGAAGCCATAATGGAATGGCTCTGCCTCTAATCCGAGAAACCGCAATCTGTTGCTCCTAGTGGCTCGGGTCACGGTCAGATCTGTACAAAAACTGCAGCAGAACTCGCCTTGAATCTCCACATAGCACTGAAGTTGCACAGGGCAGGGCGCACAGCGTCGGACTTTGTGATTGGAAGGACCCAAGAAAGTCTACTCCCCTCCCAAACTCAACACCACTGTGGCACCCACCTCCATAATCCTGAGTCAACATATTGCTTCACAATATTTCACTCTTCCAAATCATCCATCACGCTCCCAACCAGAAGTGAAGAGAACTCCTTGCATCAAAACATCTTCTCAGTTAGCAATATACAATAGAGTCTGCACCCAGTACTGAGGCAGCTTTACGCAGCTTTGGAGTTTCACCTTTCCGAGGATAGTTTCTCTTAAAATGATTGATTCAAAGTCTGACAGTTTTAGTTGTCCACACACACTTCGCACACCAGGTCTCTCTGGCCCAGAAATGGCAGGCGCTCTGGATTTGTAGGCAGGTACGATAAAGGCCAGGGTGCTGTGATGGAGGTTGAGCTGGATTCTCAGTTGTGCTGTAATGTGTTGGATTCTATGGGAGGTGCAGAGTCATACAGAGTGTCCGTATCATGGGTCGGCTCTCCAGCCAATGTGCAAGGATTGGACAATGTACCCGCGCCACAGTCACAAAAAAACCTGGATAGGACAGATTAGAAAAGGGATTAGAGCAGATTTATCTATGCATCCACTAAATCCTACAGAAAAAAAATACAGTAAAGTCATTTTAAATTTATATTTTAAATAACTTTTTTTTTTTAAATATGTATAACTTCCTAAATCCAAGAATCCTAAGAAAAATGGATCTAAGTTGTTTCTGCTGACAACTGGTTTACAATTAATCTGTGACTTTCTAACAATTTGGTCTTGTTTTCTCACAATTCTGACTTTTCTTACAACTTCTTAATTTTTTACATCTGTGATGGAAACAAAAATTGCAAGATGTATACTTAGAATTTTCAGGAAAAAAAGAATGGTGAAAAGTGGCAGTTGACTTTTACTCTGTGGCAAAAATGGGTTTCTACAGTTTTTAACATTGATCAAAAAATAAATCAAATATTTCTAAAACACCAAATTCGTATATCAGAATGATTTCTTTAGGACTATGTGACACTGATAACTGAGGTAATGGCTGTATAGAATATATTAAGCCATTATAAAATATATTAAGAATAGGCTTATTCTCTATTATAATAATTTTCCACAATATTAGTCTTTACTGTATTTCTGATTGAACCCATACATTAATACTTAAGCTTATGCCTTGGTGAGCCTAAGGCCATGACCAGTTGTTCACATGTACATTGGTATGTTTTTAAACAAAAAAGGATTCTCCAAAAACATTATCTCCATCCACAAAAAAAAAAATGCGAAAGCATGCTATGAACCGGTCAAGAGCATACATATAATCTCAAGCGTAAAGTCATGTTGGCCAATCGGAAGCCTAAAAGAGATAAATGCGTCTCAAGCCAAAATGACCGATTTCGCTGTCTAAATGAAAACACCGCATTTAAAAAAGCTGCGGTTTTGAAAATACCTGCATTCTTGAGGACAGGGCCAAACAGAATTCCTTCAAAAACCTTGCAACCTCAAACGTTTTAACAGTAATGTATGCACGTTGCAAAAGAAGGTTTTGCACTGACCTATCATGCCGTATAAACTCCACATCGTGCCCTTGGTGGCACTTCTTAATACAATTCACACAAATTGCATTCCGGTCTGTTGTGTTGCAGGTGTGACACCTAACAGAAGAAAAAGATGGTGAAATGCTACAATCAAGCAATTCTGTTGGTTTTCAAAGCAGACGGCTTTAAGTTGCCTGCCTTCGGATTACCTGTAGAAATCGTGCATGGGGTAGCTGGTGTAACTGGAAATCTTGTACAGGCACTGACCTCTGCTCACCGCCTTTTCTATGGCATCCTGATTGTTCATGATTTTGTTATCTACAAAGTTATGAAAAACATTTACATTATAAAATATGTAATACTAAGGTGTAAAGTAAGATGTGTTTCGATGATAATGTTTACCTTTCATTGTAACGTTGACACCAGAGGCTAGAAATAAGCCTCCAAATCTGTTGTTGAATATTTGATTGCCTTCCAGAGTTGCTGTGGCATGGTTTGTGATTTCAATGCCTAAAGTGAGGGTGAGAGAGTGTTATTTGGACGATTAAATAGAGAACCACCACAGACTACACAATCATGATGACATACTTTTTCATTAGTTTACAATTTACCAATAAGACGACAAAAGAACCATTATATAGTATTGAGATTTTTTACAAAAAAAAAATTAAAAAAAAGACAATTTGCTGGAAATCAACCCTCAGGCATCAGAACAGAAAATGTAGCATTACATCACTAATACATCCAAAAGCTAAATTGAAATCTCTGAAATCTGTTCTGGTTAAGAAACAAACTCATCTACATGTTAGATGGCCTTAGGGCAAGTTCATTTTCAGCAATTTAAACTTTTTGGATGAACTGTTCCTTTAAGACCACCACAGTGACAGCATGTACGCACTTCTGACCTAAACCTACTGACCTGCAGCAAAGCCATCAAATATCCGGTTCTTCCGCAGTACCGGGTGGCTATTTGTGCTGATGAGAACACCAGCCTGTGCATTCCTGAAGATATCGTTCTCTTCCAACAACCCTGAACATGCATATAAAGACACTGCTATTAGTTTCCATCATAATTATAAGGCATACTACATCCATCATATTATTTGGTCAGATTTTTGACACGGATAAACCTTTAAACCACAAGGGTTTTAATTGGGAGATTAATCACTCATTTAGCTGAACCCTTGATCCGTGTCTGGAATTTTTTTTTTTTACTTTTAAGTCACCCTCAACTGTGTCTATGAGCAGTGAGAAATCTTCCAAATCTGTTCTTACCCCTCCCTCCGTTGAATATGCAAATACCCCCATCCCGTCCATCATGGATTTTATTCCTGCGCAGCGTGGGGTTGCTGTCCGTCTTAATCCACACCCCCGCCATGGCATTATCAAAGATCTCATTGTCCTCGATGAAACCCAGCCCTAAGAATAGATCACCAAATGATGTTAAACACCAAAAAACTGAAACCTGGAAGCCATTTAAGATCTAACTATTTATGGCTAAAATTAAAAAAAGTCACACTCATTAACAAGCTTCATAAGGATTGAGAAGGCAGAGATAAAGTGGATAAAGAACTTACCAGAATTGTAAACAAGGATACCTCCATTTTGTCCACCCCAAATTTTGTTTCTTCTAATTTTTGGATTGCTTCCAGTTCTTTGTTTAAAAAAAAAAAAGTCAAAACATCAATCCTGCACAATGCATCCAAAAAAAATTAATCCAACGTATACAAAGGCAAACCACTTTTTTTTTTTTTACAATATCAAGACTCTTGAAAATCAATTTGTACTCCTGATACTTCCTGAAGGAGCAGAAATTCAATTACGTCCTACCTGATCTGGACTCCAGAGTACATGTGATTGTAGATATCATTATCTTCCAGTACTCCATGTCCGTTGTCATAAAAATACACTCCAACCTTTTCAGATATAACAATATTAGCAGGGAAGAATGAAGGCTATATTGTAGTGAAATAACTTTTGACGTTCCAAACCTGTTTTCCGCTGTGTATCCTGTTCCTCCTGAGTACCGGTGTGCTTCCTGTGGTCACCCACACTCCAGCCAGAGTGTTGCTGTACACCTCATTTTCCTCTATTACACCCTGGCCCTTTTCATGCTACAAACAGAAACAGGCAAGTTCAGGCAGGTTACTCTAGTGCAAACTTATTCGTTCTTTCAACAGCCTGAAATGCATTGAAGTCAGTTCACGTTCATGCTCACCACATAGATTCCTCCATGCTGCCCGTCATGGATCTTGTTGTGTCTTACTATAGGACAGCTGTTCGTTCTGATCTGAATGCCAGCCAGGGCATTTCCATAAATATCATTTCCCTCAATGAGGCCCCTCCCATCACCAAATATATAAACGCCTCCTTGGTTTCCATTGAAGATGGCATTTCCCCTAGATTAAGAGCAGACATTTCACTTTATAAGTAATCAACTAGATGTCAATTCCTAGTGTGCTGGGTGTTAAGTTACCTGAGCAAAACCTAATCGACATCCAAAATGAATAATTATTTCCAAAATATTGATTTTTACTAATATGACACTGCAAACTTAATTTCCACATGCAACACAGACAGGACAATAGAGACTGACCTTATAGTTGGGTCACTGTTAGAGGTGATCCACACACCAGCAAAGTTATTAGCATAGATTTTGTTTTCTATGAACTGGCCTCTGCCTTTCTCGTGTACGTAGATGCCCCCTGTTTGGCCGTGGTGGATCTCACAGCGTACTACGGTTGGGTTCGCGTATGCTTTCACCTCAAATCCTGCAATCCTGTTCCTATGGATATTACAGCTCTCAAAGTAGCCCTGCAGAGGGAGACAACGAGACCGAAATCAACTCACTGGCTAGAACCGATGGAATCTCTTTCTGAAGAAATATTAGGAAATATTAGTAATTACCATGCCATGGTCAAATGTAAACACTCCTACATCTCTGCCATGGTGGATGTGATTACGTCTAATGATAGGATTGCCATGATTTTTTACCCAGATACCCGCAAGCGCATTGTTTGAGATTTCGTTATCTTCATAAATACCCTGCAACACAACAGCTCACAGGTAAATATTTTTATCTTGTATCTTAAAAAAAAACATTTCACACTTTTGTCTGCTACTGTATAATCTACAATTACTGACTAAAAAAGCTTTGTATTTTAACTAATAAATAGGATTAGTCTGAGCCTGTTTCATACTTATTCAAATTTACATTAATCACTTTTTAGGAGGATTTGGAGCATTTCGTCCTGTGTAGTGCTTGACTAAAAGGTCAATATGATCCTGCTCTATGGAAAACACTTGCGTGACAAATACTCAGCAGCATATAATCGAAAAACAACATGAGTACAAATAGGCTAAATATTATTCATTTTGAAGAGTTCAAAAAGCGACCACGCAGGTTCCTACCTGTGCATGATCAGTGATGTAGAGTCCAACATTTTCACAATCGCTGATGTTGCAGTGTTTGATAGTAGGTCCGGCACCCTGACCACTTACACACACCGCTGATCCCACTGCACAGAAGAGAGAGAGGAAGTGCCATCTCAAAACCAGCTGGTAACAATCACTGTTTATCAGCTTGTCACAAAAAATTAGATCCATGACAATATCCATGATGACTAGATACACAAGCAGGATTTGGACTAACTTCTAAAAGTTAGGAATCGGTACATTTTGAAAGAAATTCATCTTTTAATTCAGCAACGATGCATTAAACTTTTTAAAAGTGACAGTAGCAACATTACAATGCTACATAAGAACTGTTGTTAATACTGATAAGAAAAAGAAATGTTATCCGATTATATGAAAACGGCATAGATTAGATTTCATTTTTGAGGGATCATGTGACACTGAAGACTGAGCCCAAACATTTGAATTGTGGTTTATTATGCTTGGGAAGCAGATGAAACATACCTGTGCAGGTACTACGGATTACGCAGTGGTCGATGTTGGGGCTGCAGTTAACGGTGATCTCTAAACAGTGGTGAGCATTATGGTGCTGTGCAGATTTATCATCAGGGTTGAACTGGGGGTAAACCAGAATAATAACACACTCAGAAACATGATTTGCTGCAACTTCTAATAAACAATACCATGGATGATTCAGATAAGAGCACGTAGTATTATCTAATACACATCACATAATGGCTTAAGCTCTAAAAAGACAATGCACTAAGAGAAAAAAAGTTGAATAAACTACTAGACTCACCCTGATGGTCATGTAGCCCACATATGCATCTTCAGATCCTTCCATAAACACAAACGTTGAATCTCTAGTGTTTTCGATGACAACCTTGTCAGCTACCTTCCCTGAGGCTGAATGGAAAGAAAACAATGCTGTGACTTTCTAGGAATGGATGGTTTAATGTTTTAAGATCTAAAGGACAAAAACAGGGTCATCAGGTTCACCTGCACCAATCATTGTGATGGGAGATTCAATGTAGATCCATTCATCTGTGTAAATGCCAGAATGCACGAATATCAGGCCATCAAAATGGGCCTCCTGCACCCCTCCCAATGCATCTTCAATGGTGTCATAATACTACAAATCAGAAAAATACACTGCAATTATAATGCAGCTGAAAACTCAATGCATTTATTGAGCCATCTTAAAAGAAATTAAGCAGCTGAAGCAAAATAACCATACCAGCATATTCTCTCTGCCTTTGTATCTGGCTGGATTACTATAAAAGTGTTCTGCAAAACCAGGCTTTACATGTGCTCCTTTATACTGTAGAAAAAAAACACAAAAGCAAAAACTTAACGAACACTTAAAAATTAACAGAAGATGGAAATGTCTGTAAATTTCATAAGCTTTGAAGAGAGAACAGCATTATTACTCCAGCAAATTACAAAATGCCTCACACTGGAAAACTCATCTATGGATTCACATCCATCCTAATGTGAGAAGACAAGATGATTATCTATAAACTGACTCATCCAGAACAACAGAATTACAAGCTCTCATACCAACTGCTGAAAGCTCTCTTTCCACGGGTTTGGTTGCTCATACTCTTCCGGGTTGATCTGATAGAACTTCCCTGGCTCTGGATGCATCATGGGCCGTGTGTACTCAAACACCTCCATGTATAGTCTCTTCCTATAAATCGCACAAACAGACAAAACAATCACTAACAACATAAACTCTCAACCAATCCACATTTTCAAAACAATACAGTGGTGAACAAGCACTTTCTATATTTCTACCATAATTTCAGGTAAGTGCTCACTGTTCGAAAGGTTAACACATTTAGCAAGGATTAATAAAATTGATCAAAACCAAGAATAACATTTTTATATTGTTACCAAACATTCCATTAAAAAATATATATTTACATATATATTTAAAAATTATATATACTTTTTACTTTGCAAAAAAAACAACAACATGATTTCCACAACAAAATCAAGCAACACTGCATTTTAACATTACTATGATAAATGCTTTGAGCACAAAATCAACATAGAATGAAAACTGGAGTAAAGGCTGCTGAAGTTCAACTTTGTAATCACAGAAATAAATTAGATTAAATAGAAAATAGATATTCTAAATTGTAGTATTTTTACAATATTACTGTTATTGAATAATGCCCAAGGCTACATTTACATGACAATGTATATGCGAAAACATTTTCAAAACGTTATTATGTGTGCCAGGCCAGTAGTTGGTGCTGTTAATAAAACAATACCTGTAGGGAAGTGAGGGCTTTATGACGTATATGATGCATATACACTGTTGGTTGTAATATTAATATTGTAATATAACCCCAGTATTTCTTTTATCAGTATGTTGTTTCTGCAAAGCTGGAAACAAGACCAATATCAAAAATCCCCAAGAGATTTTGTCATTTTGCATATTAGCAATGTCAGATGTTAAACTGCCCCTATTATGCCTTTTCAAATATGATCTTTCATGCAGTGTGTCATGTAACTGTGTGTGAACATAAACTATCTGCACAGTTGTGACACAGACAGAGCAGGATAAATAAAGTTATTATCTATAAAACAATTTTTTTTTTTTTTTAAGTCGGCTCACATTCACCTAAACGAGTGGTCAGCAATTAGAATCTTTTTTTGTTACGGATCCATGTCACTAACTAACATATTTGCATAATATCTGCCCACGTTCTACATCGCAAACAACTTGCCCCGCCCACAAACAGCACATTTTCCATGTGGATTACATCATGTCAAGACGACTCTGTATCCTGCGCTGTCATTCAGTTATGGCAATGGGCGTTTCATTTTCCGACACACGCTGTAGCGGTAGACCATCATAAACATCATAAAGGACTGAGCCATCTGACCAATAACAGCAGTGAGGGCTCACAGAGAGGCGGGGTTTAGGCAGACTGATTCTTCAAACTGCTTCACACGAGTCGTTTCCTAATCATTTAGAAATGGGGTAAAATTAAATCTGTTTTTGGAGAAAACTAAAGTGTTTTTTGATCTTGCATACATGTAAACCTGTTTTAAGAGACTCATAAAGCAATATTAGCAACTTTTAAAATGGCATAATAGGGGCACTTTAAACTAATCTTCCAAAGAGAAGCATTACATTCTTCAGATATCTACCATATTACTAGCAATATTTTTGATGTCTACCTGTCATAACCATCATAAAACTCAGACATTGCAACGATGTGCTGCTTGTCCCAGCATTATGCTTGTCTCAATCATTAGTAGCCCATTTACACAGTGACATCGCCCTTACAATTCTCCTCCATGCTCCTACAATTAAAGAGATTTATGTACTCCTGTAAAATCAATCTATTGTCATTAAATAAAATTCTCACCAGAGAATGGGGTCATTTGCAAGCTCACTGAATCGCTTGCATACGCAGGCAGCCTGGCAGAGATCCTGCTCCAGGAGGTAGGAGAATATCTTCAGAACGACTTCATCTGGAAGCTTCTCTTGGAGATACTGCTCGGCAGGTGCAGCTGAAATTAAGACAAAAGGAGAAGAGATCTACACCAAATTGCTTAGAGCACAATGAATTACTAGTTCTTTGATCAGAAGCAAAATGTAATGTTACCACAATTAAACGATCAAGACTCACCTGGCAAGTCTTGGGATTTTCCAGACACTCTTGCACGTTTAGCTCTGTGACCAAAATTTTCTGTGGCTGAAGTGGAGGCTCCCTGCATCCCAAATTAGACGTTAGATTGCAAATTGTTCGTTTTAACAGGGATAGCATGAATCTCGAGAGTGCAAAATCTTTACCTCCATACTGTTTTTTGTGGGGCACACGGTTCTTTTAGGCAATAGGGACTTCCGACGGAGTTGGTATGGACTGTTTTGAGCTCCTGGACCAGATTCTTCTGCAACCATATCTGCAGGGATGTCCTCATCTACAGAGAGCACAGGAAGAAAAAACAATCCATTCAGGAAACATCTTTCAACCTGCCCTGCACAGGCTCAGACCCCAAGATCCACTGCAACTCCTAATTCCCATGTGCATGTTGCAAACCATGGCTGCTGGAACAAAATGGATCCATTCTCGCAATGAAAGATTCAAAAAGCAAGCTTTCTGGTGGTCTTTTCTCCAAAAGCACAGACAACACTTCCACCCATTATTTTACAGAGAACGCCACAATCTGTGAAAAACCTCAAGCTTCACGATAGCTTGCTTGGCCATGTCTCGCCATTTAAGGAGTAATACTCTTAAAAGCCTTAATTGTCTCTTGTTTATGCAATCATGAAAACGCTGTTATACTTTATTTATAAAGCAATGCCTAGATTGATTTTGTTTCTGGTAATTGCAACAAATGCTGTTCTTCAACCAGCTGCAAATGTCTTAAAAGTTCCCTACCTGCTCACCTCTGTTTGTGTGTGCAAGTTCCCTACCTACCTGTCAATACCTGGTGTACAGATCACCTGAGAGCATTACAGTCTGTCCTTCCCTACAGCACATTTGGTACCTGGAGACAACATCCAAAAATGAAAAATGAGAATAGCAGCTAAAGCTTGGCTCTGAACTGTCACGAATTTTATGGCAACTCACAGCTGACTGATCCATTGGTAACAACAACTTTACAGCAAGAGTACATCAGGGCAAAATATGAAAACACCACCTGCTTATTAAATCTTTATCTGATCAGCTGTGACTCTTCTCTTTCTGCCTGTCTGCCTAGAAAGAGGTGCAAAAACAAGGCAGCATGGAGAAGATGCTATTCCTTTCACATAAAACACCGATTCAAGGACCTAGAAGCATAACTTTAAACATGTCTACTGCAAAACGGATATTACACAACTCTACCTAAAGTGCAGTTATGACATTAGATGGTAATACCACAGCACTACTGTTGTGTCCAATAAACCCTAGTAAATTTGAGTATTAAGTGTACAGGTTATACCACGTAATATTCACTTTGAGAAAATCAATATATTGTGCACTCTCAGGTCAATGCATTGTTTAGACCAGTTTTCTCATTGAAATAATCTACAACTGCAAACGTTTCACATCACATCAAATGTAAACAATAAGACAGTCAAATGCCCTGTTCACTACTAGTCTAAAATTAACCAATAATCCCTAATACATGCTTAAAGAGCAAAAAACCCTAATGCTTCAGCGATTTATCAATGGAAAGCCTGGCAGTGGGGGGTCTGTAGCCAAGCTAAACGTGGAAACAAAGGTTTCTGATTGATCATCGCAGATGCACCTCCATCAGCGGAACCTAGGGCCTTGTGCATACCATCTATAAACGTGCAAGAACCACCACTCATGTGAAAAATGTCCCATTACGCACAAACCCCCAACAAAACAGCAAAGAGAGCCTTTATCCAAACCCCGTCTGCTCGCTTTGAGCCCAACTGCGCAGCTACTTACATTAGCTTGCATGCTACCTAGCAGTGTGTCAACAGAGTCAACTTAACAGCTATTGCGTTGAAAGCTAACCAAAACCTAACAAATGCTGTTGAAAATACCAACGCGATGCAGTAATAAACAGACAGCGTACTAATGTTTGGTGTAAATGGACAGTGTTGTGCATCAATGGCAGCCCACACTGGATACTAGCAGCTACGCAGCGGAGATTTTCCTGCCTAAATCCCCTTCTCCCTTCCACTTACAACCCATGAGAGGTGGCTTATAGCAAAGATTAATAAAAATGTACCTTGCCACCTTGTTTCTAGGATTAACGCCAACCCGGAAAGGTGATAAGTGTTAAAAGCTAGCCGTTTACGGTTCTGGCTCGCGAAGCCCAAACAAAGCGCGGCCTGGCCTGTATATATGCGCCTCGACGCTGTGCACACAAACATTTTTATTAAGGCCGTTCGGCTTCGTAGTAGCCGTGTAGGGTTAGATAGATAAAGTACTGTACACGACACTGCACAACGTTGAAGTGTTGTTGAATTAAAGGCCCCCGTCTCACCTCTTTCTGCGTTGTTTCTTTCCGGCTGCACCGGGCGCGGCCTCGACACTCGCCTGGGTCTCCTGCTGCTCGCTCTGACGGAGTTCATTTGGCGAGGTGACTTAACCAAGAAAAAATACGCTTCCCTCGAACCTTATCCTGTTTCTCTTAGCATTTACACAAATCTCTGGTCTGAAACAAATCAAATCGTCCGTCTAAACCGAAAAAGGACACCAACCCGGGGCAGTTTTTCTTATTCGGGGTGTTGTTGGTATGTTTTTTTCGGACAGCTCCCCCCTGTGCTGAGCTCCGTGTCTCTCTCTCTAGCAGGAGGAGCCATTAGCATGGACATGGAGAACATGCACAAGGGGGCACCACTGATGTTCGCCCAAAAGTGTCATTTCTTTCAGATGTTAAACTTCCAATATTGAATATTGTTTCGAAACGTAAACCGCCTTATTATTTGAATTGAAAAGCATAAAAGCCTCCCCTGGAGCCTAAACTAGTCTCCTAGTTTGGTCAAGGTAGCAGAAGGGGTTAAGGTTCTCGGAGACCAGCTAGAACAGTTGAAAGTCAGCTGGCCATATTAAGCTGGTTTAAGATGTTTTGGTAAGATAAACTTACTTGAAAGCATTGCCGTTACAAACCTGGCCTATTTAAAAAAAAAAAATTAAGCTCTTGAAAATTTCTTAGAGCTCAGAGAAAAATGTATTTTGTTTTTTTTACCAGGTAAACCGTTAAAAGGGATTTTTAATGAAAATACCACTCTGAGATATGATCCTTGTGTCTGAGACTCATATACATATACATAATACAGTGAAAAATATTATAAATGTATTAAATGGAACCTTTTTGTTTTTCTTCATTTGGCTGAATATTTTTTTAGTGTTTTTTCTCCAGACCTCCCAATTTACTATGCCGTACTGGTGCATTTAGTACTTTTATAAAATATTGTACTGTTTATTAATCTAAATACAAATATAAAAATGTACAAATAAGGTCAGCCTGAATTAAACATTTTTAATTCTAGTATTAAAACATTAGCTTGAAAATCTTTCTAAAAATAAAATCGAATATTTTTAACATTTCCACATTTATCCATTAGATGGCATCATTATCACTAACCAAAACTGATGTTGTGATTTTAACTGACAATATACACAAAATACTTTTTTAGAACATTTTTACTCCGAGTAAGAATATTTGACAGAAAGCTGAAGGAAAAAACATCTGAAAAGAAACGGAAGGTGCTAAAATGGAACAAATTTCTAATCTACTATAGATTATATCAATTTCCATTATACATAAACAATTTTACAGAAATGTTGGACTATCCACTAAGCCAATGTTCTGCTCTGCTCAGGTTGAAGTTAGTTTGACTTTGGCAGAACGTGAAACTATCTCATTGATGAAGCTATTGTTTTTTCCGATGACCTCTGCCTTGAGTTTGCGAAGCTCCTCTTTGACAGCCTCATCAGACATGTCTTCAACATGCATTGATTTAACCTTAACCAGGAAAGCCTCAATGATCTTCTCCCCCTCCTATAGGCAAAATTACAGATAAACAGTTTATTAAATATATATCTAAAAAAAAAAAATCGAGCAGCAAATCAAACATATTTTCCTTCTCACCTGTTTCTCCACGCAGCGTTTTTTGGCTTCAGGTCCAGCTTCCTCCCCAGCTTTGGCGATATCTTGGAACTCCTCAAGCTCCAAAGCCTTCTCCCGTGCATTAGCGATCACATGTTTGGGGAAGTTAGCAAGCTCTGCCACATGAATTCCAAAACTCTGGTCACAAACGCCTAAGTCAAATAAATCAAAAACACCATAAACCACTAAACACAAAGGAAACACAAGAAGGACAGTTGCATGGGAAAATGTTTCAAGAGTCACCGTTTTTCACTTTGTAGAGCATGGTGAGAGTGCTGTCTGTGGTCAGGGCAGTGACGTGGAGGTTACGGACAGTGGGAACCTGCTGTGCAAGTGCTGTCAGCTCATGGAAGTGAGTGGCAAACAGGCAGAAGGACTTGAGGCGGGTGGCGATATACTCTGAGATCGCCCAGGCCAGACCAAAGCCATCGTATGTAGATGTGCCTCTGCCTAGTTCATCAATAATGATAAGAGAATCCTCTGTGGCTGATCTAGAGAGTCAAAACGTAACATGCACTCATTACAAAAAATTACTCAGTGGTACAATGGACACATTGTACATGCATCAAAAGCATAAAAATTAAAATGCATGCTGAAAGTCAATGTATTATAACATTGTATATTTTTAAATGCGTGTTTTAAAGAATATTCCAGGTTAAATGAGAGTCAATATAGCTGCACAATATTGATTACTACAAAAATAATTAAATAAATACTTTTTTAAAACATTAATTATTTGAGTGGTAAAACTGTTGTTTCTTTTTAGACTTTATGGTTGCTACAGCGACAAAGATGCACTAAATCACGTTAACATTAGGGGTGGCACCGTGCACAAAACCCACGGTTCGGTTTGTATCACGGTTTTAGGTTCTGTACGGTTCTTGTTATTTTTTCCTTTTATTTTTTAACACTCAGGAAATGTACTTCAGCATATGATATATAGCTTAATTATCCACAATTTAGGATACAGTATTAAAAAAAGTTACATGTAATCATTCATAAACTGAATTGGATGCGTGTTGCACGATACTTGCATACAGTCGCAGTTCTATCTATCGTTTTATTTCCGGTAATAGAGTGCGGATCAGGCCACATTTTTCTGTCCGAGCCCAGCCTGTGTCCGACAGAACTGTAACCAAATTTTTTTTCTCATACTAATGACACATGCACTTTTTTTGTGTGGAAAGCCCGCT
>JAUCNO010001034.1:1390036-1412886 GCA_032353835.1 Enteromius viviparus
TCTTCTCTTCTCTTCTCTTCTCTTCTCTTCTCTTCTCTTCTCTTCTCTTCTCTTCTCTTCTCTTCTCTTCTCTTCGTCAACACAGTGGCAGTCTACACAAACATCTCTCACAACATCCGTCAGGACTTTAACCCCGTCTTGTCTCATCAGACATGAGTTTGCTGACATAAAAAAAACCACATGCTAAAAATAGCCATTGCCCTGCTTTACATGTAATATTGGAAATCTCTGGACTGACTGAAAGCAATAAAGATGAGTGACATTTATTTGTACTTCCAAGTATGTATTTTCCCTTCTCGTGTTACCTATCAAGTGCCAATAAAGGGTGATCCCCAGTGCGCTCCAGGGATTTGGTCTGATCTGCCAACAGCTCCTTCTAATAAAAATGCAGTATCAAATAAACTGTACAGCTGGTCTCCCAATGCGCTTTTTTTAGCAGCTCAAACTGTAAAACACATACTGAGGTTTTCTGTAATGCTTACATTGTTTTTGTCTTAGATACAAATCTAAATTAATTATAATAAAAAATAGCTCTAGATAAATTTTTATGTGTATCACTTATATATATAAAATTATTTAATCTTCAATATTTTGCATATTGTCTAACACTTACATTTAGACATTAATAGACATTATTATTCATCTCTTTGTTTATAAATATGGCCACACACTCATATATACATACATCACATTCATTTACACACCCCTGTAAACCACCTTGTGGCTTCATTCTGGGCTGTGATCATGGTCACATGGTTTGAGAATGTGAACACAGTTTGGCCACAGCAATATAAGAATGAATGGTTGCAATGTCATGACCCACTTCAGTCTGTGATTATTCCCACACGTCAAGGCCTGGTTCTTATCAAACAAACTCCTTAATAAATGGAACAAGAATTCACTTTTTCCTTAAACTGCCCTTTGTGTGCTATCCAAACATCGACTAATTGTACTGGAAATGCCCATTGCTCCAATACAGAACTCTAAGACCTGCTTTATAGTGTTTAGAGACAGCGTGAAACCAGAGAGACTCTCAGGAGTGCCATGACAACATAGGAATAGACTATTTTGGCATCTTATGCTTTTGTGTTAAGAATTATTCACAATAGCAGAGATACAGATTTGTCTTGTTTTAATCTAGATGGTTTTATTCTGGAACAATATCAAAATATATGAAATGCAAGAAAAGAAATGCGTGTGTGTGTGTATTAGTACTAGTTTGTTTGTTTTTTACATATTTGTATGTGTGTTGTGTATATTTATTATGTCATTATATTTCAGAAAATAGGTTTTGTCAACACAGTCTCACGACCAATTTGTACATATTCGTACGAGGTGCCAAATTTTTGCCAATTCGTATTAACTCGTACGACCTCACTGGTACGATTTGTTTAGGGGCGGGGTTAAGTTTCAATCATTCGTGCAAATTCATACGAATTGGAATCTCGTAAAATACGCTTGATTTATAATAAATCGTATGATTTCATACGAGTGGGGTCGTACAAATTCGTACGATTTAGCCACCTCTTAAAATATGTACGAATTGCTGTGAGATCAGGTTGGTTTTGTTTATATATTGAAAATATTTATTGATAATATAAATATAAAAATGTTGTATTAAATTAATTAAAAAAAACATGCAAATACGAATTTTTATATGAGCTATAAGTAATAAATCTAAAATAAAAATTGAATTGAATTGAATTTGAATTTTATTAGTAATTCAGTGAGATTGTTATAACAATAAATAAACGTAATGTCGGCAAACTGAGAGACAACTGTGACAGCATGAGATTCTAAGTCCAATATAGCAACAGAGAAGAGCGAAAAATGAACTAATAAGTTCCGCTTTTCATCACCACCACCATTTCCTTTCATATCTAGAGTTTTCAATAGACACAGACAACTTTATGTGGTTTTTCATGCCCAGCTTTATTCTGCATCTGCTCTGCTGCTTTAATTTAAAAATGACTTCACACAGCCCTAAAAACAGCACTGAATGAAGAATTGATCAAGTTTTCTGAGCATCAATAAAGTAAGATTTTCTCTTCAGATGATGCAGTTTGAATTTATCTAGAGGTCTGAATATGCTGTTACCCAGTCGTCATTGATCAGTTGTAACAGACTCAACCGCTGAATCATGCCAGAAGCTGTGAGCGCTTATGAACTACTCAGATGGAAATACATATCTATAATTGCTAAAGATACTATTTGGACAGTATTTATAACTGCAGTCAAACAATATAAAGCAAATAAACAAGCAAGGTAGATGACATCATAATTACTTGCCCAGTTTTTGTGTTATTCTGAGGCGGGTCTAAATGTAGGTGAAATTTATCAGCTTATCTTCACTGACCGAGAATTTTGTAAAACAAAAAAAAAAAAACTCTCCTCAAGTTGACCTGAGATTCACACCAAGGAGCATGGCATCTGTTATTCGACATGTCACGCATTCCAGTCAGAAACATAACACAGGCGTACAGTAGCTTAAATACGACAAAAGAATCATACTGTAAACAGAAAATAATAACAATAATAGCAATTTAAAAAATGTAATAATGATAATAATAATTATTTATGAATTGATAATATTACAAGTACATATTTGTGTTATAATAAACAAATCCTGAAAGTTAGCTATTCTAAACATCACACATTTAAAAGGATTAAAATATAGCATGTAAAATTTAAATAACTTGCTTATCTTTATACATGTATTGAAAATAAATACATAATGTATATAGGCTTATTATGTATTTTATAGATCGATGTTTCCACAGTTTCAGAAACTATACAGTAAATGGTAAAATTTCCAATGAAGCCTGTATTTATATATATAATAGGCCTACTGTACATACAAGGGTATCCTTGAGGCAATATAATACATGCAAAATGCACTATAAAAACCTTATAATGTGTTATCTCATAAATAATAATTTATATTATACATATTTGTAATTATACCTTTTAAGAGTATGATTACTTATAACACAGAATGAACACCATATCAAATCCACTTCATTTATAATGGACTATATCATATCTTTACATTGTTTCTATTTAAGTTCTGCACAGTACCTTAAAACATCTTGTGTGTGGTTAGGTGCTGAGTGTTATTTGAGTGTTTCCTGTCAGGCGAATACTTTCAACTAAAAAGAAGCGCACTGTTTATTATATAAACATAAGAGTATTAGTAGACTCAGTTAGGGTGGGTAGAATGTTCACATACTTGCAGAGTGTCCTATTCTCAGTTTCTGTTGAGGAACCATCAAAATAAGTTGCTAGTAGATATTTAGAAGACACACTACTAATACTCTAATGAAGGCTCACTGACATGTAGTTGCAGAGTTACTTATCAACAGCGGCCTAATATGGAGTTATTTTTGTGTGTTTATTATTCAAACAAAAATACTGTGCTTGAGAGTAAAACTAATTATTTTCTAATTAAAAAAGAAAAGTTAGCAAAAAAATCTCTTCTTAAATCTCAAAAAGAAAGAAATTGATAACAAAAGTATTTGCAGTGCATGTACTTTTCTTTACAATCTTTATTTTTGTTTGTGCACTTCAAACACTTTTCATCACGAAACCACAAGTCTTGCTCTCCTTTCTGCTTTCTTTTTTTGCGAGTTAAAAAGTTTTGCTTGCGAGTAAGCTGCATCTCAGTGGGCGGTCTCTACCTACCAGGATTAGTGACCACGCCCACTACGTTTTGCTAGCGCCAGTCTGACTGAGGAGCGAGCGATCGAGGTTCAGCCATGGCGAACAACTTCAGCTTATACACAGAGCCTTAGATCACTGAGATGCTGCGCATTGAATCACCCGCGAAACTCAATGCGCAGCTTCTCAGTGATCTACGGCTCTGTGTATAAGCTGGCGTTACTTCTAAAAACAGCTGCTGTAGATTTAGCGCTAATCAAAGAACCGGCTTTAATGATGAGATGCGCATAATCTATCGTACGATATATATATATCGCCCAGCCCTAAGCTGTATACATTATAGTCAAAACCGCGAATATAACTCCTAATTACTATATTTGCATTACTGTACGGGTAGGTTTAGAGTTGGGGTATGTGTAGACATTAATAAAACATAATTTGACAGGCAGCATTTTTCGTTGTTAAATTGTACTACCTACTGTTTAATGGGAGGTAGGAAAATCTGGCAGGGTAGCACAAATCGGCAGAACACTTGCATATTGAATACTGCAATGTCTGTGCTTTTAACTTTAAAATTCAGGCTTACGGTCACCATAATTAACATTTCCCGGTTTATACACTTTTAAAAACAACGTCTCTTTATCTATGGTGCATCTATGGTTGCCTAAAGAACATTATGGACACTTTAGAGTGGAAATGTTATTATTTCTTCAATGTTGTTTTTAGGTTTCACTAACCCTATGCAAGCATGTCTCCTTTTCATTTAACATATTATTGCTGTTTTGACACGCTAGGCTAATTCATCAATGAGCTGTGATAATAGGCCTGTAAATGTGTACGTTAACACACAAATGTAAGGGGCAACAAACAACTACACAGCGCCCACACAAAGGCACATCCACATACAATCGCAACAGGCAATGAAACACAAGCTCGGTGTCTAAATAATAGTTGTGTTGTCTAGATGTTGCGTTAATCACAGGCCTCTTTTCAGAGGTGTCAGTAAACTGAGGATGAGCTTGGCTGGAGATCACTTAATTCTAGCGTCTCCGTGCAAACAGTCAGTTAGTGCTAATGTGCGACTTTGCTCTGGGCATAAATGAGAGCTCAGCATCACTCCGGTTTGTATCCAGTGGCCTAAGCAAAGCCTTGGTGTGTATTATTGTATGTACACACAACTATTGATCTCTGGTTGATCTTTCATATTGATCCAAAGCAGTCTGCTTCTTCTGACCTGCCGAGGTTGGCTGATTTGACACACGCATGAGAATCCCAACAAACAAAAAACAGATCAGATCAGGTCTGTGCAGTATATAAGAACTGATACTGTAAATGATGTTGTATTCTGGATATGGTCCTCCCGCTGTACATTAAAATACTGTTTTATTAATCAGCATAGAACATACAGCATGACCAATTATGTTTAATTCACTGACTGAATGACTCTTGGACAGCATGACCAATGAAATCTGATCACCAAGCTAATGACTCTTATGAGCCCGTTTTTTACATGAGCCGGTTATAAACAAACCGCTTGAACCAGTGAAGATTTACTCTCCAGAAAATGACTGCTACATTTACTGAATCAAAAACAAACGACCAGTGAAATCCGATCCCCAAGCTAATGACTCGAAGTAAATGAATGAGTCTTTTAGTGTAACAAAAACAAACAACTTGACCAGTAAAGTTCGTTACTCAAGTGTTCATTCTTTCTTTCTTTTTAGTGAATCACAATAACCACCACAACCAATCGGAGTCACAGTTTTTATGATGACTCCATGATACAGGAATTGTTGCAATTATGTTGTTGTTGAGACGATTGAGACCTTAATCAGTGTATTTTGATTTGTAGTAAAAGTTATATTTTATTAATAAGAATGTAACAGAACATTAAGGAATGGAAATATTTTGAGGAATCAGATTGTAGAGGTATCTGTTTAGACCAAGAATGATAACTAAATTAGTGTTCATACTAGGGCTGCAACAATTAATTAATAAAATCGATAATTATCGATCATTAAATTCATTGTCAATGAATGTTGTTATCGATTAGTTGGGCTGCTCACGTTACTGAGGAGCGCGACCACAAGATGGACAAATAAACACAGATACACAGCCGTTTGCGCAATGGAGGTTACAGAAACGTCTGCAGGAAAAAGTGCACCCCAAGTCCTAAACGCGATGGTAACCTGCACGCTATGCAACACCGAGCTTTCATGGCACGGCAGTCATGAAAATCCACCGGAAAAAATTCTGACCGCACCGGCCTTAACCCCCTTCCCTCCCCGTCCCGATTGCCACTCCGCCCCTGCCAGTACCACAGTCATGCACGTACACTTAAAAAGAAAACATGTTGGTGATACGGATGGTGAACCATCAGCAGGGTAACGTTAAGTTAAAACTGTATCTCTTCATTGTGTAAACGTTGTATAGTTTAAGTGCTTTTGTTTAAACTGTTTGCTAACTTCGGGACACTAGAATATTACATCTAGTGATTGTGATTTGTGCTCTTTTTCAGCTACTTAGAACATATTATTGACCAACCTCTATTTTTCTTGTAATCAGCACAAACTGCTTTACAATAATATGTGACCAAAATGAATTTACATTTTTCAATTTTTTAGGAAAAAAATATGCGTGGTTAGTAAGTTTTGTAAAAATAAAACGAGCTGAAATAAGGCTATTTAATTCATACTTAATAGTAATGCACAGTACTGTGAGTAACCAGTGTATTAGGCTAGAATATTTACTTCACAATGATGTGAAAATCATCCCACTTACTTTTTCAGAGAGAGCAATATAGTGTTTCAAATTTTAAAACGTGTTTTGAGGCTGAAAGCCTTTATGCGAGGGAGTGAGAATGGTCATAAATATTCAGTGATTCTCACCTGAAGAGACAAAGACCCCTCCCCTAATGGACTATTAATGACTGTGACAGGTAAGGCAGGTAACAATAAATGTGAGGAGATGTAAGAAAAAATGAGTTTTTAAAATTATTTGTATTTTATTTAAAGCACAGTATAATTAAAATATACATAATGAAGGTCAAAGACACATTATTGAACACACTAATCTAACTACAAAGATGTTAACAATGTCTTTCGTGAAAATAGATTCTGTTCAACAAGTGAACCTATACATAATACCTCATATTTAAGTGTTTGCTGCTTCTTTTTTTTAAAATAAAAAGCTAGTTTTATTAGAGAATATCAGTGTAGGCAAATATCAGCGCTCCTAGAGGTCCTCAGTGTGAAGATGCTCAGTTTGAGATGACAGGACTCTGTGCTACAGGTGTCTAATCACTAAAAAACAAACAACAAAACATCTGTGTGCATGCTAATATCAGTATATGTACTGAAAATAAGAATAGTTTTCTGAACAAGAAAATACTTGCCCCATTGTCAGATTATTTTGCTTGTTTCAAGTAAAAACTCAATTAGTTTTAGCTTAATTTTAAGACAGTCGTTGTTTTTTGTCTAGAAAATCTTGTCTTAGAAAGCATTGTTTGCAGTGTAGAAACAGTATCACGTCCAAAGAAATGTAGATGTCATATTCAAAGTATTTAACTAGATTTCAAACAGTGCATGATAAACTTGTCTGCCACTTTTAATACCTAAGATCTTTAAAGCAGAATTGATTAATGGAAAAAAAAAAGAAAAAATGTAAAAATAATTCAAAGACAATAGTGTTTCTATGTTCTATTTTCCCCCCCATGTATTTAATTTTTTTTACCATAGCATAGCCAAAATGTGCTTTTTACTGTTAAAGAAAAAACAAATCAATTACAAAGCAACAATTTAAAAACATTTACTTAACACTGAACCTTTTTTTTTTCGTTTTAGCTGACATTATTTACAATAAAGCACGATTTAACTTAATATAATATTAAAATAATTTTTTGCCATTTTTGCAATTTGATCTCAATTTGATCATGCATTTTGGGCACGGTGAACCCTAGCACCATGAGCTTGTGCAGTGCTGTTTGAATACATGTAATTTGTAACACCAATAGCAGGTGAGAGCAGTTCTTGGTACCTAGAGGTGGAAGATTGTTGTCATGTTTCCACAAACAGATCCAATCAATGAGTCTTACACACACAGACAAGAGTCTCTCTTTATATATGAAGGGCAGTTGAGTTATTTTCAGTGGCACCTCAAGCTACGCAGACCAGAATAGTTCAAGCACTGCAGTGTCCTTGCTTTCTGTAAAATTACCCATGTTCCTACCTTCCTGACCCAACGTCCCACTATAGGCTCTTTTGTGAGTTAAGCCCAATTCAGAGCTGTTTAAAGACTGAGAGGCTTCTTAACCGATCAGTGCTGGTCACAGATGTTTCATTCGGATAAATGAAATATATTTATGTCTGTTCCAATGCCTGAGTTTGTTTATATACACATAAATCCTGAGATACTGAAAAAAAATGGGAGCAATAAAGTATCCTGGCTCCCACCTGCTTTGAGTAAGTTTGTCTCTTTTGCCGTTATCAGCTCACCGTTCTGATGAGAGGTGACAGACGCTGTGCTTCTATCTTTACCCTCCTCTATTTATAGTGATCCTCTCATCAGCCAAATGTATTCCTCCTTCCTCAGGCATCTGACTCATCCCACTATTCAATACATTTAACCATATTAAAGGATAACCAACACAGGTTGAAAAAAGGAATAAGCAGGAACTGTGTGTTTGTCTACAGAGTGACAACGTTGTTTGTTGGGTGCAGCATGTCAGTTGTCCAGGATTTACTGTCTCAAAATAGCAGGTGGGACTGAGCCATGGATTAACAGACAGACCTACATACACTCTCAAAACAATGGCAGCATGTGATGTTTACATGAAAAATAAATAAACAAATCAATAAATACATATATGTGTGTGTGTGTGTGTGTGTACTTTAAGATATTTTAAATATAAATTATCGTCCATTACTCCAGGCTTGTGTGTAACATGATCATTCAAAAATCATTCTAGTATGCTTTTGTGTTGCGTAATATTCTTTTGGAACCTCGGTTTTTTTGATTCTGTGAATAAATTAAAAGAATGAAAAGAACCAGCATTTTTTTAATTGGAATACTTTGTAACAATATAAGTCTTTACTATTACTTTTATCCATTTAAGACATTCTTGCTGAATAAAAGTATTAATTTCTTTGAAAAAAAATTTTTTTTGAAGAATTTTTTTACTTTTGTATTCATCAAAGAATACTGAGAATGTATAACAGGACCCCAAAAATATTAAGCGGCACAGCATTGATTATAAATCAGCATATTAGAATGAAGGATTATGTGATACCAAAGATTGGTGTAATGATTCAGCAAATTCAGCTTTGCTGTTTTTTATAATGCAATATTTTTTCACTAAATTTAAACTTTTCAAATAAATGCATTTTGTATTAATGGCAGTGATAATCTAAATATCTAAATAAAAATAGAAAACATACCCACGTTAATATCTTATGTTGATGAATATATCCAATATTAACTAATGCCAATAAAAAAACTGATAGGCTGCCTTATGTTCTGTAATCTGTTCATATGTTATTATTTTATATATTCTGAATCAAACGCTATATAGTCTCAGTTATTTAAAAAAAGCTTCAAGACTGGAAACATTTATCAGGAATACACAAGCATTATAGTAAAACTAGTTCACAGCAAAGACCAAATATTGCTACACCTGTCCCTAACAAACCCCATTAATCCCAGTTCTGTCCATCTTCTTTCCGATTGGCCGTACCCATCCACTTCCTGTTCATCCTACTCATGAACTTTCTCCCAGGGTTCACGTGTTCACCTCTCAGCGAGTGTCAGCATTTTGCTGCTTATCATGCAAATGTATGCACGGCTGCTAGGAGAGGTGGTATCGGCTATTTTCAGATATTATATTTTCTCTCCCTCTCTTTTCCTTAACGAGTTTCTGTATTTGAAGCCACAGTGCGCGAAATTTTCTCTGTCTATTCCTTTTTCCTCCAGGTTTTCTCTGTCTCTTGTCAGCTTCCCTGCTCCTCCCTCTTTCCTAAAATCCAAATGTGTACATTGAGCAAGGGGATGTTCTGCGGTCGTTGCGTGTGTTTGTTCAGCGGGTCGGCCCAGGCACTGAGATGGTTTAGATTGCAGGAGTTCCCATGGAAACGAGCTTGTACGCTCACACTTATAGATGGATAGAGTGGGTGAGAGGTCTGAGAGCAGGAGAGAAAGAAAGAGAGATGGAGAAAAGGGTGAAAGAGTGGACAAGGTCAAAATCTGAACAATGACGTTGCCGCCATGAAGAGAATTCCGAATCGTTAACCTCGCATCTTGAGCATTTAAATTCAGAATTATGAAAACACACCGATTCTTACGTAGGCTATATGCATTTTGAAATATAATATGCAAGTATTATGTGTGATAACATCTGTACTCTTAATATTGGTGTTCAGGCTTTTAAAGATTTATCTTACCTTTTAGATTGATCTTAACGTATTTCCCTTTATGCGATTAAGGACCCTCAGAAAAATAATCTGTACTTGTTTTTTCATTTAGAAAGCAAGAGAGATAGAGAGTCATGTGACAGATGGCTAGTTAGATAACATCTCAGTTCACTACGCTACTGTGGCTTCATAATAAAACTGTGATATCAACTGCTAAGCTTGGCCGACATGACTGCTTGACAACATTCTTGTGACTCAACTACATGACTGAAGGAATCTTTCTTTCTTTCTTTCTTTCTTTCTTTCTTTCTTTCTTTCTTTCTTTCTTTCTTCGAAAATAAGTGTTCAAAAGTTTGGGGTTGGTAATATTTACTTACAACTGAATTAATTAATAATCAACAAAAATATTTATTATTTTACTATATAAGTTATTACAATTAATTTTTGTTCTTTTTTTAGTATTCTTTAAAATGTAATTTATTTAGCAGTACTCTAATATGCTGCTTTGGAGATTTGTTTTATTACCCTGATCAGTATGTAAAACAGTTGTGCTGTTTTATACTTTTGAGAAATATATATATTATTCTTATATTTGTTTATATATTAATTAGTGCTGGGCAATAATTAACCGCAATTAATCACATCCAAAATAAAAGTTTTTGTTTACGTAATCTATGTTTGTGAACTGTGTATGTTTATTATGTGTATATATAGCGACACACACACATACAGTATATAATTTAAACATATTTACATGTTTATGTTTATATTCAAATAATTAATTTTATACATAAATAGATTTAAAGGAATAGTTCACCCAAAAATGAAAATAACACTACCCCGTATTTTACTCACCCCAAAGCCATCCCAGGTGTACAGTATAGGATTTTTTTTTTTAGATGAATACAAGTCAGAGTTTTTGCGGATGGATAGGGCCCATTATTTCGAAGCTCCATAAACCAGATATATCTGAGATTACT
Source organism: Enteromius viviparus (assembly GCA_032353835.1). NCBI lineage: Eukaryota > Metazoa > Chordata > Actinopteri > Cypriniformes > Cyprinidae > Enteromius > Enteromius viviparus. The sequence goes on from JAUCNO010001034.1 coordinate 1,401,078, forward strand.
GCGATGTAAAGCTAACCTATACGCCTTCCGGGGGTTCTCTGAAGCGGTTTTGGTAACAAAAATATTTCTAGTTTTAAAATTATATCATAAATAACTGACTGAGCATCGAATTCCTCCTTCTTAATTGTATTTTAATGGCGCTTGGCGTACTGTACAGCTTCAAAAGGTGCATTAAAGTCACCTGCTGGCTAGAGCGCATCTGGCTTTTTGGCTGACTTCTGACTCGACACAGGTCAGCCAATGAGCCGGAACACCCTGGATGGCTTCGGGGTAAATAAAATATGGGGTAATTTTAGTTTTTGGGTCGACCATTCCTTAAATATATCAACAAATAACAATTTATTCATAAATATATACATACATGTGTGTTCATATTTACATAATAAATATACACATATATTAAAATGTTTATTTTGGTTGCGATTGCCCGGCACTAATAATAATATATTTTCAAATATAATTCTTTGTTTTAACAAAACGTTTTAAATGAATTTATGTAAATAAAACTGAATTTTGTATAACATTATAAATGTCTTTACTTCCACTTCCAATTTAACTTGAAAATATTAATCTCCCTTCAAAAAAAGTACTGACCTAAAACTCTTGATGTACTGTGTACTGCAGCGTTTACTGTACATCTTATTTAAATTAATAATGTGCTGTTTGTGTGTGTTGCAGTTATTGGTGATGATAATTACAAATTACTGAATTTCTAAGCACTTCTAAAAGTGTATTTATTTTGCTACTCTTTTACCACGGCAAGAAAGTAGCTGCACGTACATTTGCAGCACTGAGCCTATTTCTTGCTGTCCGTTGTGAACTGAACTACAGAGAAATAACTGAAAATACACTTAACCTATAATATAAACCATAATTTCTTTTTAATGCATATATTTTTATGTAGCAACATAAAGGATTGGAGCAAACGGCTCACACTTTATGTAAGGTTACATGCACAAGCCCAAACAGTGCTTTCACTTCACTTAATCTGAGTCCAGATGATTTCATAACAGATTATAGCTTTTGCAATTTGTGCCGATTAATTACGTATGTAGGCTACGTAAATGTGTTTAATGTAAATTAGATTTCACAATGATTAAATTGTAATAACTCTGAATGGCCAAGAAAAACATTAATAAAACATTTGCATAAAAACTATTTTCACTCAGAAACTGACCTTCAATGAAGAGGAATACATGGAATTAAGCATTTTGAAGTACAAAAAATAATATAGTATATTCTTACCAAAGTAATCAGTTATATAAGACTATTTATTTATTTATTTATTTATTTATTTTTAACAGTGTATAATTTAAGTCCTGTTGAATGCCCTACCAGCATATGTTGCATTATGTTGAAAATATATCTTGGTTTCAACAGAAAGACCCAATTTATTTAGGCTACGGTGGTCCACCAGCTATAGAATCCAAACCATGACTAGATTGTACCAGCATGTACCAGCAGGGTGCTATCAACCTGCACTAATTCTCTCTCTAAACTCTTTAAACTTTACTTGGGATGATGAAGTTAAAGCTTGTGTCGCTCATCTGTCACTCACTGATCAATCTGAAGTTATGGAACCGACTGTCATTGAGTTATAAGCAGATTTGCAATCTCTCTCTTTCTATCCCTCTCTTTTTCTGATTGATGCCATTTTAATTGGTCCCATGCTGTGCTCTGGCTGGATTGGAGAGTGCTTGTGGGTGGCGTGTCTGGGGCTGAAGTAGCATTGGCGTGGGAGGAGGCTGCCCCGAGCTCCTCTTGGCTGTCTGACCGTGGGCGAACACAGCCGTTCGGTTCAAACTCTCATCAGCTCAGCCTTCTATAAGCCAATCAGGAGAATAGTGGACGAAATATACACAAACAAAAAAGAGCAACCGTGAGAGGTGTAGAAGGATGAGTGTGTGCGTATAGAAGGGAGTAACCGTGGTTTGGTGAAGCACACATGCAGTCGTCCCTGATCACCATGGACACAGTCACTAGGGAACGTGTTCATGCATTCTCACCTGCTGCATATCATCAGACTTGAATGAGATAGATAATGATTGTAAAGGTGTGAGTAGTTTCTTTCTTTATATTTATAATGTAATATACAATAATATTTCTTTGCATTTAGCATTTATTGTTAACTGACAGTCAGCATTTACGATTAGTTATGATTAATCACATCCAAAATAAGTTTTTGTTTACATAATGTGTATTTATCTTTTATTTTTTTAGTATTTTGAAAATATGAAATATATTTACGTGTACATATTTATATTCACATAATTTACATAATATATAAATAGATTTATATATGACTATATTTTTCTTAAATATATACATGTGTGTGTGACTGTATGGATTTATATATACATTAAAAAAATACAGCGTACATACACATATATTACATTGACAAAAACATTTATTTTGGATGTGATTATTCACGATTAACCATTTCACAGCACTAATTTTCATTTACATTTTCAGTTTTAATTTTAATCTTAGTTTAAATTTTAAGTAATTTCACTTGCTTCATTCTATATTACTTCAATTGATTTTAATTTCTGCTTTCTTAGTTGTTAAAATAAAATTCTGTCATTAATTATTTCACGCTCATGTCGTTCCATACCCCTAAGATTTTGTTTGTCTTCAGAAAACATTATTCAAGATATTTTAAATCAAATCAAAGAGATTTCTGAAATAGCAACGCAACTTCCACACTTAGAAAGGTAGTAAGGACATTGTTACAGTCCATGAGACATCAGTGGTCCAACTGTAATATGTTGAAGATACAAGAATAATTTTTGTGAGCAAAGAAAACATGTCACAGAGCCTTAAAATTCTATTAATTCTATGGTGACATATATGTAGCCCTATACATTTGTTAGCAATAAATAGTATGTCATTAACCACTTGCACCTCTCTGAACCTTATCTCTAGATATCAGTCTCTACCATTGAAACCATCCTTATCTGCCAACAACATTATATAGATAACAATGTGTGTGTTTGTGCCTGGCTTAATAACAAACCGAAACACAAACAAGATCCAGGAATCTCCATACAGAGCTTAATCGGAGTGGACGGCATTACTTTGACAAGCAAACAAAGAGGCTTAAATGTATCATACTGCCTTCACAATTCTCTTATGTAAATATTTTTTGTAATTTTCAAAAATTTTCAATTTTCAAAAAGAATTTCCTGAAAAATTCTTGAAAAGAACATGTATGATCCACAAAGACACACAGGCAAAGCTTATTGATAAGCTAACAGCATGACGCTTTAAAGGGTTAGTTCACACAAAAATGAAAATTAAGCTGTGTTTTACCTTTGAAGCATTCTAAGTGTAAATGATTTTCTTCTTTCAAATGAGTTATATTAAAAATTGTCCTGACTAAAACACAGCCTAATTGTCATTTTGGGGTGAACTAACCCTTTACAGTAAGTATAACTAAATAAATAGTTCATTTTGGTTAGAAGATTCAACTAGAAAATAGCAAAATATTTAAAAATTGTTAAATCTGTTACTATTTCTAGCTTGGCGCTGTCTACTTTACATTGTAAAAAAGAAAATCTGTAAAATGTACGGTAGAAAAATGGCAGTTCTTTTTGCCAGAATGTGTCTGTAAAAAATACGGTAACAACGTTTTAGGTTTTATGGTTTTAAGTTATATTTACAGTTAAATACTGTTATTTAATTAACTGGTACAATGTTGTTATACCAAGTTATTAAAGTACTGAAATCTGTTTGTAGCTTTGAAAAATGCAATAAACGCTCATTTAACAACATTACATGTAACACACCACCCTTATAACCATAACTGATAAGAAAAAAACAAGAAGAAACAGAGTTATTTCAAAGAAAAAACATCAAAACTTGAAACGCAATGCAGAGAATTCTGGTAGTGTAAGTTTACGTTTTCCCCTGTAAATATTACAGGAATTTACCGTTAACCAATTATAGTTTTTCCCGTAGCATTTTACATTTTTTACGGTTAAAATCAAAGCCATTTTTTACAGTGTAGCTTTGCGTTCTCTGTAAAAGATACTATGCCCTGATGTCTTAACCTCACTTTACTGCCTTTATGCTTTAAAATGCTGTCTGGTTGGGCAGCACACTAGACTTTAAAACACATCTATCGATTTCCTCCCTCCCTAATGTTCATGTCAGATTAAATATGGCAAATACTTTGACTAGATCTATAAAGTGAATGCAGACAGTATGAACTCCTCTGGTATCATGTGTTCCTCTGTCAATGTATATGGTACTATAAGGGGAACTGTGTTGTGCCTGGAGGTATAGGTGTGTTCTGGTTAAGCCCTGCTTTTTGAGCAGATGGATAATGTATTATGTAAGCACATCTATCCCGCTAATGGCCCTTTTAGCTGCCATGCTGTTCTCCTGAGCAGCTGCCCGCTCCAGAAGACAGGACGCTCTGATATCAGACAACACACACAGACACATAACTTGCCCCAGAAGCACCCTGATATGAGACAGAATGCAGATATACACACACACGCTCACCGAACGTCCCCCAGGAACATCGCAGTGGTAATTGTACCAAGCCTAGTTGCTCTATGGGGGCTGCATGCCACCCTATGGGGATTCTTATCTGTAATCACACCTCTGCAGCAGCTCCCCTTACAGACAGCATTAAAATAATGAAGCCCACACATACGCTGCTGTACTGAAAGACAAGAAGTGTGGGAGGAGTTGGATGGCAAGTTTATTGGAACAAAACAAGAGGGAGAAAGTTGTTAGACTCTCTACTCTCATCTTAGGAAATCTCTCTCTCTCTCATTGACGGACATTAAGAGCAATGCCACAACACGCATAGTGATGTAAATGCAATGTCACAGTTGTTTGTGTGATGAAGGAACGCTGTCCTCCCGAAAGGCATCACCTGACTGCTGGAATGCATGGAGCCGTGGCGGTGGGTCACATGGTAGGTCAGGTGGTCCTCGGCCACCAGTTTCTCTCATGATCAACACACAGCATACGCAATTACTGCAGCCCTCAAAGAGGGAAAGTGAGGGGAAGAGTTGCTTTAGAATCATTGATGTGTTTGTTCACTTTCTCTGCTGGCTGGGTTGACGTTAGATCATGAGTTTTGAGGACCGACTTGTTTGGAGTTTGTGACTGACCGAAGTTCTACTGTACCAGAGTGTGTGGATGTGTGTTGGCTTTAATTTTTAGTTAATACTGTACAAGATGAGAAGTGCAAAAAGAATGATTGTTTTTAAACAGGTTTCCCTAAACATGCCACTTGTCTGGTATTGGTTGGATTAACAGGTTAGTCTTGCCCCAAACTCACACTATTGGTTGAGCTGAAATTACTATGTCAAGCGGGCGATGTACCAAAAATGGCAAAAACAGTGACGAAAGCATTCTAATTAAATTTGAATGCAGTTTAATTTTACTGAAAATTGTGCATTGCTGGTGAGTATGATCTTTAATAAAGCATATTTCAAATAAGGTTCTTATGCCTACTGAGGCTGCATTTTTTTTTTTTAAAAAGAGCAATATTGTAAAACTTTATTACAATCTTAAATATCAGATCTTTTTTTATATTAGTTATCATTTCTCCCGTTTCAATGTCACATGATCCTTCAGTAATCTTTCTAATATTCAGATTTGGTGATTTATATATATAGCAACACCAGTGACACATTCTCAAGAATTACTGATGTGTGTTTGTATATACACTTACCTAAAGGATTATTAGGAACACCATACTTATACGGTGTTTGACCCCCTTTTACCTTCTGAACAACCTTAATTCTACATATTATATTCTTGCATTGATTCAACAAGGTCCCGTTCCACCACATCCCAAAGATGCTCTATTGGGTTGTGATCTAGTGACTGTGGAAGCCATTTTATTACAGTGAACTCATGTTCATGAAACCAATTTGAAATGATTGGAGCTTTGTGACATGGTGCATTATCCTGCTGGAAGTAGCCATCAGAGGATGGGTACACGGTGGTCATAAAGAGATGGACATGGCCAGAAACAATGCACAGGTAGTCTGTGGCATTTAAACAATGCCCAATTGGCACTAAGGGGCCAAAGTGTGCCAAGAAAACATCCCCCACACCATAACACCACCACCAGCAGCCTGCACAGTTGTAACAAGGCGTGATGGATCCATGTTCTCATTCTGTTTACGCCAAATTCTGACTCTACCATTTGAATGTCTCAACAGAAATCAAGACTCATCAGACCAGGCAACATTTTTCCAGTCTTCAACTGTCCAATTTTGGTGAGCTTGTGCAAATTGTAGCCTCTTTTTCCTATTTGTAGTGGAGATGAGTGGAACCCGGTGGTGTCTTCTGCTGTTGTAGCCTATCAGCCTCAAGGTTGTGCGTGTTGTGGCTTCACAAATGCTTTGCTGCATACCTTCGGGTGTAACGAGTGGTTATTTCAATCAAAGTTGCTTTTCTATCAGCTTAAATCAGTTGGCTCATTCTCCTCTGACCTCTAGCATCAATAAGGCATTTTCGCCCACATGACTGCCGCATACTGGATGTTTTTCCCTTTTCACACCATTCTTTGTAAACCCTAGAAATGGAAAACCCCAGTAACTGAGCAGATTGTGAAATACTCAGACAGGCCCGTCTGGCACCAACAACCATGCCACGCTCAAAATGACTTAAATCACCTTTCTTTCCCATTCTGACATTCAGTTTAGAGTTCAGGAGATTGTCTTGACCAGGACCACATCCCTAAATGCATTGAAGCAACTTCCGTGTGATTGGTTGATTATATAATTGCATTAATGAGAAATTAAACAGGTGTTCCTAATAATCCTTTAGGTGAGTATATACTATAAGACATATGTAATATACAGTGGTGACCAAATTTATTATAACACCAGTATTTTTACCAGGTAAAAATGGTTTTAAATTCTTTCTGTTGCTGTAGTGTGTCAGTAAGAAATATTAGTTCACAGTTTAATCCAGTGTGATTTTTGTTTGCACAAAGAGTCTGATAACAGCCACACAGAGATCTGATCTCTTCCTCATTCAGTCTGTCTGCAAGTGCAAAAAAAAAAAAAAAAACTGAGACAGACCAAATCCAGAGGAACTGTCTAAGATGCTTCCCTGCAAAGCTACTTAAAAAAACTATGTGCAAGTGTACATAGGGCAAAGGCTTCTTTAAAAACAAAGGACAAAAAGTCACACCAAATGTTGTTTTAAGTTAATAGAAGTTAACTGATAAAGAAAATTAATTTATGACATTATTTTTGATAGCACCTCATTTTACTGCATTTTATACAAGTAAATAAAACTTTTAACAGTACTGTAGTTTTGCAATTAGGTTTCTGGAAGCATCTTGGAGCTGGTTAAATACTAGTAATTACTAATACTAATAATATTTCAAATAATTTTGACCACCACTATATATTTATATTTGTTTATGTTTTTCCATCTTTCAGGTGCTTACAGTACAAGTCAGGGAGTTGAAATGATTCGGCAAGACGTTGCACGCTACATTGAACGGCGAGATGGAGGAATCACATCTGATCCTGACAACATTTACTTATCCACAGGAGCCAGTGATGCAATCGTGGTGAGCAGATATGACTTATTGATTATAAGGTTCACATGAGTTAGTTTAATCCAGCGGTCACAAAATTCGGTTCTGGAGGGCCGGTGTCCTGTAGAGTTTAGCTCCAGCCCTAATCAAACACACTTGAAGCAGCTAATTAAGGTCTTATTAGGTATACTTGAAACTTCCCGGCAGGTGTGTTGAGGCAAGTTGGAGGTGCCCTACAGTATCAAGTTTGATGAACCCTGGTTTAATCAATGGGTAGAGCAAAATTTTGTAGGACTCTGGCCCTACCGGCGTGAATTTTGACAACCTTGCTCAGGACTTGTGAGCACTACCCTGTGACTTTATCGGTAAAATAGCTCTGCTATTGAAAAGCCGTATTAGTTCTTAGCAAAGATGTGGTAACAGTCACAAACACAAGTAATTGACACATGCACAATCTATTTTTTTTACTTCAAAATTCTAGATGTAATGACCTTTTAGTTAATCTCAGCCTCAAACGTCACTTTGATGGAAAGCTGGCTAAATGTGTAATGGATATGGCATACTTATTTGGAAATTTGGGTTTCGAATGAGTTTTACAGTTGTTGTCAGATTGGTTGAATTATACAGGATTTCCAAGAGACGTGTTGGTAGCGTTCTTCAAACAAAGATCCCTCACGAAAGATAAAAGCCGTCATGATCAGGATCAACTGAATGCTGGATTTTCAAAAGATTTTCAAAAAAAATTCATGGCATAGAATCTTTAAAATACATCTAAGAGTCAGAAACATGCTGCTAAATGAAACAAACTATGCTTGGTTCTTTGACATGTCGGTGAAATGGCCTCATGGGCGAGCCTTGGCCAATGAACACTACCATGTATTAGAGGTGTTCACGGGTCCAAATATTTGTAGGTGGAAGTGTAAAGAAGATAATGCATTACAAAAATCTAAACAATTAAGACATACATTACATTTATAATGTGTTTTAATTAAAATAATAATTGTTTAATAATAATTGTTTAAATTAATATTAATTAATAATTAAAACCTGTACATCCTGCTTTTTACAGTCATTTTACAGTTCATTATTATTTTACAATAGTGACCACCTATAGGGTGCTCATATGAAAAAGTAACTAAGTAACGTAATTAGTTTCTTTTTTAAGGGAGTAACGCAATATTGTAATGCATTACTTTTAAAAGTAACTTTCCTTTATGCTGATTAATGGAGCTGATCCCTTAAATTCATCATGGTGAAATAGTTAAATAGTTAGGACTTTGTAGCAACACTCAAGGGAACACTTAAGCAATTTAATTAAGGGAAATACTTAAATGACAGTTTTAACATCCCTTAAGTAAACCCTTATTTTTTAATTTTTTTATTGCAACCTATGTTTAGGTTGATAACGATAAATGTATTTCCTCCATACCAGCGGACAATATCGTCTAGCTCAAGTCGTCTTGAGCTCATCTATTCTCAGCTCATGTCTGTTGCTTTAAATTCTCAAGCTTGTGATAGCAGGATGTATTCTGATTGGCTGTCAATGTTTGTACCATCAGCTGGAAAAAAATAATTCTGAAAATGATTCCAACAATATTGTTTTTTCTGTGCCTTTATCGTTATTGTTGTGGTGTAGACCCTGCTATTTTTTTAACATTGAGAACAATGTTCAGAACTATATCAATATCTTTATCATTATCTTTATCTTTATTGTGCTTGGTGTGAACGGGTATCATTAAGCTTGTAATTAAGGGTTGTCTTATCTTAAGGCTTTTCATGCAACGGGACTGTTAGTCTGAATCTACGCAAGACTACCAAAAAACGTATACACAAGGTTAGGTCAGATGTGAAAGGACTCTGAGCATTTTTCTGGCAAATTAAGTTTTAATTAATGTGTCTGTGCCCAAAATGGACAGTAAAAATATAGCATCGGCATTTAAAAAAAAAATTACATTAGGAGCAAAAGCATAAATGCACTTTTTTTTTTTCCTGCATGACTGAAATAATGGTAATAATATGCAAATTAGGTCATTGGTATTTAAAAAGACATTGTCTCTGAATGTATGATTTTTTATCAAGGGAAACAAGGTGCAGATAAAGGCAAATATGTGAACAGATGGCTTTATAAACATTTGTGTGTGTGCATGTGCAAAAGCTTCCCTATTAACATTTAGGATAAAATCTAATCAAAGTTTTATTTTTGAGTGCCTGGATGCTTCCTACAATGTTTGTTTTTTGTTGTGGTTTTTACTCAAATGTCAGTGGGTTAGAAAATAAAATAAAATTACTAATACCTTTCTTTGTCTATGTTTTAGACCATGCTTAAGTTGCTGGTGTCAGGGGAAGGAATGTCTCGTACAGGAGTGATGATTTCCATCCCTCAGTATCCTCTGTACTCTGCTGCTTTGGCTGAGTTGGGTGCTGTACAAATCAGTTATTATTTGGATGAAGACAGCTGCTGGAGTTTGGACGTCAGTGAGTTACGACGTGCCTTGCAGGAAGCAAAGAAGCACTGCAGCCCTCGAGCTCTGTGCATTATTAATCCTGGCAACCCCACAGGTGTGATGATCTATTTATCAGCTTTTACTGTGAACAGTTTGTGTTTTCAAAAAAGAAAAGAAAAATAAAGACTTCAAAGCTATGTCAAAATCAATTCTATTATTAAAACAACAAATTTTTAACTTTATTCAACAATTCTGCACCGTAGTTTATTAATCCAGATCAATTTTAGAAAATTTAGAAATCTGATTTGTGGAACTTAAAAATAATGGTCACTATGCACCATCATTACCAAGCATGGAAGAGCCAGGATAACTAAACATATAAATATATTTCAAAAGAAGAAAAAAATTGTAAGAAATATTGTCTGAAAAAGTCATAAAAAAAGAAGAAAGTCATATACACCTAGGATGGCTTGGGGGTAAAATATAGGGTAATTTGGGCGAACTATTCCTTTAATCATAAACTTTTTACTTTTTTCACTTCGACTGACATACAGTGTTGTGTCCCCTTTAATTTAAAAAAATTAATTAATTGGTCTTAATTTTTTTTCTTATATTTACCACGATAAAACTCTAAAGTAATATTTAGTACAGATTTCTCAGGTATCCCTAAAGAAAACATCAAATTAATCTTGCAACATTGCTTGTCTTTACCTGACAGGTCAAGTGCAAAGCCGGCAGTGCATTGAGGACGTGATCCGATTTGCTGCAGCAGAAAACCTTTTCCTCATGGCTGATGAGGTAATTTGCATGATAGGCTTTTTTTTTCTTTTTTTTTATTAAATACATATATAAAAAAAAGACAAATTAAAAACACACGCATTAATAATCATTTCAGTCTGTCCCACCTCCCCACCATTCAGGTCTATCAGGACAATGTTTATGCTGACGGGTGTCAGTTTCACTCCTTTAAGAAAGTGCTGTTTGAAATGGGTCCAGAATACTCTGAGAAAGTGGAACTAGCTTCATTTCACTCAACATCAAAGTGCTACATGGGAGAGTGAGTATTCAAAACAAGAAAAGTGCAAATGATCTTTAGGCGATTTAGGACTATTATAAATGATTATTTTGCCTTAGTAAAAATCATGTCATCATTTACTCACTCTTAAATCATTTAAAATCCATAAAACTTTTATCTTTAAAACAAAATTAAAGGTATTTTTAAATAAAACCTGTGATACTTCTGTTCCTCAAATGAAAGCTCATTACACCAAAAGTTTCAAGACCTCTGAGAACACATAATTGCTGTATAATTAACAGAATTTAGGATTTAAGTTAGATTAACAGTGATCAAAACACATACCGTGGGTACGGAAAGTATTCAGACCCCCATAAATTTTTTACTCTTTGTTATATTGCAGCCATTTGCTAAAATCAAGTTCTTTTTTTCCTCATTAATGTACACACAGCACCACATATTGACAGAAAAACACAAAATTGTTGACATTTTTGCAGATTTAATAAAAAAGAAAAACTAAAATATTACACAGTACTAAGTATTCAGACCCTTTGCTCAGTATTTAGTAAAAGCATCCTTTCATCTAATACAACCACTTTTTGGGAAAGATGAAACAAGTTTTTCCCACCTGGATTTCGGGATCCTCTGCTATTCCTCAATGCCGATCCTCTCCAATTCTGTCAGGTTGGATGGTAAATGTTGATGGACAGCCATTTTTAGGTCTTTCTGGAGATGCTCAATTGGGTTTGATTGTAGCTCGTGGGCGTGGTCACATTAAAATTAATGAGATCAGATTGAGAAACTCAGTATAGTGTTGGTTACTTA
>JAUCNO010001034.1:1412986-1427205 GCA_032353835.1 Enteromius viviparus
ACATGACACACTGACGTAATGAATATGCAAATTGATATTGAAGTTCCTGTTTCAAAGTTTACAGATAGATGGCTAATTTTTGTGCTATTGATATTTTCAGTGTTCATGTAAACTGTTTAATAACACTTCTGGCACTTTTTTGAGCCTCTTAATTAGTTTAGTTTTTTATGTAAATGATTCAATAAATACCGTACTGTGCCATTCATACCGAGGTATTACCGTACCGTGAAATTTTGATACCGTTACATCCTTAGTATTTTTCCCTCAAAAACAAAGTATACAGTGTTCCTCCCAACCAACACAAAGTTGCACATAATGTGGACATAAATATACCAATAAACACCTATGCTGCATCCTCTCATCTGTTTGGGTCTGGCCACAGTACCTCATCCACATCGCAAGCAATGTTCGCTCTGGCCAAGCAGCGGGGGAAATATCGCCCATCATGGCGAATCCAGCCATGAAAAGCATCAACTGCTATATCTCCACAGGCTTCTTTCATAGCTGGGAGGAGGGGTATACGTGTGTGTAGATTTCGGTCATACACTTTCCATCTCCAGCCAGAAAAAAAATTCTCAATAGGATTCAAGAACAGAATATCGAGGGAGATAAACAACTAAAAAATGTTTTATAAAGCTCTATTTCTAAATTATGTGTGACAAGTGTTTACCCATGTGATGAGCAACTGAATTTACAATTTTGAATGACAGTGTGTTCCTCGTGAAAACAAGAGATTTTCTTCATGAAAATTGTGCCAAATGCAGAGAATTGTGTTTTGAAAAAAGTGTGTTTTGAACCTGCAATTGGAGTGTAAAGCAGGAATTGTGCTTGTAGTTGGCGCATCAGTGACATGTTGCAGTCATTGTGTCTCAAGTTCAAGTATTGTGTGTAAACAATTGGGAAAAACTGTAAACAGACAGTCTACTAACTTGACATTTAGTTGCAAAGTTACTGTCAGTAGAATGTCTAAGTGGACTATCGAAATAAAGTGCTACCTATAATTCTCACAAATTTGTGGCTCAAATAAAAATGCGGTATCCTCTTTGTAAACTTTGTGTTTAATCTCATGATCTCTGACTTGACTTGAACACGCGATGTTCAGGGTTTTTATTATAATCTTTAAAATGTCTCTTCAGCTAGCCAGTATCAGTTCCTAAAGGAAAACCACAAGCAGTATATATCATTTTGGTCGAATAATAACAGCACAAACACCAGTATTAGTAATGTATTTTATTTATTCTGTGTTGAATCTTAAATTATGACAGCATGTTTGTCAATTATTACAGAAATCCTTTTAAACATTAACATATTTGCCTTGTAATCTAACCCTGTCTCTCACTAAACAACAGCTATTTAGTTCTTTAATTTCATCATGTTAAGCATCAATTTTATTGGTTTTGTTTATAACAGAAATAGCATTGAAAATTTTTTTGTTTTTTAGTTTACCGATCTCAAAAGGTACAGAACAGGCATTGCCTTTTTCAAGATGCATACACAAGAATTCAGTGCTGCCGGAATGTTTTTAAAATGTTAAAACTGCAAGATTAATGGGTCCAGGGTAGAATCCAGTGATGATAGAAGAAAGTTCATGTTCAAAGCATGCAGGCTCATTTGAACAGGTTCTTCCCAATGTCCATAGCCTGATCAGCGGCACTTTTTGCTGCAGCGTCTGAAGCAGTTTTGCCAATTGCGCCGCTCAAAGCATTGCCAATGCCTATAGACAGAATGTGTTGATCAGAGGGTACCAAACTGGGTGAATATGACAGTGGAATAAATAAGTATATTTCTTTATAATGAAGTCTCTTATCTAAAATATTACCTCCACCCTCTTTCTGGCCTTTTGCTCCTCCTGCCTTTTTCTTGTCCGTTCCAATCATTTCTCCAACTTTCTCTTTGGCCACAACAGCTGATGTAATATTCATGAAGGTTAATGATCTTGTCGATGTTTCAAGTTAAGTAAATTACAAAAATGGCTAGCATTTGCAATTAGTTTTAAAGAGATTCGTTTTCAGGTATCAATTCCAGGTGTTTCATTTTCAAATGCCATACTGTGCATAAATACCTTGAGCAAACAAATGGAACTTACCGGCCTGATCAATAATCTTGTCCACCTGCCCATCCGCTCCCTTCATGAAGTTCATGTTTACGTGTCTGATGTCAGTCAAGAACTGTGTGTGCATCAGAGGTGTGCGTACTTATAGGCTCTGGTGTTTAGCATTTTTACACACCCCCCACAGCATTGGATGAGGAACACCCACTCAAACTCATCCACCTCTCTGGCATTTTCTGTCATTTCATATTTATATTTCTCTTCTCGTGCCTGAAAGGTAGTTTTCAAAGCTGAAGTTATAAATTCATTAAACTGATAAAATAAAAAGTTGAATGAGAATCCTCTCAGAAGTAGTGCTTGTACTGTAAACAGGGCACGGCATCACTCACAATGCTTCAGGAAATACAAGCTTTCACTGATGGTGATTTATTGTTTGCATGAATACAGGGTTGCGTGACTCACCAAGGAAGCAGCCAAAAAATGTATGTGCTATAACGAGTCAAAGCTGTAGGCTTTTTTTTAATTCCGGTTTGGTTTCTCTGGAATAATTTTTTTAAATCTTTTTTTTACTGTTTTTATGATGTTTTGATGCCAGAGAATTCAGAAGAGAATTTTTGTTTTGGTGGGTTTGTTAAAAATCAGGTGCAAAGGAACAGAAACCTCCATTGAATCCAGTGATCTGAGACTGGATTCAAAATTTACAGGACCAGTTTGGGAGAAGTCAAGTCATCCGTTTTTTGCTTTTCAAGGCGCTTGATATACAGTGAGGTATTTGATCACCCTGTGATTTTGCAAGTTCTCTTACTTAGAAATCACGGAGGGGTCTACAATTTTCAGCATAGGTGCATTTTCACTGTGAGAGACAGAATCTAAAAAGAAAAAAAATCAGAAATCGCATTGTAGGATTTTATAACAATTTATTTGGGAATGGCTGTGTCAAATAAGTATTTGATCACTTGCTTATCAGCCAGATTTCTGACCATCAAAGACCTGTTATTTTGCTTTTAAATAGTCCAGCTACACTCTGGAAAGCTGGAAAGGGCTACGAGGCAATTGCCAAGCAGCTTGGTGAAAAAAGAACAACTGTTGGAGCAATTATCAGAAAAAGGCTAATGATGACTGTCAATGTCCCTCGGACTGGGGTCCCACGGAAGATCTCTCCTCATTGGGTATCAATGATGCTAAGAATGGAGAAGAATCAGCCCAGAACTACACAAGGGAGATGGCATGAAGAGAGCTGGGACCATCGTTTTCAAGGCTACTATCAGTAACACACTAAGACGTCTTGGTTTAAAATCTTGCATCGCATGGAAGGTTCCCCTGCTTAAGTCAGCCCATGTCCATGCCAACTTGCAAAATCACAGGGTGATCAAATACTTATTGACATCACTGTATATGGTAAATAGTATATAGTCTACCTACTAGTTAACATTTGAAGTGGAACAAAATCTTTAAAGAAATGGTCCTAAGCATAAAATCTAAATTCTACATTTTTTCATTGCAAGTAGTGTTTGTTTTTTGCATATTTCTCTCTTGACTTGACTTCATTGGAGAAAGTAGTATTATGGACAGTGGGCTCTCGGTTTTAGCAAGAAGTTAAAGACATAGTTCTCCCTAAATGACTAGATGACTATTAATAATGTCCTTATTGCTGCGCAGCGCCAGAAAGCTCTCAGATTTGATCAAAATATTTTATTTTTTCTTCAAAAGATGAACAAAAGTCTTACAGGTTTGGAATAGCATTAAATTTACATTCATTTTTTTGTTTTCAAACACAAAATTTGTATAACAGGATGTTAATTAATGTAGTCATGGATTACTGTGAATTACTGCAATGTTTTTATAAGCTGTTTGTACACTCATTCTGACGGCACCCATTCACTGTAGTGCACAATTCACATTGGCGAGGAAGTGATGTAATGCCTAAATGTCTCCAAATCTGCTCTGATGAAGAAAAAAAAATGTCTGTGTATTGGGTGTGTGCTGATGGATCCCTAGAGGGCATTGTGCTCAAGGAGTGGTGTATAATTATTTCGGTCTATGTGAATGTGTTTTGGCATGATGTTTGTCGAGCACTGCAGATCTTCATCCTGTAGTTCTAGATCATAAAGACATAAACTGCAATTCATTACCAGCATCTAAAAAAAAGCTTGATTAGACTTTACAAACTATAGAGTTTAAGGAATAAATAAATAAAAGCCTCCAAAAAGTCTCTTTTATAGTCATAAATATGCAAATTACTGCCCCCTATAGATATAGTTTCAGATACTACAAGCTATTTGTGCTTAGTACGACTATTTTATTGGAATACATTTTACAGGGATATGATTTCAACCATCAATGTAACTTTCCTGTTTCTTCATCATAAATGATGAAGTTTAGCTGAAATTTCCGAGTGAAAGCTTTCTGAGTGCATTTTCTGGTGCTGCTCGCAAAATCAAACTTGACACAGCAGTATAGATTTCAACAAAACTCTTTATTTCACTTATACAGTTTATAAAATCAGCTTGCCTGCTTTGATGCCAACATAAAAGGTATGCGGGACATTAGTTTGTGTGTGTGTGTGTGTGTGTGTGTGTGTGTGTCAGAGAGAGCAAAGAGAGAAAGGCTCCAAGAAAAAAAAGCTTGAGAAGAGTGTGTTTTGATCAGCTCTGTGTATATGTGTGTGTCTGTATGTGTGTGTAAGTGAATACAGGTGTGCTGATAAGGCAACATGCAGTCTTCAGTTTTTTTGTGGCTTCAAAGAATAAACAAACTGCAATGTTTGATAGCTTTGTCTTGGTTACCTACAGCAGACACAAGCCCGGGGTGGATCTGAACACACCGCTGAGTGACAGGACGGGGATGGGGTTTGGGTGGCCATGACGGCAAGGCTAAATGAGAATGAAGACAGTCTGATCTACGCTTCTTAGCATTCCCTTGGTAAAACACAGTGCCTAGAATCAGCATAGCACAGTGCCACAGAACAGACCAACGACAAACTCTGCAATGGTGCTGTAGTATTGCTTTTACATTGCGGGCATCACGAATTCACACCGACTTCACATGCATCGCAACAAAATCAGGACAAAACAGGATGTGTTTGAAGATTTGATCTCTTTCTGTAACATCAAAACACTCCTTGTCCCAACTGGAACCAAATCTCAAGTGTTTAAGCTAATGAAGAAACGCTAGCACGGCTACATCAATACGGATAATCGTTATTTTTTGAGTTTTACAGTATCTATGTATACAGTATGTGTTCACATTTTGTGAATAAACATATTTGTTCTTACTCTAACAAATCACACGATAAGTCTATTGGTCAAGCACACAGTAACTCTATTCAGCACACACACCGAACTAAAGGAATGTAATGTATCTCTTAATGTACGCACAACTTGTCGTTGTGTACATTGCAGCATTTTCAAGACTAAATAAATTGCAACATGGCTACGATCTCACAAAGATCCAGACGCACTTTGCTACATGCCCTGATGAAATGAGATGTATTGCTTTTCTTACATTACTGGTCATGCGTGTTTCTTTTTTTCCAGCCATGCTCCTTAAAAAAAGACCACCTCAACCTCTGATATCAGCCTCTGGGCTTCATTTTTTGTGTATGTATGAGTGTGTGTGTGTGTGTGTTTTAGATGAGGTGCGGATGGGACGAGGAATGACAGTAACACTAGAGAACAGCATGACGACACCACAGATGGAGAGGAGGGGAAGCGTCACACATCTAACGGCTACAGGGCTCAGGGAAAGTCTTTTTCAACTCTGGTTTTCCATACAGTCACAAAAAAATATCAGTAACATCTGGAGTCTGGAAGGGGAGAGGCTTTGGAGCAGAAACTCAGAGGTGGAGAGTCAGAGGGAAGAGAGGGGACCGTTTCAGCTTCAGGCCTCTGGACTAATAACCCTGATGAACAGAAAGAACGCACATTAAGTCATTTCATACATGGTTTAATCCAGGGATTCTTATCTACACAAACACAGACACTTTGGACACTTTACATGAAGAGAGTTCACAATAAAGTCAATCTTTTTCAGGAAATAGAGAGTGAAAGTAAGTGTTTAACCTTAACTGTCAAATTCAAAAAACAAAACAAAATGTATTACACCTTGATATCAACTTGAGGTTAAATATTAGTCAAGTCATGATCAAGATGATGTAACATCATTTTAATTAATATTTCAAATGGTAATTGGCTAAAAAATCTAACACTGAAATCAGTTTAATGTGTATGTATATGCAAATCAACGATTTTTAATGTCACACTGATTTGCATATTTGACCAGTTTTTCTTTTTTAAGAAAGTGATTTTGTTTAAGAGTTTATTTAAATGTAAATTTTGTTGTGGATTTGAATGTTATGAATATTATAATTATGTATTTAAGTAGTAATAAGTAATGCATTTACTTTTATTAATTAATGTATTAATACACTAAATTAAAGAAATAGATGATAAAAACATAATGTTGCAAAAGATTTCTATTAAATATATTGTTACGTCCCGTAATATTGTGTGGAAAGATTGTTTTTTTTCTATTGGTTCTTGTTCTCACTGCCAGAGTCCAGGATTGGATGACCGCTGGATCGATCATCTATTACGGTGAGGACAACGCCTACTTCTGAGCCAATCCGCTACGCCTGCCTGCTTTAAGGATTCGGAATTGACAAGACGGGAGAGCGCGGTTTTCCTTTGTGGAAGCTCTATATAGCTTTAAAAACATACCACATTATAATACTGTGCAAAATGTGGGCTTAGTAGGATTTTATTATTTTTTTAAATAAATTATTTTATTATGTATTAATACATTAAATGTATAAAACAAATTACAGTAAATACAGATTCCTATTATTAATATAAAAAATATTATATAAATAACAATATAACATTTTTACAGTATGTTACAGTAATAAATGCATAAAATACCTTCATAAAATAACTTTTGAACGTTAGTATATGCATGGATAGAAATGTTATGCGTGCCTTTTATGGAATGCTACACAATGTAGTTTTTTTCTTTCTTCTTATTGTTAAATATAAGTTTAGCATATCAGATATATCAGATTTCAGGGAAGTTTAGCTACTTATGACTGACTTTACAAATGCATGACTGCATTTCATCCGCTCTACTTGTACTCTGCACAATGAAGTTAATAAATAAAGTTAAATCTAATATCAAGCTAATAATTCTAAATTTTCATGCTATATATTAAGTTTGCATATACATACCATATACGCTTATTTTTTGACAGAATCAAGGTATTTGTCTCCCTAATGCTTAATTAATGCAAGAATTAAAAAAAAACCAAATAAATACTGGAAGACCAAAGTGCACTGATTTCATGAAAAGTCCCTTTTCCTCACCTCTCCACCGTCTCCTCCCTCCATGCCCCCATGAGAGAAGTCACCCTGTGAAATACAGACATCATTAACATCCAAGAGACAGCTGCTCCGTCTGGCATTCAGCAGTAAATCTTCATATGGAGCGCAGTAACAGCTTTTGTCATGTTAAACAGCCATAATAAATAATATCCATTCAGACATGCAGGGATGCAGCACAGCCACGGGTCTGTTCACTGCAGAGTGTTATGACTGCTGTCTCTGCAGAGATGCAGGGAGGGATGTAAACGATGGTCATGGTGAATGCAGCTGGCAGGCACATCTTCTTCTGTCTCTGCGCTGAGCTCTTCTGCTGAGTCACTGTCAGGACCAGACACTGTCCTCCTCAAAGGACTTTCTGCCTCACAACAGTCTTAAACTCTTCTCTTTCTTCTTCACATCTTTCCTTACAGCCCTTAAATTCAGCAAAAAGAGCTGTTTCGTGACCTTTTTTACTCTCATTTAAGAGAGTAAGGCTATTTATTTTGTGATCTAACATTTGCCAAAAAGGATAGTTCTTACATTTTCATGAAAGATTATGAAGACAAACAGCTTGTGTGCTTACACCCATAAATCACACAAAAAAACTTTTACGTAGGGTCCTTTATATTTATGTAGATTTTAAAGCACAATTGCTTTCTGAATGCATTCACTGTCAAAATGAGTTACCATTAGCCATTTAACTAACGACTAGTGCAGTACATACAGCAGTCTCCATAGTAGTTTAGAAAACTTTTGCATATGAATGCATAGATATTAGGCTAATGCATGCTTTGAGTGCCTTTAGAAGGCTAAACTTTGTTCTAGATAAGCCACAAGCCATTATTTCTACATGCACAATGTCAAACTCAGAAAGATTAGTATTATTTATTATAATTTTTAAGAATATTTTGCAGGGAAAACATGCATCCATTAGCAGAATGCAATGGCAGACTTTATTAATAAGCTTTCTGTTGATGTGAAAATGCAACTGTTTAGTGTCATTTAATGAATAATATAACCTCATTGTCAGAATATAAGCCATGGTAGAAGATGAGTTATTATTAAAAGATCCAGGTTGTTAGTTGATGCAGTGGGAATGAGAGACAGGTAAATATGAGGACACATCTGTCAATGCCTGTCTTTTCTTTGAAGTTAACATAATTGTGCATTTCATTTAGTGTGTCTGCTGTTGGTAAAATTAAGCTGAAATTAAGTAAATATCAATATTAGATGGAAAGCGTAACCTTGAAAACAATTAGCATTGTATTGGCTACTAACTAAAATTAAGTTAACTAAAATTGCTAAAACTAAAATGTTTTAAAAATAAAAATTTTAATTTGATTATATTATTATTATTATTTTTTACAAAATGACACATAAGCTAGATTTGCTACTTCCCAATTCTCTGGGATTGCAGATTTTAACAATATTAGCTTGTTAACTTTATGGGAACTGATGGGAATTCAGGTAATCAATGCAGCCATTCTTTTTCATTATGCACAATGAAGAGAATGACTCCAGGGGGGATTAAATAAAGGTACTCTGCAGTTATATTGGTGGTTGTGCTCCTCTCCCCATCAGTATGATACAGCAGTCAGTTAAACTAAAGCTCATATGCAGCGTGGAGTATATATGCCATATTCACAGGCTATATACTAGCATTTCTCTTTACAAACCAAATCAACCATTCCCAACCCCATTTAATAAGCACCTCATATAAAGCCTCATCCTGTTAACAGCACAATCGTAAACAGGAAAACACAAACAGAACTTGTTAGACACAAAATACCAGTATTTATACAGTAACATACAGAGTTTGTGGTTATCTCTGATTAGACACAGGGTCTTAAGTAATTTAAATGTGTTTTAAAATGCAATACATAAGAAAGATTAAATATGGTAATTAAGAGATTTTAGAGAAAGAGTGACATCTAGTGCTGGTGGAGATCTCACCGGGTTGACCATGCCGGTTGATGCACCCACATTCTCCAGCCCCTCTACTGTCTTCTGTCCGGTTTCATTAGCGCTGCCTACCGCTGTTTCACCGACAATATTCGCCTGGTCAGTGGTCCTCTGGGCAACTGTGAGGATCGATATTATAGAAAGTAAATGTAAATGTTGTCATTTCTTAGTTTCTGAATAAGATACACACTTATTTAGTTTATTTCTCACCTGTGTTTACGCCTGACACCACTCCCTCCTTTGTTTTGTTACCTGAAATATGAGATATGAACATGAAATTGCGGATTGGTACAAAAACACCAAATTAAGTTTTATTTAATTAGAGGCATAGACATATTCTGGGTCAACGTGAAATATGTAAATTGTACACTGATATGATCATAATAATAGACATCAGCATTTGTAAAGAACGCTGGCTATTTTATTGTAGATGGTCTATAGTTTATAGAGTGGATATGTGACTACCATATTTTTAATGATAAGTGAAAACATAAAATATGTAAGACAGAATAAACATTAACAATGCAGCTACACAAAACAATAAGCAACATATTTGAGACGTTGAGACAAAACAGTAATATTGTAAAATATTATTAAATATATTACAATATTTCAGAAATCATTAGGCTACTCCAGTCTCTTGCAACCCTTAAGAAATCATTCTAATGTGCTGTTTTTGTGCTCAAGAAATATTTTGTGTTATTAAAAAAATTGAAAATGATGCATTTGTCCCCCTGCATTTTTAGATAATAAACCGGTTTTGGGGAAAAAAAAACATTTGTTTGAATAAAAAAAATAATAATAAATAAATACTTAAATAAAAGTAAAAAAAATAAAAAATCAGCTTTTTTAAACAATTTAATGTATTTAAAAAAGTTTTACCCAAATGATAGTGTTATACAAAACTCTAATTACTGAATAGACTGCAATCATCACATTTAGACTCTTACTGTGTCTCAATGACCATCAGGAGTAGTTATGCGCGGAAGGCGGTTATATCCGGGGGTCGTTCGGGTGAGTAGTAAAAAATAATAAAGTTTGATTAATTGCAGGTGGGTAGCGGGTGGATGAGGAAAATAAATCATTAATTGTGGAAATTTTTACTACAGTCTCTAAAAGTGTTTGGAACGCATTTTTTTTTATCAGGCAGACAGACAAAGTAACTTAATGTTTGTGTGTGTTCACCTGCGTCCCGTGTTTCTGTCGACTGAACAAGCCATGACATTAATCATGAATTAATATCAGTCGTTTGCACACCAAAGTCAAATATGCTGTGCGCGCTTTCATGAGGTAGAAACTATAACAGTTAATTTGTTCAGTTTGTTCAATTGTTAATTAATTTCATTTTGAAGTACTCATCTGAAGCTTTCTATAGATTTATTTATATAAATGCAACTGATGACACTGGCGCCTCCATGTCCTGAAGAGCGCGCTTCAGCTTCTGTTGGATATGCGTCTAACAGCGCACACTCACAGGTTAAACATTTAAACTAACATTGTGATATGTCTGAACTGTTTTATATCTATGGATTTTATTTTAGGCAAGTCGTGATGATTTGATGAGGCTAAATTCAAATCAAACCTTGACTATGATCAACTCGCTGACACAAAAATAAATAAATTAAATTTAAATCAAATTAGCAAATACATCATGCAAAAATGACAATCATAGTAATGTGACGATTCGGATAATTAATTTGAAGCGGCGGATTCGGGTGACGTTTTAGCTCATCCGCGTATCTCTAGCCAGGAGTTAAGTCTTGATAGCAATCTAATCTCATAATTTAAACCTTCTTGCTTTTCTATTCACAGACGATAGAGGACTGTATAGATCTATGCAAATAATAAATAAAAATGAGAAATTCAGCACCACTTTAAAGCAGATAAAGACGCTATCTAGATGCTATCATGGCCCTATGCTTCAAAGAGTTTGTACGTCAGTCTTAGCTCTACCTTCAACATCATTCTATCACAGCCTTGCAATCATCATGCATTCAAAAATTCATCACATACCCTAGATCGTGCAATATTTAGGGTCAGACTGCTCCCGTATTACTCTACATCCTTCATTTATGCGTATACAGTCTGTCCATTTCTATTCTTAGACTTCTTTCTCCATGTTTTTTAATGCGAAAGCTCAGTTTTGAGTAGTTTCTGCTTGGCTGAGCACATCTGCTCTCTTCTGTTCTTTCTGTACGTGCCTTAAAGGAGATCTCTTTATATCACGACAAAGTCTATCTTACTGACTTTACCAGTTTTCCTGTGCGTCATCCTCATCTTCAACACTGTATCTTCTAGATCAAAAGCCATTCACAATATCAAATGCAGTCGCTTCGACACTCTTAGATAGAGAATAGGTAACCTGCCTTTGTAACAATCAACCTGATTAATGACTTCGTGCTCTAGTGCACATAATGCCATATAAGCACTCTGAAGCCCCTTGACAATACATGCACTATTATGGGAGCAGATTTACAGGCCTGTGACCTCGGCACAGGTGACCTTGGAGGAGAAGTGCTTATAAAGCTTACATCACACCCAAATGCATGCTGGGTTGATTGTCGATCTGATTGGATTAGGTGAGGTTACAACTGTCAGGTTACAGGTGATGAAAAGCACACCAAGGCGAGAAAGTTTCAAGTGTTTTCTGGAACACTCTACGGTTACATCGAATGCTACGCAGTCATGGTTTCATGTTTGTAATTCGTATTTTCAGTCATGCTCTCTCTACACCATCTGTTCGTTTCGGTGTGCTGATGAGCATAAGCAGTCGCTAAGGGGCTGCAAGCCTATGACATAACACTTGAGCACTGCACCTCATTTCCCCATCTCTCTATTTTTCTCTGTCTTTCTGTGTAACGTAGGGGGATGGTGAGGGTTAGTCATCACAGTCCACTCACAACCAGGCAAATCCTGCTGCATCGGCACACACGCATGGAAGATGGGGAGC
Organism: Enteromius viviparus; assembly: GCA_032353835.1. Lineage (NCBI taxonomy): Eukaryota > Metazoa > Chordata > Actinopteri > Cypriniformes > Cyprinidae > Enteromius > Enteromius viviparus. The sequence goes on from JAUCNO010001034.1 coordinate 1,425,303, forward strand.
GCAGAGAGGGAGGGAGTAAATGCTGCAGTGCTCAGCTGATCCGTTCTACATGCCCCCCCCCTATTTCTCTCTCGTTCACATGCACATAAACAACACTTTATAGTGCATGCAGGACTAAACAGTGTGCAGACTTTTTGTTGATAAAGTTGGAATTATTATATTGCATTACGTATTCACATGCATAATGCATGCAGCAAAAAAGTAGTGCACAATGCATTTTAGGCATTAATGATAAATGATTAACTGCACTAATCTTTGTTACAAATTATTAGCTGTTACATTGTTAATAGAGTTAAAGTTGTGCAATATTGTACAAGACAGTGCATTATAGTGTATGGTGTGGAAACCTTTATTTAACTGGTATGAAATATTAGCGCACACTGATCTTATTGCTTTTACCACACCCCGGATTTCATTCCTTGCACCATTTTTGCAGCCTTTTTTTTATCAGCCGTGTATCTCCCATTCACAGCTGCTTCCATCTATGCTCTCACAACCCTCTAAGCAGACTATAGCACAACCTCACCGAGACCCTCCTCTCCTCCACACACACACACACACACACACTCACACACATGCTAATGGAATGCAGACTCATCCATCACATCTGCATCAGATCTATTGGGAATAATTGCAGAGACCTTTATAGAACACAGCTATTATTACCACTGTCAATGTTGCATTATTTTATTATTTTACCCTGTGAGACACACACTCACACACAGAGAGAAAAAGGGAGACTAGAAGCAAACATCTGCACTTACCCACATACATGACCCCTTCTTTGGTCCTGAGAGCTGCCTCTTCAACTCCAGCTTTAGTTTTCTCAGCGGCGGCCACCACTCCTTCTTTGGCCATGGAGAATCCTTTCATTAGAACATCCATCCTGGACGTTGAGTTTGACGACGGTGCTCTGCAGACGGACTGGGCCTGGCACAATTTGCAAGGGCTGAGGGTGTCTGTCTATATGCTGAAAGTTTCAGATGACAGGAGAGAGGAATGCAGAGAGAGAGATTCTGTGCCGGGACAGACGGATGCACGGACACCCTGGATGGAGAGAAGTGGAATGAGAGAGAGAGAGCGCGAGAGAGGGAGAGAACGGCGAGCAGGCGCAAGAGAACAGGATGCAGAGAGACAGAACCTGCTGGATGCTGCAGTGCATATAAGTCGCGCTGCGGCTACAGCCCCCACCCACCCACACACACACAGCAGACACGCACTGCCTCTCACAGCAATGTCGAACAGACTGATTACATATTTATTACGCTCTACCCAGCAGTGTATTAAAACCAGATGCTTAGTACAATTATTGCCATCCTCTTGGACCTTGGGGACTTACGTCCTGTCTCAAAGCCTGGTTGTTTATTCCTTTATTTTTGGGAATTAATTTGAATTATTTATTTGCACAAACATTTAATCTGTCCCATGGAAATATACTCTTTACTACTATCACAGTAAAAAAAAAGAAAATAACCATAATAACAGTAAAATATATTTTTGTAATATGTGTATATTATTACATGTGTAATATGTATATAATTGTTATATATGTTTATATATTACAAATAATTTTTTTTCATAATTATATTTTATAAAGGAAACATTTTTAAACAGAACAGCAAAAATATTTTAAAAGACTAAATATTTAATATGTCTATAATGGAAAAGGTTATATATTTAGTGCTGTCAAATTATTAATCATGATTAATCACATCCAAAATAAAAGTCTTTATTTACATAATGTATGTGTTCATGCTGTGTTTATTTATTATGTTTATTTATATTAAAACACACACATACAGTATATACTTAGAAAGTATTTACAAGTAAATGCATTTATATATTTATTTTCTTATATTTGATATTATATTTAAATATATTTAATATATAAACATAACATATT
>JAUCNO010001034.1:1454275-1484225 GCA_032353835.1 Enteromius viviparus
CTTTTCTCTTATCAGGTGTTCTCCAAACTCTTCAGGCGTTACAGGAGAAAACTCAGAGCTGTTATCTTGGGGAAAGGACGTAGCAATAATTAGGTGTAAATAATTGTGGCTAACATGTATTGGAGAAAATCATTTATTTCCCTATTTTCTGGCCATTTTCAATTGTTTTACTTCAATGATAGGTTAGAATTTTGTGAATGAAAAAGTTTTTATTTTTATTTTTTTTAAGTGATTTATTTTCACAGCCACTTTTGCTCAGATTTACCAAGGGTCAATATTAGTGGAGGGCACTGTATATATATATATATATATATATATATATATATATATTCTAACCTTTATTATAAGCAGTGTTTATAATAATGTAAAATTACACTGTCCATTAAATGCAAATAAATTATTTTGAAATAATTTATAATTATTAAAAAATATTACAAAAATGAAGAATGCGTTTTATAATTCATGAATATCATTTCTTTAAAAATAAATGAGTATGAAAAATAATAGAGTAAAAAACTGAATTTGCTATTCAATGTAAATCATTTATTTAAAAAAAAAAAAAGATTATTAATTAAAATATTTATTACAAAAATACTGTAAATTTCCATTGTCTATTCATTTTTTTCTGCCACATTGATGAAATGGATTTGATTCATCTTTATTTGGTGGCTTTTCTAAGCAAATCTTGATTTACTGTATGGATTATGAATTTGGGTTAATTAATTCACATATCATGTTATTAATTTAATTTAAATTGATTGGCAGCCATAATACATTGCTTGCTTAAAGAACAACTGATCTAATTAAGATTCACAGCACTTAACAAAAATCAATTTCATCCATAGTTACTAAGCGTGAAGTAACACACTAAACTAAATGTGAAATTTTAGAGTGTAAAGTATTTTCTTACAAAACATACTCCAATTATTTTCTAAACTTCATTTTTTAAGTGTACATCTGATGAAAACGCAATATAAATATAGCTACACAAACTAAAACAATCCAAAACACTGTCTTGTATTTACCCCTAAAAATGAATTTCCCTTCTTTATGCTTTTGCTCTTCCAACACAAAGCCTCATTGAATTCTGCCTGCTGCTGCTAGATATCCCCCCACCAGAGTGAAAATATTTGTTTAATATCAGTGACAGTGAGTGTAGACAGTGGAGACAGGAGGGGGGCAGAATTAGACTGTGGCGCCTTGCAATTCAAGCTTGTGTTTCACGCCTGATGACAGTTTAATGAAATATACTGTGTCTGATGCCACACAGGAGCTGTTTGCACATTACAGAAGAATTAACAGACTGTGCCTCTGCATAATAATTGAGCAAATCTGATACTGTACCCTTGGAGTACAGAGGTAAAGATAGTGTGAAATCAAAATTGACTCTATTTACTTTAATGTCCCTCAAATTATTGTGCATCAGTTCATCCGTCCATGCTATTCTAAACAATAAAGCATATTCAAAATATTTTGTTTTCATTTACATCAAGTAAAAGTTTTTAGGGCTAGTAATTTCAAACTTTAACCTCTTGACCCAAGTGCAAAGAACTTTCCTTTGCATACTGCATTGAAAAAAGAGTAGGTATGTAGGATGGGGTTTTGGTTCCTTGCTGCTATCGCCCCTGGCTTGCTTAGTTGGGGACACCTGATTTCTAATGATTTCTAGTGATTATCATCGTCTTGAGTACAGAGACCGTCTCTGCATTTGATAAATAAAGTTTAATCTCGTCATTATACATTACCATCACTCTATTTTCCTACTTGATAATGTTCAGTGATTTGCTACAATCTGTATTGTTAAAAGCGCTATATAAATAAAAAGGACTTGACTTGACGATGTTTTTTGGCATAAAAGAAAAAATCATTTTGACCCATACAATGTATATTAGGCTACAAATATACCCCAGCGACTTAAGAATGGTTTTGTGCTCCAGGGTCACAAATGTTCCATTAAGCAGCTTTGTTTACTTTAAAAATAACATCAAATAAGCAGTGGAATGCAGTCTCACAAGACGTGATTTTAACCTTCTGGGGATCTTCAGTCATTTTATGTTTTAGTTGAATGCCTCAGGGCTTTACTTGAAAATGCATTTTTTTCAAAACTGTTGGTTGGATATTCATTGCACTCAGAAGTTGGGGCAGATCAATGCAAGCTTGCAGGGATGAGGTTTAGCTGAAAAAATAATCTGAAAATATCAGCACACGTCACCAGAAAAAAAGTAGTTTTCACCAGAAGATTGACATTAACTACACAATGGCATCTAAAACATTCATTTAGAAAAAAGATAAAGTGAACTAAACCAACTAAAGTAAAGGGACAGGTACCTGGTTTGTTTTCTTCAAAGAAGTTAATCTCCTGCTTCATGAGGTTCTGGAACAGCATGTGTCGTATTCTTTTGTTGAGTCTGCTGAGGCTGCACATGAACATCCCGCCACGGATACCACCAAACATAGAGCTTAAAGACACAACAAGCGCACAGTTAATACCACAACAAAAACAGTATGTACAAGAAGGAATTCGTTTATAAGATATTTGCATGGCAGTGATGTTACACTGACCTTCCGAGTGAGCACAAACCCATGAGTCCAATAGCCCACAAGAACTTGGTGTGCTGATACTTTCCGCTCAAAATGTCAATAACTTCGCCAATGCAGTACGGGATGAATGTCTCAACTATAAAAAAAAAAACAGGTTTACATTATACCATAAAAAAAAAGTTTTGTATTTCTCTGGATCTAGTTTCTTGTATGTAGATAAAAAATTAATTGAAATCAAGGTTTGGATTTAAAATCAAGAACTAACTCAGGCAATTTCCTCAACCAGGAGAAACACTCACACAGAGCTGCCAGGCTGAGGAACAGGAAGGCCGCCCCTAGATGAAGATAGTCAGGTTTGGAGTAACGAATGACCCTCATTAGGAGTGCTTTGGCCTCTTCATCTTTCTTCTGGTTTCTGGCAACCTTAGATGATGCCCCATGTGTGAAGGCCATCTCCCACACAATATATATGAGAGTAGATGTCGCAGAGCTCAGGAAAACCATGCCAGGGTCAGGAACGGGGCTGAAGCCTCTTAAAGTCCCGTGCAGTATTGCCTGTATACTGTCAAACACTGGAGGTAGGAAGCTCAGAAGGGCTATCCATCGCTTCAGGAGAGGCTGAATGCTGGTGTCCACAAAGATTGTGCTTAATGAATAAAGCACAACGCAGCTGATGACCCTGAGAGCCCACAGGCAACATAGATCCAGACTGCCCTCTCCATCCAGCCACAGCAGTGTGGCCCAAACACAAACCCAGATGACAAGATCACAGCACAACAGGCAGAAATGCACAGCGGCAGTTTGATATATAGGGTGAGCCTTTGAAGACATCTTACAACTGAAAAGATAAAGATGAATTAGATAAACCAAAACGCTTTTTGGTCACGCTCGTCTTTTAGCTGATGGGCAAACCGGTCTCTTAGCGTGACCCACTGAAACCCATTTAATCTGACGTAATTTACAAGACTAGCAAACCGATGTTTACAATGTTTTCAGTAGCATTCATCTTCTTTAGTGAGTTTAAATATAGGAAACAAGCGCTAAACAACATAAACAGATAAACAATGAGTTTTCTTACCATTAACGTTAGCTGCTCTCGTTGCATTTTGTGGCAAGATCACTTTTGGTTTCGCTTTCACTTGTGGGTGGTGTCAAGGCTGTTTTTCAGTTTCATTACGCTTTAATGAGACTCGATTTAGAGAACGCGTTTAATAGGCGCAAAATAGTTTATTTAAAACTAGGCAGTGTGCACTAAACACGTTTTTATCTCATATTGCTACTGTACGTGGGGCCTATCATGACGTTGTACGCTACGTCATTTGACTCACCAGCAGAGGACGCTGTTTGGCGCGTGTTTGTTCTTCGCGTGACCAGCAGAAAGCGCTGTTTAGCAGATATCATGGGCGATGTCATGTATGAGCAGACTTTGTTCCGACCAAGTGTGTAAATAAGGATTTTAACAATAAAGTTGACGATAACATTTCCTTTCATTTTACTTAAAAAAAATTAATAAATGAAAAAGTTTCTTCAAACAAATCTACACAAATTTACACAAATGTAACACTTTCCTTCAAACATAACCAGAAAGTGAAGACGGGTTACTCAGGTAAAAAACACTTAAATAAATAAATTAAATCTAAAATGAAAAAGAGAGCATTTATCTGCTTACATCTTTATTATGAAATTTAAATTGAGTACAGAAATAAACTTTTTATTGTAGTAAATTCTTTGTATTATACATATACATATAAACGATTCTCTCTCAAGGGCTAGTAGCCCTTTCTGCTAATATAAGCTGGTCATTTGCTTTGGAAAGCAACAAAACAACAGATATTGACGATGACCAACAACAGTTTACATGAGGAGTTTAAATATAAATCAGCATGAAGCGAAATGTGACACTTGTAATTCATGACACTCAATAAAAATAGCCCTTTGCGCCCCTAGTTCAAACACAATCTTATTCAGTACTAACCCGTGAAACTTACAAACAAACAAATAAACAAACCCAAGGGCGCCTATTTAGGTATTGTCATACTCAATCACTGAGAACCTTAAGACATGAAGTCTGAGTTTTAAATCTTGGTTATGTTTGCTGAGACCTTTTGAGCTTATGTGCAATAATAGCAAACAATTTTCTAATGATTTTTTATACAGTACATTTCTTACCCTTTGGGAACTGGATGTGTAGATGCAACAGACCAACAATCTTCCTTAAGGGTCAGGTCTTTCAGTGCATGATATTATATCACACAAAGTGGGTAACACTTTACAATAAGGTGTCATTTGGTGATTAGTTAACGTATTAACATGAAAAAACAATGAACACTACATTTATTACCCTCTTTATTAATCTTTGTTAATGCTAGTCCTTCATTGTTTCTTCATGTTACACAACTAATAAACACTGTAGAAGTATTGTTCATTCTTAGTTCATTTTAACTAATGTAGTTAACTAATGAACCTTATTGTAAAGTGTTACCAAAAATGTAATAAAAACAACATAGTGTGATATATGCTACTTTTCAGACATTTGAGTTCAGCAAGATTTTTTGAAAAGGAAATGTATACTTTTATTCAAGGATATATTAAATTAAAAGAATGAAAGTGGCTATTTCAAAACAAGCACTATGACTGCTTTTAACATTTCTAATAATAAGAAATGTTTCTTGAGCACCAGATGGTTTCTCAAGTATTATGACACTAAAGACCAGAGTAATAGCTGTTAATAATTTACATTTTAAAATATATGAAAATAAAAAAATTGTAATAATATTTCACAATATTACTATATTTTTTAACACATAAAAGCAGACTTGGTAAGCGTGAGATCTGATCATCCTCAAACTCTTGAAGAGTAGTGTAACCGGCAAAAATAATAATAATAAAAATTTTATATTATTATTAGAACGAGATGAAAAAATCAGTTTCCTGACTTCGAATAGCTTAATTTCCAACTTCAGCATTTTCTCATTTAGATCAGAAATGAAGAAGTGTTTATAATATTTACTTGAATTCAAAGGACTGCATTAACGGATGTCATTGTATTGCCATAGCACTAACATACTGTATAAGGCAAAACGGTGATGTTTACACCATCACCAGCGTCATAAAACAACGAACAAAACAGCTTTAAACAGCACATCCTGTGCTACTAATAAACGGCAAAGAAACATATTTTTGTACCTGATACAAATGTGATTAACTAAGGCATAAAGCACACTGATCCAGGTCAGGCATCTGTGCTTCTTTCTGCTTCTGATGATGGGTTATGTGTCTTGTCCCCATCTGTAGGCACACTGCTGTACTGGCAGTCCATGTCCAAATTGGCTGAAGGCTTAGCTGGAGACCCAGACGCTGGTGAGCTGTTCCTCTGGGCTGCATCACAAGAGTCCAGCCAGTAAAAGGAAACCATAAGGAATAGAGCTGATAATGCCACTGAGATGCTGCAGGCCACAAACACATATGTGTACTGGTCAGTCCGGTCCACAAGGATTCCTGGAACACAGGTGCAGAAATATTACAAATCTATTACAAGAACTACATATGTTCAAAATCATCATTATTGTGAAAATAATCACCAAAACATGAGTAATGCATGAGGGGGGGTAGGATACAATCTTAAGCCAAAAAGGTGTACTTGGAAACAGTATAAAGTGCTAGGCAGTGCTTGACCCAACTAAGGGCATTTGTGTATGAAAGAACAGTCAGTTTGACCAGATCGAGATCACAGCCTTCACTCCCACCAACACGTAAATCCCGATTAGGACATTCCATTCTTATTACTGAAACACGGCACAGGCCTCCACACGGATAGCTGCACAATAAAACATTTATTTCATTCTGCATCATGGAGTGATTTGTTCTTTTCTTATCAGAAGGGGGACTTTACTTTGACAGGACAGTCGAAACGTGACAGGAAAGAACGTTCATTTCCTGATCTGAGGCAGATTTAAACAAGAGATAAGAGCAGATGCATTTTTTGGTAACTCTTTTTTTTTGTTTACATGTTTGCTTAGCTGTAGTTCATTTGAAATAATACAAATAATTAAAAATAAAAAGCAGATGCTGAATGTATTGTAGATAAGAGTAAAAAATACAAAAGAATGAAATACATTAAAATAAAAAAAATTATATTTTATACCAATTTTAGATTGTAATAATATTTTACAATATTATTGTTTTAATTAAGTTATGTTTTTAGTGTATTTTTTTTTTTACAAATTAAAGAAGCTTAATAATGCAGCTAATAAAGCTTAATAAAAGGCTTATATATAATACCTTTTATATAATAAATATGAAATAAACATCAGTATTTACCTACATATTTTCTTTTACATATGCATTTGTAATATGTAGGTATGTATGTATGTGTGTGTGCATGTGTGTCTGTGTTTTTGCAGCAAATATAAGTGGTTGTGTTGTGGCAATTGTAGTATAAATGCTCTATTTGTTGAAAGTAAAAAAATGTTGTAAGTTATAAAGCCGCATGCAAAAAAGTTTTAGAAGAAGTATGTCACACTTCAAGACGTGTTGACTTTCTAAAAGTTGTCAACCGCCTTTTATATTATGAAAATGTACTGTTTATGAGGCCTGTTCGACGAGGCAGATATTTACAGTACCTAAAAGCCATTGTTCAAAAGTGTTTGTCTGCAGTAAAGCGGCTCTTTATTGCCTGTGCATGTTGTGAATGGCTGTCTACTGCAGGCAATTGCCATTAAGATCTACATATGCGAGTATGCATTTGTTTTGATGGAGGCAAAAGTAAAATGGCCCAAGTAATGATGAAAGGCTCAAATACAGTAACTATGACTATAGAAGCTATGTTTGTTGTCTCAAGTCTAGAGCAGGCACAAATGTTGAAATACCAGCACGACCACATTTAATACAGTGTCTGTCTGTTTTAAAGGTTGGTATTTGGAGTTTAAATGGATATGATAGATCATGTCTAGGCTGCGTTCTGTGACTCATTCATATTTAGGCAGTAACATAACACATTATTCAAAACACAAGGTTACCTGCGAGAGGAGGTCCAATTAGCAGCGTGACACTTTCCATGATAGACAGCAGACCGAGTGCAGATGGGAATCGACTCATCTCCACTGTGTCCATGAGGACGGTGAACATCAGTGAGCCTACTACGCTCATGGATAGTCCGTAGATCAGCACATACAGTAATAGCACTGAGAAACTGGCAGAAATGCAGCAGATACTATTACTGAGTCCATTTAAGAGGAGTGCAGCTGAGAAAACGTAGATGTGTCGACCTTTAAACCAGGACAGGCTGAAGAGCACTCCGGCAGGAGGACGCACAAAGATGTTGACAAAGCCCAGGATGGAAAGCAGCAGGGCCGCTCGGCTTGGATCCATTTTGTGAGCTGTTGCGTATGGGACCAGGTAAATAAGTGGCACCACAAACCCCAGCATCATCCAAGTTATACCCAGTGCAAAAATCCGAAATCGCGCGTTACAGCAGAAGAGGTCAAAGGCCATGTGTTTTCTGAGGGACAATGCTAAACTATGAAAGATCCCCAGCATGCATCCCTTTTTGTCTGCGGGTATGGGACTGTTGCTTATCGCCTCCGACTTTCTGGGCTTGCGAGGCCTGATGGGTCTCATTACAGCTCCGCAAACACAGCAGTTGAGCAGCACAGCACCGAGTACCAGAAAGCTTCCTCTCCAGCCCAGCGTACTCTGCAGATAGTCACCTAAGAAAGGCAATGTACACAGACCAAGAGCAGTGCCAGTGGAGGACATCGCATTGACAAAAGGACGACGGCGCACAAAGTAGTGGCCAAGTATAGTGACCGCGGGCTGGAAACTGAAACAGAAACCCAGACCTGTGAAGCAAACAGAGTTATGAATTATATAGAATTATATGACTGCTGGATGACAGTGAACACATATTATTTAATTGCATGCAAACAATTAAATCTGTAAATGCATATGTACATCTAAGCTGTAACTGTATTTATAATTGCAAAATTAATATTTATTAATTTCATTATTGTGTGCTTTAATAATTAAAAATTAATAATTGAATAATGAATGCATTTATTATTATTTGTATATCATTTAAATATTGGTAACAAACACATTAAATCTTTAACTGCAAATAAATTAATTAATAAATGTATCCATTTAGTAAGTAATAAGAAAAAGACTAATAATATTCTATGGATAATATTAATTATAAATATAAATAACAATAGTTTTTTAAAATATGTATTTTTATATTAAAGTATAACAGACACTAATAATTATGACATTATATGTACAATCAATTAATAATATTATATTATGTAATAATCAATTAATAATAAAACAAAAAATAAATGAATAATTAATACATTTATTAATTGTTTAAATTATTTGAACTTTTAATTATTTTAATTATTAATAATAATAATAACAATAACTATTAATTACTATCATAATAATAAATAATTACATTTATTTATTTTTATTCTTTTACTGGTCATATAACTCCATTGTTTGTTGCGCCATTCATACATTTTTACCATCTAAAACTTTGAAAACTGTTTGTGGGTCGTCTGATTAACTAGAATACTTCAGCCAATAATAAATCAGCTTTTGTATTCATATTCTTATTCATATCAGATCAGCTGGTGCTTAGTGATAATCATAATGATGTTTACGCAATCACTGTTTAGTTTTTTTTTTTTTATCTACAAATCAGTATCATAATCGCTTCCTCTGTCTTACTGACCTGTGATGACCCCAGTGGTGATGTATAAGTGAGTGATGGAACGTGAGAAAGAGCTGACCGCCATCCCAAAACCACTCAGCACTCCCCCAAACATCACCGTGGTCCGGCAACCAAAGTGTTCCACCAGCACACTACACAGAGGCCCTGCAAGAAAAACACTTAACGGTAAAAAAAACGCTTACATTTGAGATGGTTTGCTCCTAAAATACCAGCATGCAATGCTATTTCCTACAGCTCATTTTGCACCGTCATCAACTAAAAACACCACCCTAAAACAATAAACACCCATGTTCAAATATGTTAAGCGAAATGTCTACACACAAGTAATTGATGTGCAGCAGCTGAAGAGGTAATAAATAATGGAGCTGTTCCTCTTTTTATGATTATTACGACTACCACAAACATGTAAAATCATGTAAATCAAACACTGCTGGATTAAAATGGCTGTTATCAACCTAAATTAGATCAGATAATGACCAGAACATCCTTCTGCACACGTATGCAATTACTGTACATGCTTTACATCTTATTAAACTGTACATAGATCTACAGAATGTACAAAAAGCTTCTTTTTTTAAATAAAAAATATTAAATACAAATAAGTGTTTTTAAAAGTAACACAGGTCTCTAGGCTGAAAGTATTTTTGCAAAAATTCTGTCATCAGGCAGTTTTGGGTCACCCGACAAATACTATGGAAGACATCAATTTGACCCAAAACAGCCTGGTTACAAACTTTCTTCAAAATATCTTCCTTTGTGTTCAGCAGAACAAAGAAATGCATACCGATTTGGAACTACTTGAGGGTGAGTAAATTATTTTTCATTTTCGGGTGAACTATTCCTTTAAGTTTGACCCAGTTTAATATGCAGACTCAAGTACAGTACAAGTAAGACATTCATAGGTTGATTCCACCAAAAATGTAAACACTGCAACTCTGTGGTGCTTTCAAAATATTGAGCTACATAAGCTCAGGGGTTCTCTTTTTTTCATTAACTGAAACCATTAGACGTTAAATTTTTTCTTGAAGTATAGAAGTGTAGAATAATCCAAAACTTGAATCATATTTTATTTTTGAAGGTTCTGCTATATTTGTAAAATCATTTGTATAGGGATGCATGAATTTACTAGAAATGCTTTTAATTATTTTATCATATATTGCTACTTCTGGGACATAAAGACACAAAAAAACTTGAATTATTACATTTAAGAGTGTTCACACTTAGTTCTTCAACCAACTAATGGTACACATTCCAATTAAAATATTTATGCCTTAAATAATTAATCACTTTTAAATGTTCAAACTCTCAAGCTTTTAACACGTTAACATATCCTTGAGTTTTTATTTTGCTGTAGTATTGGTGAAATGCTGTAACATTCATTCAATATCATTTTGTTGTCCTACTGGAATAGAATCAACAGACTTCTCTATAACATCCTCACCTCCGGCATGCAGAGCTGACGTCATTATTGATGGCACCCAAGACGTCTTACTGTTACTGGCTTGAAATTCTTCCTGGAGGTCTAAGTAGAAGATACCAATGCAGGCGGGGAAGGCCAGCGTCAGAGCTAAGACAAGGATGGTAGCCACCAGGACCACCCATCCCCAGCCTCCATCTGGAGCATCGTAGGTAACTGGATGAGCTTGATCAGAAGGGGGCCCTGGTCCTTGTTTTTGTCTCTTCTCAGATTCATGCTCACATAGCTCCCCCGACTGCTGCTCCATGCTGGAAGGTTGCTGAGGTGCCATATTTTCCAGTCTGATGGTAACCAAGTCACTGCCACCTGAGTTTTTCCACTTGATCCAGGGGGCTTTGGGCCATCAGCAGCAGAAGAGCAGGGCAACGCATTCTTGCATATTCTATATCTTCCAAAAATGCTATACACCTATACAAAAAAGGAAAAAGAGCTAATCTTATTACACAAACACAATATTTAAAAAGCAAACAAACAAGCAGCTTAAAATTCAGAAATACAAAGCAAAATATTGGGTGGAATCACAAAACTAAGGTCCTGTGGGAACTACTCTTTCAAGTTCAGGTAGCCATGAGAGGTGTTTGTTCACATACACCTTAGACATTTTTCATGGTTTGCCTGGCCTCAGCTGTAAAACTGAATACTAAGTTAATATTTAGGCTATCTAACAAGCTTTCTGTAGCTATAGCAAATAGAATATCGAGTTCTGTAGCTTTTCATTGGATTCATTAACTAAATGGCCACGCCCCTTAAATTAATTAGCCTACTATTTAGAAGTTACTGAAAGCATATGATACACAAAATTTAATTAGACCATTGTTTCTATCTTCTCTACCTTTTTATTTAAGTCATGTATATGATTCTGCTACAGGCTTAGGGTGTTTGCACAATCTGGTAATACAATATTAATTATGGTATAAAATATTAATTACGATTTGCTCAAACCATGCACAAAAAATACACCCAAGTGTCGCCACCTACTGGCTCAACCTGTGTCTGAACCAACGAATGAAAACATTAGACTTGGACTAATACAAACTTCCTCCACTGGTGTTTTTGTCCAGTTTCTACATCTGTTTTAGGGTGTTCTGAACGTGATAACATTCTCTCTGCTTGTCAGGAAGAAGCGAATAAATGAACAACAAAGAAGGATATGGAAAGCCGACGCGCACGTGCGACTTTTTTCAACAAGAGCTACGAAAACACTTAAGACGTGTGTGGAAGGCTATAACCCTTAAGTAAGCTGTCAAACAAACAGTCTTTTAAAAATTAAAATTAGCCACAAAACAAGGGTCAAACATCAAGTGTCAACATTTCATCCTGTTGTTCAAGCCAAACCTATTGCCAGTCTAGAACACGACACAATCCAAAGCTTGAAAAGATAGTAATGTAATAAACAACAAACGCACCTTTTCTCCGCGTTTTCAGGCATCCACCCCAGCACCGTGTCTCCGTGCGGTGGAGGCTGAGGAGACTGTCATATCAGCGGTAGGAGGAGACACTCCGGGCGGTGGGAGCAGCTTCAGGATCCAACCGATTAACAAAAAGCTAATATAACAACATGTTCTCTTACATATCACTATAACAACACACCCAAAACGGAAAGCTAAATGGAAGTGCTAACGGCTCCTTTAAAAGCCGTCTACGCGTAGAGAAATGTGAGCACCGGGGCATGGCATTTCCTTTTGCCTTTACCCTAGAGCAGCTCAGTCTCATCCGCATAGGGTCGCGCTCAGGGGCGGGTTCCTGTAAACTGGCGTAGTCGAGCACTATAACCCAGAATATCCTTTATTAAAGTGCGTTTTAAATCCATTACTACGGCAAGTATTAGGATTAAAACTTAGTGCCAACAGTACTACATTAGTGTTAAAAACATACAGAGCCGCGTGACGCAGACTCTAAATCCAAACAAATAATCACACTATATTATATTTCCTTACCATCCATTTACAAGTGGAAAAAACCCACACAATGACCTTTCAGCGTCTTTTTAGACCACTTTAATTTATGAGTAGCTTTACAAATTCCACCTCCCAAAAATGTAAATTCTGACCAAACCTGTGGGACAAGCTTGACAGAATGACTCAGATTACTATTTATTCAGGGGGGAAAGAAAGAATAGTGAGATTGTCCTCCTTTGTGTTAGTTAGTATTGTGAAATTTAGCAGTAAATTACAGAAATTATATTGTCATAATAACAGAATGTAAATCATGGAAGCAATCAATATACTGAATGATGTGTTATACTAGCTGAGGCCTGAATGACTGAGAGTGAACTGTGTAAAGAAAAGGTGAAGTCCTCATGAATTGAGCTTGAAAAGGTTCTATTATCCTAGTGCCAGGTGCAGACAATCAAAGACATCTGAATTCTGAAATCACCTCCAATTAAAGGGAAGCTCTATATTTTTGGCGAAGTGTGCAACTTTTCAGCAAGCCACCATTAGTGATGACCAGCCAATCAGGTATAATAAACAAAATATAGACGGGCAAAGATAAAGATGGCCAACCAATAAGAAATAATAAACAAAAATAAGACAGGTAAAGATAATGGTAGCTGACCAATCAGCACAATGAGAAAGTAAGGGTTTCATCTCGGAGGGTATAATATTTTGTATTAACAATCAGAAGCCAGAGGTAGTCTGATGTGGCGGCTGCTTTCTCGGCTTTGTTACTTTAATAAAGTCTTATTTCTTCAACATCGTTTGAGCCTTTTTGTCTGCACCGACTGAGAGTGAGACCAACACCAACCTCTTTGGGCCACGACATTAGTCATAGTTTTTTGGTCGAACTTGTGTTTATGGGCAAAGTATATCTTTAGTTCAAATATGATATTATTTACATGGTTCCCTCGGTTATGAAATATCAGGAAAATGTAAAATTATGGTTTCCTAACACGTCAAAAAAACAAACATTTTAATATTTAATAATAAAAACTGAATTAAATTCGGCTCTAAAATATTTAGCCGCCCAGAAATGACCGATGTGGGCACAATTTAGATTTTTTTTTATGTCAAAATGTTTTTTTTACAGTTTTAAATTTTTTAAACAGAATACATAGAAACAAAGTTCTAATAAAACATTGTAAACAAAATAACCAAACCACAAGTCTGAAACACGAACACATTTTATGATAAAAATCATACATTATCATTTTGCAATCTGTACATTGCAAGAAACTGCATCAGAAGACAAACTTTAAAAAATGAAAAAAAAAAAAAACAATGAAAAAGGACAGTCTGATCAAGACTACTTATTTCCAGAACACTTAGCTCCACAGCCTAGTGACATATTTGACACTTTACATCAATACTGTTGACAATGCAATACATCCAAGACATCTGATGAAAGAGCAGGTTTTTAGCATGTGTGTGTACTGTATATTAAAGCATGCAGGTGTTGTAGACTAACTCTTATGGCAGAAAAAACAACTCTTATGTTAAACATGGACCTTATTTAAAAATGTTATCTGAAGAAGTTATGACAAAGGTCTGCACTTTTGGCCAGCTCAAAAACATTGGTTGAAAGCTATATTTTTATCAGATACATGGGATGTTGCATAAGCGTATTTAGCCTCAGCAAGCAAGTTTTTCCAGTAGTACTGCATTTGATTTTATCGATTTCTGTACAAAACAATTCAAATAGGGCCATATTTTTATTTCAATTTCCACTTAATACCATATGTCAGCTTTCCATGCACCAATTCACCTTCACAATATTACAACATCCCAGCATATAACATTATATCCCCAACACATTGCATGCTTCCATGTTGGCGTTCCAAAACCCCAACATCCTGTTTTTCAGAATAGCATATATCTTTTTTCCATAAAGAAAATCTCTTTATTTATATATCTTTTTGTTTGCTTTTAAACAACATGGGGCACAAAACCTAAGGAAAAATAGACTACCAAGAAAAAGAGACACACAGAATCCCACAATCCCAAGTGCTCAAAGCATTAGCAGTCGGTGACATCTATATCAGTTTCCTAAATTAAACTGGAGACTGCTCATGACATTTATTTATGCCTCGCATGGGGTTTGACTCTAAAAATAGAACAAAATCTAAAACCAAAATCCGCACACAGTGACAACATTATAACGCAGGTAGGTGCAAAATGAAAAGTGCATAGGGGTAATAGTGGGAAAGCTAAATACAGATGAACCGCTGAAACAACAACACTAACAAAGTCAGGGGAAACCGGCACAGTCAGTATCTGAGTCAAGGAACAGAACTGATTTAGTCAAAACAAACATGAAATAAACACTATTTCTGTTTTTAAAGAAGAGTAATCTAGGAGCGAAGACATGTAGGGCACGACAGGTCAAAGGCACAACACTAGACAAACAACTGGGACGGAGAGAGACTTAAACAGCGCCACCTAGATTTGAATCTAGGATTCTTATTTGAAATTAGACCTTAAACCTATTTGAACAATGGAAATGTACAACAGGATCCTGTGAGAGAGAGCCAAGGTCCTGTTACAGGAGCTTCAATGACTAATAATTGGGGCTGAACAAATAAACTCTCTCCGGTGGGGGGGACATTAACACAAGCAAAGAAAGGGAAAGCCAACAACCACAAAGTAGCTCACTAACTCAAGTACTTTGCATTCTTGATTCGACCAAACCTAAGGACATGAGTCTAAAGAGGTCAAATTTCTTAAATGTATTTAGAGAGAAAGAGACGACACTTTAAAAACACTGCAGACCATAAAAAAGTCACCTAAAGTCCACGTACATGATGCCATCTTAGACTGACCCCTAGATTCAACAACATTTCATCAATAGATATGAAGAACCGAGTAACCAAAATACAGCCTGGATACCATTCAAATACTGACAATTTGTGATTTACTCACCGTAGATTCAACTACAATGTAAATATTAAAAACAAAACACAGGAGATCAAGTTTATCTGCTGTTTAACGACAAGGGCAACCAGTTTCAAAGACGGAGCGTAAAATGATTTACCTGAAATTATATTCGTTTTTGAAATAACAAAAGAAATGGCAAGAACGTTTCATAATAAATGGAGCCCTTTACATTCAAAAACATTCCAATGACGTGATCAGACGAAATCAAAAATAAACAAAAATGAGTTGAACATTTAAATGTGAAGGGGAGAGTTAGATCCGATGTCAAAAAATGCAACAAAGAGCCACTAATCCAGTTTTGCCCTGACTCAAAACATGTGGCCACTTTGTCCAACAACAGTCTCTTGAACTATGTAGGCCTGATACCTCTTATACAAGAAGTCTCCTGTTTTTTTTTTCTTCCAGTCATTGACAAACGAAAAAAACAACCAAACAAACTCACATCTCGGTGACCAGGCTTTTAAAAAAAGTACATTAGGGGTCGATTGAGAACCTTCCCCAATCAAATAGAGAAACTCCTCTTGATAAACACAAAAAACGACCACTATGGTACAGATATCAACAATTACATGATTTGCATTCGGCCTCTTCATAATACATATGTTTTGAATATACATAATCCTTACATGCCTAAAACCACATATTTCTTTGTTTTTTTAATTTCCTGTTTTGAAATATCCACAGCGACAAAGCAAAAAAAATAAAATCCAGGGTTACTAAAGTCAACCGGAGACATCTTCACAGCGATGGACACTCTATCTGACCGGACAATTGGCAGTATGAGTTCTCCCTTCTCCGCTGGTCCTTTCCAGATGTTTAAATGGGTAGTTAACAAAAAAGACAAAATACTGCATGTTGAAAAGCCGCTGTCTTCGCTTTATCCGTTGCGCCACCTGCTGTGCTCTCGGTCTGACCAGGCAATAGGAAATGAATGCTGAAATGATGCTCATGATTTACAGTGTAAGTTGTGGTTGTTATGAGAAGCTGTATTGGCGGTCTATCTTGCACGCCGTTTGGAAGTCCTGAGGAGATTATGGTCATGTGGACGCAGCCGAACCAACAGGGGCAACTGAACCCCCCCTTAAAACATTTAAAGCCAGCAGCTGCAAAGATTATGATGATAATGACCGGGATATGAGGAGCATGATGATGATGATGATGATGAAGTCTGCATAAATAAGCACTAGGATGAATCCTTCCCTGTAATCCTCTCTCTAAGCAGTCTTGCATCAAATGCGATGGTCTGAGGTTTATCCTCGGACACATTTTTGATTAGTCGGTAATAGCGGTGATAGTTAGTGGTGGTGCTGATCGGTTAATGTTGCAGCACTGCAGGGAGGAGGGGGACTGAAACCCCCACAGTGGAAAGGCACAAGGGAGGAGGGGAGGGTGAGGTGAGGGGTGGTGGGCTGATGGAGTCAGCTGTATGGTGGAGGAGGATCTGGAGAAAGGAAGTGAGGTATGGGAGATCTGTGTGGGCTCAGGCACCAGGTTCCTCACATCCTGGACCCCCTCTCCTGAAGGATCTGTGGAGGAAACATGAGGATAATTATGAGCTGTCCAATTTGTATAAATATTTTCTCATCCGTCTGCTATAACAGTTAGGGAAAATTCATATCCTCTTAATTTTTTGTGAATGATTATTACACACACACACACATGTATACACATATATGTATACACATATATATACATATACCTACATATATATATTTTTTTTTCTTCCACAAACACATATTTATTGTATTATTTGTATTACTACTACAAAAACGAATTATTGTTGTTGTTATTATTATTAGATTACATCAATGTAAAAATTTTCATAATAAAATGCAATAATAATACATTCTTGAAGTTAATAGAAATTTTTTAAGCATTATTTTTAATTATTTTATATTTTATTATAATATTTATTTAACAAATAACATTTGTTGGGCTGTTCAACTTGGCCAAATATTGTGATTATATATTAACATAGCTCTAGAATAATATTAATGATAATAACCCTAACAACAACATTAACAATAATAACTATATAATTATTATTATTTAACAATTTAGAGGAAATCCAATTAAAAATATAAATTTTTCAAAATGAAATATGATTTATTTTTTTAAACATAGGTTTGTTGTGTTGGTCATGGACATTTTGGTCATATTTTGTGACTATATATACATAAATATTGCTATAAAATAATAACAATTATATTAGTATTTTGTCATCCAAGTTTTAAAAGAAATGATACAAAATAAGGTCATATGAAAAAGTGTTCATTGTACCTTAGCCTTCTCGGTGGGCTCGATAACAATTCCGTTAGTGGAGTTGTTGAGCTCCCGGGAAACGACGCACAGGAATTCGGCCTGGTCCTCGTTGCCATAGTTATAGGAGGAGCCGATACTTATGAGCTTGAGATAGACAAGTTGAGTCAAGTTTGTACCATAACAAACAGATAAGCCAAAAAAAACTATGTCTTACGTAAGTCCCAAAGAAAGGTGTAGACATACTGTGTTTCTCGAAAACATGTAAGTCTGTACAATCTACATGACTGTGTGAGATCACATATAACGAAAGAAACAATCTGTTTATACATACATTAAGAAGATCTCAGGATAGCCAATTTATGAGTTAAAAGATGCTCCAATAAAATCATGCTAAAATACCCCAGACAAAGGATCTACACCTGTACTGGTGAACAGCACCACATCTGGTGGGGAAGTGAAGAGAAAACAAAAGCTACCTGTTCAAACTTCCATCCGTCTGACATGGTGGAAACCATCTGAGTGAGCTCTTCTTCTTGACATTGTAGTACACGATACACATGCTTCACAGGGCCCTGTAAAAACAAATAATATGGGCTAAAACAGACTTATAAGTCATTGTATGAAGCTGCACAGGCTTCAAAACATCCTTTAATGGGATAGTTCAACAAAAAAATGACTGGCTTTATTTGCTTGCCTCAATGTTTTTGAGTTTATGACAATATAGATATTGTTCAGTGTATTATCTTCCATGATATGGTTTCGCCATTGGATGCAAAAGAGCAGCATGCACATTCTTCAAAACATCTTTTTTTTCTTTATACAGAAGAAATATAAACTCAATCATGTCTAAAAGTCTATGTTTGTCTACAATTAATTTACACATCTAAATGTTGATATAAAGTTCGTCGTTTCCAAATAGTTGTGGAATTAGGATGAACAGAATGTTTGAATTAGACAATGAAACACTTCCTTTGAGAAATCCTAGCAAATCTGCTGACAGATTGCATAGCTGCGTTCCAAAAAACAAGCCCACAACGTATTCTGTTGTTTTCCCACATACCTGAGACGTTCTGTTCTCATTGTCTCGTATTCTCTCCTTCACCAGCCTCACAAGTGACGCAATGTTGTAAAACTCTGCTTCCTCCAGAACACCTGCAGTGGGCAGAGAATCAGGGAAAATCCAGCATGTGGTTGTTGTAAATAGTAAATAAACATCCATAATCTTAAAAGCATAGTTTTGTCCATAGAGTAAAATCACTGGATTCTCTGTATGGACAGAAAAACACTGGCATTTTTCAAAACATCTTATTTTGTGTATAAAACGTTTTGGGCATGAGGTGAGTAAGATATGTCAGGGGCCTGTTTCGTAAAACAACTTTACCAAGTAAGTCATTTCATTTAGTCAGATTTATTTAAACCAAATAAGTCAGACTAACTGAAATAAGCCAGGCTTTTTTGGGTAAACTTGTTTAAAAAGCAGCCCTCAGGACTATCCCTTTAACTTAAACCAATAAAAGATGATGATTAGGAATCATTCACTACTATAATACCAAACTGATTAATAATAATAATAAAAACCCATTACACAATAATTGCCATCATCACAATTTGGAGCAAAAAAAACCCACACACACAATTTTGCACAGACTACAAGCCTTTCAAGATCTAACCAGTCCTGCAGGAAATGATCAGTTACACGAGTACATTGAGGTCCCTTTCCACACAAAAAATGATGTTTCTAAATGAAACTAGGTCATTACTGTTCCATTATGAAGTTTTTGAGGGCAGCATGCCCAGATCATCTCACCCTCCTCAGCGAGGTTCTTGTTGATGATCAACTTCCCATGCCTCAAGTAGTTTAAAATAGGTCCGAAATATGTGGGATCCCTGTCAATCAAATATGCCCCCGTCTCATCCTGTAAAAGACAACCGACAGTGTGAACATCACTTGTGGCAATTACAATTTGCTTTTCATTTGACATCATCATTACTGTTGTGGTCACTGTAGTTATATTGCTGAAGCATTTGTGAAATCCCCTTGAAAAACCCTTTATTAACGTCACTCAAGCAGCAGGTCAACTAATGCCTGATTAGTGAGAGAGAACCATGTACGTGAGTCTATTCACTCTTCAGAAGTATACTGAATGATTTTACCAAAATAGCACAGCAACACCACTTCTTTTTTCTCAAATGTGATGCTCTGGTGACTTTGACTGTGGTTGCTTGCCATTTTTACATAAATTAACACTTTGGAGAGGAAATCCTCTGCAGAACTGTAAACAACACTTGAGTGCCCTGCTATAAAATACCGTTTAGCTTGACAGCTGCGTTTAGGAGCATGCTGTTATAGATCCTGTTGATGCGAGATAATATACTATCTTGGAACAGCAAAAGCAAAGGTGACCAAGGAGAGTCTAACTTGTTTCTAGCTGCTCTAAAACGGACATTAGCTGGTTCAACCTGGTAGAACATCTGGAAAAAAGCTACAAATCAGCTACCAGGGGCCTGTTTTTAAAACGGTTTTATTTCAGTTAGACTTGTTTTGACCCAAATCAATTGACAACAGTTCAGACTTACTGAAATAATGCTGGCTTATTTGGTAAACCTGTTTTATGCAACAGGCCCCTGGTGGCCCTCTTGGTGGTTATTGGATTGAAAGGTAACTGATTAATCGGATGACTAAAGCTGCAGTAGATAATGAGGGGAAAAGACCATCTAGAAACCAGCTCCAGAAACCCATCTACAATCGTTCACCCAAATAGTACGATTCTGTACGTATTTAGTACGTATTTCATCGCCCATTTACTTTCTTCTGTTGAACATAAAAAAGAAGATATTTTAAGAAAAGTCTCAGTATTTTTGTCCGTAAAATAAAAAGGCAATTCTTCAGAATATCTCCTTTTGTGTTCCACATAATAATGAATGTCACACAGGTTTAAAATGACATGAGAGTGAGAAAATAATCACATACATTTCATTTTTTGGATAAACTATTTCTTTGAACTATACATTTTATATGGGATTAAACTAGACCTATGCAAATACACTCCTGCACTATAATGTTAATCTTCTATACGCATTAAAAATGATTTATAATGCATTCTTCACTGGTGCAAACCGAGGCTTACCTTATCCGAATCCAGATCTGGATCTTCCTGACATAATCGATACAGAAACGATTTAGGATCCCTGCACAGGGTCTGTTTGGTTGTTACGAAGTAGGTTCCTCCGACATTGAGCCGAACCCACCGAGATCCTGGTTTCTCTGTGGCTTCTGGCGATGGGGAAGTGGGGTTGCTCTTCATCGGGAACCCAAACACTGCTCTGGAGCCGGAGACCCCTGGACTGGACAAGCCGCTCCGGGGCGGAATCACCAGTGTAGGCGACGGGAGCCTCACGTTCACTGAGCCTCTGAGCTCACAATGCTCAGTCTGCTCGATGATGCTAGTCGCGTTGGGCTCAACGTGCAACTCTGCCATGTTTTCGCAGCCCGTTTCACAGTCCGTTCCGTCTTGATCAGACGCTAAATGCCTTTATTGAGCGCTCCGCGCGGCGCTGTTACGCTAAACGGAGCGGGTTTACGCGCGCTGATAATGACGACAAAGGCGTTGCGGTGTGTTAGTAACGCGCACGCGAGGCGACATAGCTTACAATTCCCCAAAACCGCTACACTGATCCGTTTTGTTTATACGAACGACCCATGTAAGCTACAAATATTATGGGTGAGACTCAACATATCACTTCCCGGTCAAGTAAATCCATGTGTGACAAAATAAAAGTCTGGAAAATTGCCTACTATTTTAGGTTTTTTATTTTTTTCCAGAGATAAAGTGAGAATTTTCTTCATCATCTCGTTATTATAGTATTGTTTAAAACTAAAATAATTAACATAATTGCCTTTTACTGAAATTAAGCATAAATTTAAAACGTAAACAATTGCAAATGAATTAATTAAAAATGTTGCTTATAACTGAAATAAAAATTAATAAACATTAAAAACTACAAAAGCACATCAATTACTAACAAAAAAATATTAATAAATACTATAGTGATCAATCGATACTACTAAAACACTTTAGAATTTGTGGATGTATTAATTCAACAAAGAAATAAAAACTTAAATGATTTATTCAGCACAGAAAATCAGAATGAATGATTTGTTTAATTTAATGTGCATATTGGTTGGTACTCTTTTTTTAAGTTACAATAATGTTATATATGATTGAAGACAAACTGTACTACAGAATTTCTGTACTAAAAGAATACAACAGTGATTCATAAACACAAGCTTTCTTAGTTGTTTCATTCAGTTTTACATTGTACTGCAAGTGCAGTCTTGCTTGAATGGAACCAAAGAAACTTATTGACTTTAAAATATGGATTTGGTACAAAGTCCCATTTCATATAAAACAGTTTCAGTGTCTCTCAGTAGGTTGTGCAGAGGCTCCAGCACTGGAGTGACATGTTGGTCCACCCATTCCTGAACTGTAGAGTCTAAGTACAGCAGACACATCTCTCTCCTCACCTCATGCACCTGGCTCTCTACAGCATCAAGAATACTGTTGGAGGAAAAATATGATATATGAGTACTTTGTTAACAATGAAAAAGACGCATGGTGTAACGTAGTGTAAATATTAGCATACACATTTTAAGAACTTACGTTTTTGCTTGCGTTTTAATCTCTTGTGCAATAAGTGGGTTAACAGTCTTTTTTTGCCTGTGGTAGGGTGTAAACCAGCCCCTCACAAACCTGTTATACAACAATGAATACAAATGTTAAATGAAAGTTAGCCTTAGCTTCACAACCATCTTAAAACGTAAGAGGCCCTAAAAACTCACATATTGTTCTGAAAATGTCTCAGTTCTGCAGACTCCAGCAAAGACGCCAGCTTCACTATGAGTTCAGCTAGTTTTGCCCCAGCAAAAGAGGAAGACGTCCTAGAAGACAATCTGGGACACACAAGCCAAAGAGTATGAGTCTATTTTAAAGTAACCCTTGAGGTTTCTTAGTGTTACACTCATGCATGCTTTTTATCTTTTAGGGCACGGATATGTATATGCAGTACCTGTCTGTGTCTTCTACATCCACAGTACCAAGTGTCTCAACCACCTTCTTTTGAGCCTCTTTAGTAAATCCACCTGAATCACAGTTAAGCATTTTAATATTTATATACTCATCCATCAATTTACCATCAAAAAATGAAAATTAAAGTGCCTGACCATGCAGAAGAGTTTGCAAACAGGAAGCCAGAGAGGGCAAACCCACAGGCATCAGCTCACACAAAACAGACAAGTGGTCATATCTACAGAGGAAACAAAAAAACACATGTTGTTGCCTTGTCCTGTAAGACAACTACGATTCTAGTGATAGTCATGATGCCATCTAACCTTTGCCATCCAGTTAGAGATATTCCCTGTAGCTCAATGCCAGCCGACAGCATGGATGCCACTTTGAGCCATTGTAAATGGTTGTCCAGATGTCTCTGAGTGCTGGTCACAGAGGTGTGCACAGTGGTCGAGCCTTTAAAAGAGCTGGCAGCCCACTGCTTTGACATACCAGCAGACTTATATTGCTCCATTAGTCTGACTGGAAAAGGAAATGTAAAATAATCAGGCTTTTTTTTTTTTGACCAAACAACATTTCACAGTATAGTGAGTTTTGACCCAACTTGCCGGTGTTTTCCACATCTAGAGTAGGGCTGTAATCCCACAACATTGGTTGCACTAATCCAACAAGACCACTGTCTAAAATAAAACCAGAAATTGGATACAAATTGTTATTAGTATAATGCAAAAACAGTGTACAGTATAACAGGAATGCAGTATAAATCTTTAGGCACAGACGTTAGTTAGATTTGGTAATTATCACATAATGTACATTTTTTTTCCAGTTGATTAACTTCACGTTGAGTCAGTGTGGAGGATGTGGAACATTTAAGTAAGTTATTTTTGGCCAGTGAAGATAGAGGTGTTGACCTTTTATCATATCAAGGGGAAGGAGGTAAAAGTATCATAAGCATGTAAAAGCAACTGAAGGGAAGTGTCTGGTGTCTGACAAGCAAAAAACACATGTTGCATGAGCCTATCTCTCTCTGTTTTTCTCGGTGAACAAGCTTTTAAAATTTGTTTAACGTTTCAAACTTGTATTGTATAAAAAAAGCTTATTTTTATGTATAATTCAAAAGAAGACTTTGCATTTCTTAAATTTTTTTTTTTTTTTTAAAGAAAAAAAAAAGGTTTGAACGAAGTGTTTTTGTTCAGTTAAGTCTATGGGGTTCACTGTTTTGGAAGGACATGAGGATGAGTAGAATTATTCTGTTTGGGTGAACTATCCCTTTAAGGATGCATTTACACATTTGGAACAATCCTTGTCTCTTATATGCAACAAAACCATGGTAATTTTCAAAAATGGGTGATAAATATGTTAACTGCTTGCCTTTAATGGTCTCAGGAGTCATGGACCGGAGCATATCATCCCATATGATCAAATTGAGGTTGGGCGAACTCTCCTGAACGCCCTTTGCCACCTTAATGACGTGACTGAGGAACAGCTGGTGAACGCTCCTTCCTGAAATCTCTAACCAATGTTTAGACTCATCTCCATGACCGAGCATGTACACCTATTAAAAAAATGATATTTGATCAACAGACTAATATAAAACTAGCACCCTACACTTATACGTCAAACATCTTTGAACAGCCAGCAGTTTACTTGTAGAAATTATTATGTTGTAGCCAAGCATGTGGTATTTTATTGACAGAGGGATTGGCTGAACCTCATCGGCCCCGATGTGCAGGCTGGTGCTTTTAGGGTGGAGCTTCATGACTTGTTTGAGCATCTCTTGCACCAGTCTAACTCCTGCATCATGGTGTGGGTTCAGGGTGCCCAGACAGTAGTCCACCTCCCGCAGATCTCTAAACACTTCATGCTTCAGGACAAACTGATTGAGAACATTTTAAAACAGTTAGGAGTTTGAATATGCATAATCCTTCCTCTCTGTAAAATACTAAAATAGGTTTTTTTAGTTACTTCCAAATGTCCAAATGTCTGAACCAGGGGAATGATCTCCAGCCCTCTACTGTTGGCAGCATCCTGGATAGACACAATCTCCTCACGGCTGTTGGATATATATATATATATATGAGGCATTTTTATGTGTCAAATTATCAACAACAACATAAAAATGAATAAACACTCACCTGTATGGGGGCTGAGTTGTAGACCGAAGAACCTCCAGCTCTCCTTCATAGGGAAACATGTCCTCATATTCGATGAGCAAGCCATTGGCACCAAGATCAGCAAATAACGGGATCAGCTGTAGAAACATTTTCGTGGTTAATTCTTTAAAGTTTTATTTAAACAGTCATAAAAGAGTAAGAGAAGTTGTAAGTTACCTCAATTAAGTAGCCAATTCTAGGAGGCGCCCCTTTCAAGTCCAAATGCACGAATTTTTTGCAACTGCGCAATGACTGGTCCATATCAGGTACTGTTCAATAACAAATCTATCAGCGTCTTAAAGATATCTTAACTCATACCGTATATCTAAATCATGGTTACCGTATATCTAAATCATGAGTTAATGGTATTTTGTCATTTAATGTAATTTAAGTGTTGATACAGTAACTGGAAGAGTCTCTCCCTTCATGTATTTCTTAACATGCCTTGTTCCTTTTCAAATATACACTTTAAACTCATAAATGTGATGAAGCTAAGCATAAATGAAGCAAAGCATGAGAAACAACCTATGTTTACATTACCGTACACTGACAAGCGCACGCCCACCAACGTGAATACGTTGTTCCTGAAATGCACGACGGGCATTGTAGTTTTTTGTGCAATTTTAAACCAATAGCAATCGATAGCAATGCAAGTGTAGGACTACAAGCACTAGTTTTTCCGCTCAGGACCGGAAGTTTTGAACAGTCGCTCTGCTGGGATGTTATTTTAAAATAAAAGCGTAAATTAATTTAATTGTTTATCTTAAAATTCATACTATACTATCATACTATCTATTCATAATTAAATGTAAAGGTAGTGTTTAGCTAAACTAGTACTGAAATATAAAAAAGTCAGCTTATAGCAAAAATTTTAAATGAACAATGATTTGAATTTTATTAGTCTATATTTTAATTCGTAAATAAAAAATCTAAAGTACTAATAATTTTGTATTAGATATTAACTTTTATTATATATTTACATTGTAAGAGCATATTTATTTAAGCAACAGAATTTAAAAGGGTTAAATGTAGCAAATGTCACTCTCTAGTGGACAATGTTTTAATGTACAGTACTGATAATATTGACATTCTAAAATTTCATTGGTAAGAGGGAAGTGGTTAAAATGTGTAGGTTCTTCTAATCATCAAGAACTGTGAACCCCTTTGAGGTAACTTACATTTCACAGACATTTAATAATACCAAATGCTAAATGCCACAACGTGTGTCGTCATAATGGCTTGTTGAATGTCAGCAATACAGTAGAAATAGCCTAAATAATAATAAAGCTATTATTGTCATCATCATTATATTTTCCTAATTATATTTTCCTATACTGTCTTTAGATAACCAATGAACCTAAATAAATAATAAAAGGTAAAGGACGTTGCCTGTATTAGATATACAACGTATGCGATAAATAGAAATCAGCACTACTTGACGTTTGTACAAAATCTGTGACCAAAGGCTGTGCAGAACCACGCAAACGCCTCTGCGTGCTTTCCTCTGAACAGAAGGAGGATCAAGAGCCTTGCAGCACCACGAGGGGGCCCGCTGCAGTAACACAGCAGCATCAGCAGTCCAAAAGAGCTCCACAGGACTGGCGGGCAGTGCGCGCTTGCTCACAGAGACAGACTGCGATTGGAAGCGCGAGGCGGTCAGACCGTGTGTTTCGTGTTGCTGCTGCACAGTATCTTTTCACGCAAGTGCCGAGGACTGCAAGGGGAAAAAGTTGATTTCAGAGACTCCAACTAACGGGCATGGCCGCTCCCAGGTCCCCCTGAACGCCAGGTCAGTATGAGCGGATTCTGCGTTCATTCCTATGCTTCAAAGGCGCATTGTTGCAGATATAAAGAGTGGCATTGTTGGGACCGTTGGCGCTGATTGTTGCACAGCGGTTTGCTACCTTGTGGCCAACCACGAAAGCCGCTTTGGGGATCCGTGGTCGGGGAACCTGCTATCGCGCTGCGGCAAAATGCTCCCATCGGGTTTTTAAATTACAGCCATGTGTTTCAACACGCAGCTCCCTCGCATTTAGACCAACGCTAATTTTTTTGTATCTATTTATGATGTGATTTAGATGGTTGGCTTAGACTTGTGTGTACAATTTGTGCTTTGTTTTGATTAAACGTTGACTTGGAGTTTGAGTAATAAGCTGTCATCAGGAAAAACGGCGCACACGGATCATCAAAGTTAATATGGGTAGAGAAAAATAGTATCTGCATTTGGCATATTGTTTATTTTTCCCTTTGGAAACGATGTGTACGCGATGTAGTGATTGCACATCATTAGCACGGTAAACATTTCTTGGGCAGGTCTGTTGGTTTGAACTTCTGTATTTTGTTTAAAAGTTTATCGGCCGAACCGACCCTTCCCTCTTTCTTCTCCCGGCCTCGCTGTCGCCTTCCTCCGGGGAGGGACTGCACCGGTGACCGTGACGAGTGACCAGTGCAGCCGCTACCCAAACAAAGGTGGGTTACCAGGGGAAACTGGGTTGTCTACTTCTGGACTGGGTCTCTGGGGGAATAGTGTCGGCTCATCTGCATCAGTCCTGAATGGACCGCTGGAACAAAGACAAATATTGTTTGACGTGTGAGAACCTGACGGCTGAAAATCACTTCACAAGTAATGTCGATAACGCGCCTATCCCGCCTGCAAGGTCACTTTGTGTTCACGGCGGCTAAGTGGCTCAGTAGATTAGACAAACAAACCCGTTTTATTCTGACTGGCTTTGTCCACCCTTGGTGTTTATTTGTCAAAAGGAGAAGACATTTTAATCAGAAAGGGAGCCAGTCTGTTTTAAGTCACCAAGATGAATGACAAAGAGCCATTTCCATTACAAGGCGCATACAAGACACTCTTTGAACAGCGGTTCAAAAATCATGTGGTGGTGGTTTTGTGTGAGACCTGACAGATTTGAAAAAAAAAAAAAATTAAAATATTAAATAAATATTAAACGGGCATTAAAATGTCAAAGAACGTGCTGCTACAGGCTACAGATGATTAGTCACCAAGTAACCAATCACTTTCAAATCAAGATGTAGTTTGAATGTGGGTGAAAGTCTTGTCATGGAATGAGAGACCATGTCTTATGTCTGATCTATTAATGATGTACACGGTTGCATTTAGTAGTGTCAGGTTCTTGTATCAGGTAACTGGACTAAATGAATTGTTTCTGCTGAGATAAGATACGTTTTTTTTCTTCTGATGATACATCTAAGCCATTCACTTCAAATGGCATGAAAGGGTTTGCACAACTTCTGAAGAATTTATTTTGCTGTCGTTGTTTACAAATTACCTGAAAACCTGGACAAACTGATCCAGAACACTTATTTTGCACATTTTGTGAAAGAAGACCATGTTTGCGAGTGTAATCCTAGCCAGTTTTAAGATCCCTCAAGCGCAGATTGTGAGATTCAGAATGTTTGTGACGCTTTGACCTTTTTTTGTGTCTAGACCAGATGTCCATATTATAAACACCATTGAAAATCTCAGGTCTTTTGAATCGCTACAATGCTGCATTTAATGTGTCTTTGCACTGCTTCAGCATCAATATTTGCATTTGTAATGGGTGCTAATGTGGTCTTGATAGGAAATCTCCTTGACGCTCTGGGTTTTACTGTAAGTTGTTTAACGAAGTGAAATTTATGACAGTTACTTTGATTCATTGTAAGATTCAGACAAACTGAATAGAAACCACAAGTTCCCCCAGCAAAACGATAAGGGATTTCTGCTGGAGTGACAGTCTCACTTATCTTGCAGAAAAGTTGGTTGTAATTTCTTTTGCATGTTGGCCGCAGTGACACCCAGAGGAGACCTTCCATCTGCTACTTGTTTATAGAAGCTCCGCTTTGGTTCACAGTCAAGTCCCCAAATGGGAACCACGTGGTAGATCTGAAATCCTTGTGTGCTGCTTTTTTGATTAAATTAGTCTGTTTACTTGCTTTAATGAAGATCTGCTTTGCTCTTTAAAAAGTGTTGATAAGAGTTGCCTGAAACGGTTTTATTGTCAGTGGAAGACATAGTTTATTTCTGTGATCATCCTCTCTGTGGTGTGTAGGCCTAAATAATTCATCTTTTTCAAATGCCATACTTTCCCTTACCCATCAGAATTCATTGAAGGCTTTTAGTTTTGTGATAACTCTGCAACCCAATCTTTCTAATATGAATGGCTCCAGTGGAGTAAATGTGGATGTTATTGGAAGAAGTAGAAGGTAGACTATGTTTAGCTTAGTGTATGGTTTGTGGTGTCTAGATGGTATTTTTAGTAAGCAGACTGGATTATTGTAAACTTTGGTATTTGGGTGGTGGGATACTATTTAAACAAAAATATCCAGCAGTACATTTTTTAATATAAATATTAAATATAGATATATTTATTTAAAAAGCTATATTATCTATATTTAAATATAGCTAATATAGATAATAATAAATGTTTCTTGCATATTAGAATGAATTCTGATGGATCATGTGACACCAAAAATTAAAGGAATAATGCTGAAATTCAGCTTTGTCCTCACAGCAATAAACGTCATTTAAGAATTTATCAAACAGTTATTAAAATTGTAAAATGATTTCTCAATATTACCGTTTTTTTACTGTGTTTTTATTTAAGTAAATCTTGCCTTGGTGCATTAAAACACCTTACCAACCTCAAATGTTTGAGCTGTATCAGTAGAGATTTATTTAAGAAAACCAATTGTTTATTGTTTCTGTTGTGCCCATATTACGCCATTTCAAAGGTTGCTAATATTGCTTTATTAGTCTCTTAAAACAGGTTTACATGTATGCAAGGTCAAAAAAACACTTTAGTTTTCTCCAAAAATAGATTTAATTTTACCCCATTTCTAAA
>JAUCNO010001034.1:1493565-1526323 GCA_032353835.1 Enteromius viviparus
CCTTACAGGAAACTGTGTGCATTTTTAGATTTTCAAAAAAACACCATTTAGTATGTTTTTTAAGCCTTTTGAATTACAAGGACACTGAAAATGTCCTCATAAAACACCTACATATTGTAATACCTCTGTCATACCCATGTCATTATACAAATTTGTGTCCTCATAAACCACATAAACCTGCACACATACACACACACACACACTCTTAACTCTGCAATAAATCAATAACTGACAAATCAACCTTTTAATAAAACTGTCAAAGGTTATATTAAATGATTAAATACTTTTACATAATAGTATACATATAGTATATAATATACATTTTGTATAATATATATGCAAATTAAATGCAAAATTGATATAAATATGTAAATATATAAATCATAAATATTAATAAACCAAAAAATTAAGTATTATAAAATTAAATTGGATAACCAACCCCAAAAAACTAATAATTAACATATTTAATTATATGTATATATATATATATATACATATATATATATATATATGTGACATGTGCCATTTAATGAATACTAATAACACTTTCATTAAACCATATTTAATTGAAACATACATAACTATAATACATAAACCAATCTTAAACTATCTATACATTTCTGTTAATCTGCAATAAAAAATTAAAATGCACACATACATATTTAATTAGTTTTTGTTTACATAATATATGTGTGTATATTTATAATGTATATATAACTACAAACACATACAGATATATATATATATTTAACAAAAATATGTTATGTTTATATATATATAAAATATAAGAATATTAATATAATGTATAAACTTAAATATTTTCAAAATACATATACTGTATGTGTGTGTATTTATATAAACATAATAAACATACACTGTACACAGACATATATAATATAAACCAAAACTTTTATTTTGAAAGCACGATTATTCGTTTGACAGCCCTTAAATAAATTAAAAAAAAAAAAAGTGACACTACACAGATTGGCTGTTTCTGTTATTCAGCAATCCAGTTAAATTATCCGCCAATGGCATCTCTCGTAACAACCCAATACCTGCTCACATCAAGCAGGAGATGAGAACGAATGGCCGTGAATTCCAAAGGTCCAGCGTGGCATACTGGCCATAAACGTCTAGACATTCCCAGCGTCTGTAGGGCTAAAGAGATTCTCCTTGATTTAATAGATTTATTAGGCTTTGATTCGATTAGGACAGAGAGAGGGCTCAGCTCTAAATGACAGCTCAGGCTGAGGGCACATTGGCTGCACAGAGGCTAAATTAAAGGGTAAGTACAGTCTGCCTCGGCTGCTTACCACAAGCCCAGACCCCTCTACCACTCTTCAGAGATTTCAATTCAGCTAACGGCATTCCTAATCGCTCTCATTATCCCAGACATATCAGGTTTTTAGCTTGGTGAAACTTAATTGTCAGCCGTTCAATTTTCAGCTTGTGCTGTGCTTTCCGACGGTGCTCTTTGGGGGTAAACGTAGTCATGACGAAACCAAAAATGTGGGTGGAAAAAGGTCAGCGAATGTGATCCTCAGGAGACACGATGCCACAAAAATGACAAGTGGAGGTAAAGAGACAACAGTAAATATTCTTCAGCGTCCGGTATCAAACCAGCCAGTCCTCCATCCTGTGCTTTTCCTGTCATTCCTGCTGTCCCAGCAGAGCTAGATTTATCGTATCACTCTTTCAGAGTGCATCTAAGCCAGAAATACGGAGAAATATTAATACCTATGAAAAAATGTGCAGTAGTGGGTTGGGTGTACAGGGTAAACAAGGCTTTTTGATGAGAAAAAAAGATGCATGTCCAGTTCAGAGTAAGGTCAGCATTCAGGTGGAGGTTAGGAATGCATGCACAAACCAAATCATCCACCCACACACAGACACACAAACACACACACACACACACAGGCCAACCATGTGAGTCTCACACGCTTATCTCATGGGTGCATTCCCATTCTCCACCCTTTCTATTGCCATCTTCCTTTCATTCCTCTTCTTCATCTGGCCTCTTTCTTAATGTCCTCTGCCTGTCCACCCATTGCTTAATAACAGTTCACTTTTCTCCTTTTCAGATAACACACACATTAAACTCTGGAAGACACTGACTTCCTTGTCAAATAGAAGATATACAGTAAACGAGACTTTTAAATCAACAAAACAGCAATCTGCAGTGACAAAGAGAGATGAAGTCATTTCTTTTCGGTGATTCGACGAAGACAAGCAACTATCAGTTATGAGACAAAAGTTGAGCAAAACTAAACTCTATGCAAATACACATGACGTAACACAGCGACTGCCATTGAGAGCATAGATAGTGATTCTTAAAGGGATAGCTCATTGAAATGATACAGTTCTGTCAATGTGCTCACCATAATGTTGTTCCAAACCTGACATTTTAACAATGTCCTTTCTGGGCCTTATCTATGCAGGCTTTCAGATTTCTTTAAATATATTTTAATATGATGAATGAAGGTCTTAGGTTGCAACATTATGAGGGTAAAGAGAGTAATTGATGACAGAATTTTTGGTGAACTATCCCTTTAAGTCTTACTAAAGCTTGATTTCTCATTTACTGATTGTCTTAGCACAGTCAGGACGGCGAGCTGGGTTGGCAGTGCCCACTTAGGCGAGCGGATGCCAGGCAGGAACATGCAGAGGAGCCGTCTGTGCCAGCGAGGGCAGACTCAGGCTTTCAGCGGTCATGAATGAGGCTTATTTATCCGGGCGCGTGAATAAGGCCAGTCACTGAAAACAGCACAAAAGGAGACAGAGGCTCGTTGGCATGCACACAGTGTTGCCTCAAAAGCAGTGTTGCAAGACTTTGGTATTAGTGAGAGGAATTGGATGAAACAGAGATCCAGTGTGTGATGGGAGTGTTTCAACACTACGTTTGTGAGAAAGACAGTTTGATTCTATTAATACCGAAATCATAATCGAACTTATGCAGTGTTAAAAGTCTAAATCCACCGTCACAGCAATCGAAACACTTATCCTAAAGTTACATGCACTTCCTTGTTTGTTTTGTATTGTTTTTTTTGTTACTTTGTTTTGTTGTGAGGGGGCAGGACCGTGGGGCTGTGCATCCTGGGTAAGTAATCTGTCTTTGTCTCTTCCTGGTTTTGTTTGCTTTGGTCTGGATGGGGGTCACTCAAAGACTTGTCGCCTAGGGTATGTTTGGGTCCAGTATATATAAAATGGTTTAAGTCAACTTGAGAGCACTGGAACAATGCAATTTTAATAATGTCCCAGATTTAAATCTTACTAAAATGCCAACAAGAGTTTAGTCCTTCTGAATCAATCAGTTTGATGATGTGTTTGCATCATCAAGAAGCGTACACACACGTTTCATGGTATTTGTACTTTCTATAAAACAAAATAGTCACAAGTGACAGCAAAGACTTTGTATTTTTAAAAAAGTCTCTATTTTAAATAAACGCTGCTCTTTTTTTTTATTTACCATTGTGAACTCTAAATCTGCATATTAGATGATTTCTAAAGGATAACGTAATTGAAGTAGGCCAACTCAGCTCACCATCACAAAAATAAATTCTATTTTAAATTGGCCTATATCTACATAAAAAACAGCTATTTTAATTGTAATAATATTTCACAAAATGTGCATCAACATGCATGGCTGATTCCTCATTCCTATCTGAAATACAATAACCATCACTCGCTTTCATGTTTAAACAAAAATTATGATTCCCATCAGAGTACGATTCCAGCTGGTACCATCAGCGAAGGATGAGTTTACAGACAGCTTGATGAAATGATTCATTTAGCTAAAAATATGCCACGTCCAAGCATCAGTAACTTCAGCCTTTTGTAAATAACCTCTGAGAAAAGCAAAACAGGGGTAAGAGCCACAGTAATGATTCAATTAATCACTTTACACATGTCTATTCATGCCCAATCTAACCTGATTAATGTGCACTTCTTAATTATTATCCCGCCACTTTTTGAGACACTCATTCAATGTCATTCCTGACGACGTTAGCAGCTTTTAACAGCGCAATTAACACAGTCGCCCGGCTTTCTTTTATGGAATTATAAACTCCTAGGGAAGAGAACAATGCCCTCCCTGCTATTTGATTTGAATTCACAAGCACTCTTTCATGTTCTCGTCTGCATCCATTAACCAAACACATCCATTTGTCTTTTATTTAAAAGTAAAAAAAACCTTTTTGTGACCTCCATGCTTTCAGTTAATACCAAGCTTAAAAGCTTGATTTAAGGAAGCGAGAAAAATGGACACGATAAAATACATAATTGGCAGATTATGAAAACAACATTGTTTTTTTTCAATGGTTGTATGAAGTCTGTAGGTGAGCCTACTGTATACTGTCTTTCTGTTTCTCACCGACACATAAAGGCAACTGACACAGTGAAACTAAGAAACTTCTTTCATATATAGGTGAGTTCTGACATGTCTGCATATGACTAAACACAAGACATCTCCTGAAACTACATATCTTCAATCTCAGCTTTCTTTTCTTGTCTCGAAACCTGAAAAGCACTGTATGGGCCACAATCATATGCATGTAGTTTCTTGAAAGATGTGATATAAGCCACGAATATAACATTTTTCAACTACAGATTGAATTTTTCTGTGAAATTTGTATTTTAATCATTAAATATGTGCTAACCTATCTTTATAATTCGACTCGACACGGCGACTTATTTTTTGAAAGCAGTTTTCTTAAGGAGGTGCCTTCACACAAAAACACTGCTGTGTAGTCATTGGCTAACTGGACAGCAGGACAGCTGCCTATGGTTTTGGCCACAGCAAATGTCATGCATTATCTTTTTTCTCTTCTCTATGCAGACACACCCTCATGCATCATTCCATTTGCGCAATTTTAAGAGTCTTGTTCCTTTCCTCTACCTCACTGACCTGATTCTTTTCCCTGTATTTTAAAGCAAAGTAATTCAGAATCCATGTCTGCTGAAGTCTTTCGCTCCAAATCATCAAAGGTACCATGTCTCCTCTCTCTCTCTTTTGTCAGGTGTTATTTATGAGACGTGTAGCGGAATTCCTGTGAGCCTGCAGCACCTGCTGTAGTTGGACGGGGAGTCGAGCGGCAGCTGCCGTACTCTGTAAGAGCAGGGAAAATGTTGTGAAAGCACTGTGATTATGTTATTTAAGTGTTAAGGGAGGCCAGGAACATTAAAGGACATTGAAAAAGTGTAGTGGATTTGTTCAGGGAAGCTGGGACTTGCAGAAGAACTGTGAAAGCCTTGTGAGAACAAAAAGCTTTAACAACGTTTTCAAACACATTATGAAAGTGTGCTGAAAATGTTAAGTGGACCCAGGGAGTTTTTGAGTATAAAACTTGTAGCTGAGCTCAAGAATATTGGAAAACAATAAAACTAAAACACATTTTACAATACGGTTACAGTTAATTAATGCAGTAGGTATTATCAACTAAGATTGTTTACTACATTTATTCATCTTATTTAATCTATTGTTGATTATTAGTTCATAAACCAATTAGTGATGTTGATTTATACAACTAGAAGTTAACCGACTGAATAAATCCTGTAAAGATTCTATTCATCACGATACCTAATAGGATTATCTAATTGATTCATATGTTGCCCTGGACCATATGATAGGTCATATAGGTGTATATGTTTGTTAGGATAGGAAGATATTTATCTGAGATACAACTTTTAGAAAATCTGAGGGTGCAAAAAATCTAAATACTGAAAAAAATGGCATTTACAGTTGTCCAAATAAAGTTCTTAGCAATGCATATTACTAATCAGAAATTAGGTTTTGATATATATACAGAGGGACATTTTCTAAATATCTTCATGGAACGTGGTCTTTACTTTATATGCCAATGATTTTTGGCATAAAAGAAAAACAGATCATTTTGACCCATGCAATGTATTGTTGGCTATTGCTACAAATATACCCGTGCTACTTCTGACTGGTTTTGTGCTCCAGGGTCACATGCTGTATTACTAAAGCTGCTACTACTAATAACAAATTAAAATCAATGCTAAAATGAAAACAGAGATAAACATGTGCCTCATGTGAAGTGCAAACACTGGAAAAAAATACACAGATGAGTAACTTTCCTATTTGTTGCCGATATCTGGACCCAAGTTCAATCATCACTTCTTGTCAGTGTTGTAACCAGGTAAACACAGTGTACAGGTGAACATGGCAAGGTCAGTGTTTGTTTTGACTGCAAACACCTGAATCAGGACAGGTGGACTTTAATCTGCCAGTTTGGACAGAGAGCATCATTACCAGCACAGCAAAAAAACACATTAGCACCTGAATGCTGCAGCATCTGCTGTATAAATCCAATTCCACTAAAATGGACCGAAGACACATCCTTAAAATCAACACAAAATCCAAATTGACCTTATTTACTGTCTGATTGCACACTTTCGGTCTTATTACACATGATTGGTATGTTATCCCAAATACAAAATCCTTGTAATCTTAAATCACAATGCAATACACTGCTCTGCCTCAATCCAATCAATTCATAAGAAATGCATTATATTATAAATGTAAAATAGATTGCTAACATCATATTTGCAGAAAGCCAAGAAATGAACCACCAATCAAATCAAGGCCCAGAGCAAGATTATTACACAAGTCATTTATTTGCTCTTGATGTCTAACCCCAGTTCAGTATCAGGTAACTATCAGGTAAACTTGGCAAGGCCAAATACTGTGTACTGCAAATACAGGAGGGATACCACTCCTTGCGCTGTGATTGGCTGTGACATGCAGTGGGAGGCTCTGATACCATCAGGTGCCAGGTGCAGACAGACAGTGGAGGGGTGGGGGAGTCTGACAGCTCCAGCAGAGGTGAATGATCACCGCTTTAAAGATGTCCGGATCACGTACAGAGAGAGCGCGGAGCCAAATCTGGTTCGCATTAGGCTGGTTTTAAAAGGAAATGTTGCAATGACATCCCCTCACACGGGACCCCAGGATAATTATTACTATAGCGGAGGTGAGAAATTCCCGGGATGCCATTTAGCACATGGACAGATGACATCAGAAAACCTGTGGGGACCTGAGGCAAACATATGGAGCTGGAGAGCAGAAACAAACAGTTTACTAAACACCGCTTAAACATATTTATCATTCCATGACAAGCCTTTCTGGCAACACACACACACACACACACACACACAGGCATGCTTAATGCTTGCTAACAGATCAGATAGACCCCTGAGAAACATTTTAATTGGGGTCACAACATCTCACGTACAACAGACTGTAATAACATCACATTAATACACAACACTTATACATTCTTTCTGTATATATATATATATATATATATATAAATAAAAAATTGTTCTGGATGAAAAGCATACCAAAAAATGTGTATGCAAATTATATAGGCTAATATATAAGGAACACATCTAATAATGTGCAGTAAATTCTTATATTGTATTTTCAGATGTTTTTTGGAATATTTGTCCTCTCCCCAAATTTGTCACTATGCCGAAACACAGTAATAATAATTTAATAAGAAGGGTTTTATTGACCAGTTAAGATTTTGCTTACATCTGGAGATTGTAAATATATTTTTTGCTATTTTACTACAGATTTTTAAAAGGGTTAATCCATAAAAATTACATTTAAAACAATATTTTAAGTTAAAGATTAATCAAAATATATATAGAACCAAAAATATCAAGTTGAAAGTTTGTTGATAATTCAGTAAAGTTTAATAAATCACAAAGACAAAATTACATAAATCTTTTTAAACTTAACTTTTTAAGAGAATAATACCTTTAAATTAAAAAGTACAACAATTATTTCAATATTATTTTCATAAGTAGATTCGGGACAGTCCCCTCCCAATTGAAAGTACCCAATAATTGATGATTCTATATATTACGCTTACTACTATTTTAAATATTATTGCGAGTTTCTATAAGGATCTTAATAAACATTTAAGATTTGAATAATTAAATGCTTTTTAAATATGTTTTTTGGTTGTGGGACAACTATTTGCACCAGTTCTGGCCCATATATGGCCAATTCAGCATTTTTTCTATTTTTTGCAAAGGCTACACTTTTTCCCCATCGCATCTTTCTAGATGTTTACCAGTCTTGACGGTCGCTCTGGCGGAAAGCCTTTCACAACGTGACTAATACACACTCATAATATGACCTAACATCCTACTTATACAATCACTTCTCTAGGGAGTTCAGATGGACAAGGACACACACGCACACACACACACACAGATCTCCACGGGGCCATGGATAGAGATGCATTACAACGAGTACCCCCTCAAATCATAACTCATCAAACCCTTGCAGAGCTCCTCAGAACCTCAGAGAACAGAGATCTCACGCTGCCTCCCAGCATCCCTGACATTTCATACATCACTATGATAGATCACCTTATCAGTGCAGCCGCTCGCCGGCATAAGAGCCGTATTCATAAGGCCATGCGAGCCTACGAGCTGATAAAAGTATACGGCATATTCATCATTATCTTCTTAGCATTGTTTTGATGCGATAAGGGCTGAAAGCATTAAATGAGGATGCATTACTTCTAGCTGTAATTTGGCTTTCTGATGCAACAGGGCTGCAAATGCCGAAAAAGAAACGATGACGGCTGAAGGTGTGTTGATGCTCTTTAGGAGCTGTTTCTGTGCCGAAGAGACTGTCGTGCCTCGTAGATCAATCAGGAGATATTGCAGGTTGTTGCCTATTATGGATGCAATATGGGAGATGATGGGATTGGATGTGAGCGTGAAGCTGGTAAGATTAAAGAAATGAAAAATATAGCTTTTTCTTTTTAGCAGAGATTCCTTATACTCGGGGGGTGGGGGGAGATAAGAAAAACACTCTGGGCGGTGATAAGACTTCCATTGCTCATCCTTTGCTGTGTCCACATTACGCCCCGAAACAGGACGAAATAGAATTACATCATGTTAAAGCTTCAGCTTTTTGTTTGTTTTTTTATTCCTTTAACCTGACAGATATCATACCTGTCGCTGTGAGAGTCTAAACTATTTTTCTCCCAAAAATTGTTGCTCTCAGTTGCAATAAAAAGTAAAAAAATATATATATTTTTCAGGTAAAAATTTTAGTACAGTAACAATTCTAATATCATTTTGGAAACAATTATTGTTATCATGTAAATGCATAACATTTTTGGTTGCAATTAATGTTATGGCGCCCTACGTTACTATCATAATTATATTTATGTGCTGAGTAATATTATTAACTACATGTACTTATTATATGGTTAGGGTTAGAATGAGGATTTGCTTTAAGGTTAGTTATGCATAATTCAAGGCATGATTAAATAATTCATTATTTATTTATTTTTAATAGTGAGTGGGTTTTTATGGACCATTTTCATAGACTATGATGTGTTTCTACAGTTATAAAATATTAAATATAGTAAAGTTTTTTTATATTTTCATAAAAAAAAGTAATGTACATCTAACACTAGACCTATACAGAGATCTGGTTGTTTCTGATAAGACTGAAGACAAATTTGTAATAAATCTTTAAAATAAATTTTTTCCTCTTTTGGAAAGTCATAGAAACAGTACGTTATCATAGATGTTTTTTTTTACTTTTGCAATTGGAGCAAGAGGGAAAGCAAAAATTATATTTGTTATAGATGTTTTCTCAAGTAATAAAAATAAAATATATTTAAAAATATATAGCTGCATTTATGTTTTAGTCCCTCACAAAGGGATCATCATATTTAGGGCTTCTCCTTGGCATCAGAAACTTTGAAAACTGCTGTAATTGCACGTTCAGTTACAGTAGCAATCCTCCTGGAGAAACCTAAGGTTAAGTGGCTCGCTCCAGAGCACAATAGTGCTCGTTCATGGATCGTTCCTTGGGGATTTGAGCTTGCAACCTTTTGGTTACGAGCCAAGATCTTTAACTGCTAGATTACACCACAATCTACTGAAAACAGAATCCTGGAGGCCTATATTGTGTACGCAGTTCAACACAAACTTTAGGATTAAGGCCAGGAGATGCACGAAAGAGAGAGAGGCCGAGAGAGATGCCAATGACTATCCTAGCCCTTAAGAGATGTCCCCACTCATATTATTAAAAACAATAAACGTATCAGCAGACACACAAAATTACCCCCCACACAAGCCAATTATGAGCACTCATATTCTCAGGTGCAATGAAGAAACCCTAACAGGTGCGTACGCTCATAGACACAAACTCGTAGACTTATCCCTGAAGAGCAAGCCACTTAAGTTGTCAGGCTCCGATCGGAGTCTTTCGGACAGGTGTACACACAAACATAATATCCCCAAAGAGTAAAGGAGTGGAGAAGGAGGGGGTGAAGTCTTAATTTCCTGTGTGATGTGGCAGCGACCTTCCCACCATGCCTGCACACACACACACACACACTGAGATTGAATGATGATTGTATTAGATGAGGTCATACACCTCACACACCTGTTCATATGACTCACGCTGACAAGAGATCTGCGGAGAAGTGTTTATCTCCAGAGAATCTGTTTCATACACACTCTATTAGACGAGATCAACACAACACAGTGACATACAGCAGAAAAATAAGACTGATAGGAAACAAACACACATACACACACACACACTCATTGTGGAATGTGTGCTGCTGTGTCCAGACAGCACAATACTTGTAAATGATCCTAACTGGCTGTTGCTACTCCAGGACTGAGCTGTAAGTGTGCTAGTGTGTGCTAGTTTACTTAACTATACTTTGAAGATCAAATTGTCTTCCAAATGGTGAAGATGAACAAAGTTTCCCTTTGTGACAATCCTGTTAGACAAATAATGTAAATAAATTTGTGGTTTGTTTCAATAATGGACAGATATTAAAATGATGTCTTTTGTTATTAAAGTTATTAAAGTAAAGTAACGGATAAGCAGACAAATTACAAATTAAAAGCATATTAAATGTTTTGTTAAATTAAAATTATTATACAAATCTCTAAACTAAAGGGTATAAATGTTAAAAATATGTTATTAAATAAATTAAAGAAAAAAATATTATATTTATTGAAATATTTTTTAAATAAATATTTATTTATTTATTTTTTACTTAGTTTTACATAAATAAATGTTTAATTTGAAAAAGAATATATATATATATATATATATAGTTGTTTTTATTTTGATTTAATTGATTTATTTAAACATAGAGCATGTATAATTTTTTTATAGATTTTAATAATAAAAAACTATTTAAGAAAAGTATGTAATATTTGTATATTATATATGTTTTATTTAAATTATATATATATTATATATATATATTTAAATACATGTAAACATTTTCAAAATATATACTGTATGAGTGTGTATATATATATATATATATATATATATATATATATATTTATACTGTATATAATATACAAAGCACACACACGTTTTATGTAAACAAAAACTTATTTTGGATGCAGCACTAGTTTTTACTTAGATTTGCTTGAGCTTATTCAACAGCATTATTAAATTATTAGTCTATTAAAAAAAAAAAAAATTCTACAAACAAGCTTCTTTTTACATGGCGGGTGAGGGAGGAGTACACATTAAGTGGTGTATGATATGAACTTATCATATGATCAAAGCGGAACTCGGTAGGTGTTACTGAGATGTGTTTCTGACCACTAGTGTGTATGTGTCTCTCCTCATCATCCAAACACCTTTAGGATATTTTAGTCCACGGACCAGCGCTGTTGACACCCATCCGCTGTAACACTTGTTCCTCCATCACACCTCTCCATCACAAGCGTCAAACGCTCCACCTACACACAGACACGAAGAGAGACAAGGATTCCTCCACATCTCATCTTCCTCTCGGAGGAGAATGGGTCATATGCAAATGAGTGTCTCCGCATGGGCAGTAGTTTCCCACAGGCAGCGGGAGAAAGAGTGTTCCCTCCCTCTCTGCACTCTTTCAATAGTCCTTTTCTTCTGCCGCTAAGCCCCTCTATGCACGATAGTGGCCCGCTGCATAGGTAGCAAAACCCCTTTTCTCCCCCTCGCTGAAGCTTTAAAACACAATAGCTCACTTAAGCATGCACACACACACACACACAAATACACACACAAACCAACCAATAAAGTACAACTGTGCACGCCTAAAAAGGGGGTTCATGAAACCTGGGCTCTTCTGAGGAGAATGAAAACGAGGGAGAGATGAAGGAGACAGAAATAAAGAGAAGGTTTTTCTTTAGGAGTAATGCTTCCTCTCCTTCCGTGGGACCAGTGACCGGCCTGATCATTAATCCCCGTTTGTAAAAGCACAGAGAAGTTT
Organism: Enteromius viviparus; assembly: GCA_032353835.1. Classification (NCBI taxonomy): domain Eukaryota; kingdom Metazoa; phylum Chordata; class Actinopteri; order Cypriniformes; family Cyprinidae; genus Enteromius; species Enteromius viviparus. The sequence continues at coordinate 1,505,859 of JAUCNO010001034.1, forward strand.
GGAGGGCTGTTAGCTGAGAGCCAAATTTGGACAGGGCCGCAGGAATTAAGCAGCACCTGAAATGAACCGTGCACGGATTTCAGTTCTTTAGGAGGATGATTCCATTAAGAATCCTTCATACACAAAATAAAAAAAGGAACTTTTTACTATAAATATCCATAGAGATTAGGAAAATAATTCACCAGTGCATGTTATACTAAAGAATTTATTATTATTATTTTTTTAAACCCTTTCAACCTCTGAAACTAACTTTTTGCTTGCGTAACCAAGGCTGTACGAGCAGGGGAAAAATATTATTCAACAATGTTAATCTAATGCAGTCTATTTTTTTTTTTACATTTAAATTTCAAATTAAAAATCCTACCCCACATTACTTCCTGCTGAAAATCCAGTTTCACCCAGGAATGCAGCACTGTTCAAGACTTTTATTTTTCAGTTTATTATTTAAATTAATAGTTTTATTCAGAAAGGATGCATTGATTTGATCAAAAGTGATAGTAAAGTTTTTGTAAACATTAATAATTTTGCAAAATGTTTTTATATTTAATAAATGCTGGTCTTTTAAAACTTTTAATTTATCAGTGACTCCTGAAAAAAGTAACATTAAAAGATTAAGCAACACTGATGTGCTTTGCCTTCACAGGAATAAATTGTAAATTAAAATATATTCAAATATAAAAAGATATTTCAGGATTTCTGAGCATTTCTTTCTAAAAAAAAATACAGACACCAAAGGTATGTAAGTCACATTACATGTGTAGCTGTGCATGTTGTGCTATGTTGTGTGTATTGTCATGAGTGTCCTGAGTGGCTATCACTATAGCCTATAATTGAGTCCCATTTCCCTTTCTATCCTCTTCATTCACCTAATCAACAAAACAAAAGGGCCAATTTCCTTCTCTGACCCTTCTAAATACAAGTGAACAAATGCGTTCAACGAAAGAGAAAACACAAACTGGACCTCAATCCAATAGAAATGCACCACCACGCTCTGTCTACAAGTTCTCAGTCACATACAGTGTTTTTCACGTGCTTAAACACATTCACACACTGGCCCTTGACAAGAAGGAAGCCATGTTTGTTATGCAAAGCACAGGAAGGGAGAGAAGAGGAGCTATCTTGCCAGTTTACAACAGTCCTTCACTGTCACCTCAGCAGGCCTCCAAAACACTGACCCCCATCTTCAACAAATCCCTCCCCCATGTGACCTCCACACGGGGGGCAAACTGAAAGGGAATGGGGGTAAGATGAAAAAACAAGGGCTGCTTCTGAGCTTTGTTACCTAGAGATCTATTCACAGAGTGTGTATTTGTGTGTGTGTGTGTGTGTGTGTTGGGGGCTTTAACACACAGCCAATTTGTTACGCTGGACGCCTCACAATGGCACAGGGGGGGGGAGCAGAAAGTGAAGTCATACTTGAGGCAATGCATGGGCGCCCATGGCAGAGGTCACTAAACATCACCCTGCTACTGTGTCTTAAAGAAAGGGTCACGAGAGGAGAGGAGCGGGACGAAGAAGAGAGGAGAGAGCATTTCAGATGGACTCTTGGAGGAAGTCAACGAAAGCACGTTGGATAAATGAAAGTTTCCTCCTCGTCTGAACCTCGCGCACCAGGGAGAGACCCTAAATGTTAGCAGATGGCTTTTAAAATGCCCTAGCAGCAAGTCCCGCAGAAAAGCGGTCACATATACCTACAGAAAAACAAACGCATTTTAAAAATACTGCACAATTTCCTAACTATAAAGTGTCACCTTAATGTGCATGAGTAAGAGAAAAACAAGCATGTGTGTTTATTGCTTTAAACCCCTAGAAAGTCTGCTATGGGGTGTGGAAATAGCCCAGCGCAGTAATTAAAGTTTTATCAGCCAAATAAATTCCACTACACCCATTTTATCACAGAGCTGGCAGTAGCTTGACGTTGGCCATAGCTCTCCAAAGGTAATGACAGTAAACAAGCTAAATATTTCTCTTCATTCATTGGGTGTATTTGTATAAACGCAGTTGGGTAAAACATTGCGGGTTCTGCTCATTTCAGAGGTGTAAATCCTTCCCCCTAAAACGTCTCGGAATAAAAATACAGTCTGGCTAAGGATCTTTTGAAACTTAACCTCCATTTTAGAAAGCCACTACAAAGCACAGCACGCCTAACAGCCGCTGCCATGTTTATTTTCTTAGCCATGCTAATACCGGTCAGCCACATTCCTCTATTCCCAAACTGGGAGGTTTCAAATTGCCCTCCAGTACTCTTGGAGAGAGCCAAAGGAGGAAGGGACAGAAGCAGAGCTGCCCTGTGAACAACACCTGTCGTCTTGCAGACTATTAGCACCTTCACGTTTACAGCTCAAGCCCCTGATCGCCTTCATGTTACGTGCCACGAGAACCCCAAGTGGCTGGGAATGCCGTTAGAACCAGTCCCATGTCCCAAAGGTGAAAACAGTTCAAGCATCTTCTTAGCTCTATCAATAGAAGTGTTTTGGGAGTACGTATGATTCAGAAGTGACATACTTGAGATGCTCTCTGTTGGCCTTTGGAGCTGTTGGTGATATAAGCAAGGTGTGTTTTTAAATAAGATTGATTAAGGCTGTACAGCACAGCACAGCCACACAGCTTTCAAGATGTTTAGATATAGTTCACCTTCCTCGCATTCTGCAGATAACTTCACCTGAGACAGCTTTAAATACTCTGAAAAACTGTTGACTGTTTAGCATTCCAATCCAAGACAGAGAGTCCAAATCTGTGGGTTGTTTCCTGTGCTTCAGGTTTACTCAGTTGAACTAACTACAGGCTTTCAATGATGACAATTTTTTTCTTTTTCTTTATATCTATAGAATTGAGCTTTTATTTTTCAGGGTAAGCCAATCTGTCAGGTCTACAGGGTAAAAAGTCAGAGAGAACTAATGAATTCTCTAGCTTGTAAAACATTCTTCACCTGCCCAACAGCTCATCTTGGGGTTAACACCCTGCCTTTAGTCAAAGCAACAGGCAAGTCACAGATTTTTCACCTGATGGTGAAGTGCTGCTGTCACATGCTCAAAGTGTCTGGTAAAAGCTTCATCGTTTTACCTTCCCCCTCAGCCCCGGTGTAGAAACTACTGTAACCTTTACCAATGCTCAAAATGAAGGCAGGCTATGTTAATGCGATATGACTCATAAGTAAGAGTCAAGAGAACATTTTATTGATAGCCAAAAAATTGTATAGTTATTGCCATGTTTACTGCTTCGACACTAATATGTAAATGCATTTCGTGTAACCATTTAAATGCATCATAAAAAGAAAATAAAAAATATAGTTTTTAAGCAAATAATGTTGCCTCTTTGAATATTTGACATGTTGGGATGAACTTTTAACATGAAAGAGAAAAAAGCTTTTGGTAAATATTAATGTTTCTAATCACAGCTGCCTTTGTTTGCTTTTGCATTTTAAAGTATAAATTTATGTGTAGCCGTCTTATTGCTGCAAACTGACAGCAATGGCAACAATTGGGCCTTCTGATAAAAGCCACAAGACCTAAGGGGGAGATTTTAATAACGTGTGATTGTTAAGTTGGTGAAGGTGGTGCAAATTATAACAGTTTAGTGCTATTAATATCGCATAACTTTACAAGATACATTATAGTGTTTAAGCCTTCTGTGGCTGGTTCAAAATAGTAAAGTGAGTTGAAATTAAAAACATTCCATTCATCTTGATTATGGTAACTAAAGTGAAGGTACGTCTGGTAAACACAAGGTGAATCAATCTAGAAGATAGTTTGCCTTCAGTGAACATTTACCGTTGGCCTTTACACCAAACGGTGAAGCACTCAGGCGGCCACATTCCAATTATACACGGTCTGATCAACACTCCTCACGGCGGCACGGGGGGAGGGGCGTATGTTAATGACGCAGGGAACGTCCATCACGCGCAGGGAGCGCTCCTGGGTCAGTCTGTGACTTCAAATATTGAACGGTCGTGCGAGCGTCCATAGAAGAGCAAACTTGGATGCATGTGGCGTATGAATAAGATGAATAAAAAGATAAAACAAGCTTTATTTAATACAGAAGGACTGAGTTTAAAATGAAATGACGTAACATGTCATCAAAAGCTATATCTGCAGGTGTTCATATGATAAAATAAGCACAAGCAGGTGCTGTTGCACGGCTCAGGTGCGTCTCCGCGTTCAGATACCTGCAGTGCGGTGAGCAGCGCCAAACGCCCTATGACAAAGCACTTATATCAACCCAACACCGCAGAAAAGCGCTGCAAAATGACCCTTTAACATCACGGTGTAAAATCATTGTAGGTTTCGAAACAATTTCAGAACACGCCTATGCTTTTACCGCATGGAAAAAAAGACCATGAGCGATGCTCCAGCACCTTTAAGTACCGGGGATGCTCTTTGCACTGTGGCGATGCTTTTAAGAGTAAGCGCTACAGAAAGCCGATTGATAACAGTCACACATCCCTCCTGCATTTAAAAACAAGCGACAACAGCAGCTGAGAGTGAGAAGGCATGCGAAAAACACTACACATACATCTTTTTTATACCTGCACAAGTTGACATTTGCTGCAACGCACGAGAAACGCCTCCCGTCTGCTTTCAAAATGAGACAATGTATCTCAGAGAGAGAAAAAGAAAGACTCCTTCCTTGTCAGCAAGTTCAGGTGGCAAAAACAATAGCGAGATGGTCAAATGGCATTTACAAAAAACCTAAGTGACATTTTTGTCCTTCCCTCCGATCAGGTAAGCACATATTTACAGGTCGCTCACACACGCGCGCACTGAGAGATCCGCTACATGGCGCGCGCATGGCGTCAGCCTGAGGAAAAGTGTGTTTCTTCACTCATCCCTTCGCAAAATTGACACTTAATACACCAGATGACCCGGTGAAGCGAAAAACTGTGTATTTTTGATATAAAAACACACAGTCTGGACGAATAAAAATGTTCTGAACGTGTTTTCAAGTTTATATTCCCTATCTCACGCGCGCAGGGGAGAAGTAAAGCACGCCTCGCGTTTCTCGCTATCGATTTCCTTCGTAAAATTACTCAGGCTCACATCTATTCCTCTGGAAGCGGCTTGCCGGATAAATCGTTAGAATACAGAAGAACAATCTACCACACATAAACCTGAGACCAACACAGTCACGGACGTGCATTACAAAGCGGATGCATAAAGTCCCCAAAACAAATAAACTGTCAGTGCAGTAAGTCCAGCTGCAGCAGCGCGATTTATCAGGACTCTCTGCGCTGCTCGGGATGTATACGCATTCCTTATATAGGCTGCAGCAGTTGTTCTAGCAGCAGACAGCCCTTCAGATTCCTTTCCTTTTCTCTTCAGCGTTACCACCCAACTAGAATGTGGCAGGCTGGCTGCACAAACAGGTTGCTTTAACTGGCATCGTGCTCCAGAGCTCTCCGAGAGCCCGAACCCGCAGGGACGCCTAGACTGGCAGGACTGTTACATAAACACAGCCTTATTTTTTGCTTTGTAAACTTCGATCGGAGTTCAAGAAGAAACTTTCCTGTCAAACATCACCGCGAACTGCAGCAGCAACACAGAGAGAGCAGCGTGCTGCTGTTATCAGGCAGTTTCTTATGAGCTACATGGCAAAAGTGCGACTAGTAGATAGTAAAACAAGCCTAACTGTCACATCGGCGATTTAAAGCCACCTATTCATACATATCACTCTAAAACGTTTACAAACACACTAGATGTTATTCTTAGGATTCTGCTAGCTCGCTAGCTACCTGCTACCACGCAGACAGCGGAACAGCCCACTGCAGATATATCAAAGTTTGTTATTAACGAAAATAAAACAAAATCCTCTCCAGCCACCGCTCTATTCCCAAAAACGTATTTACGAAAGCCTTTCCACCACTTCAATCGCTCAAAGTGATTCATGTGAAACCAAAATCAGCCGCATCGGACTAAACAGGTACATTTAGAGCGAGAAAATAAGTTTCATTTCACTCGAATCAAAAGAGGAAAATCTAACAATGATTCGAATAGAATAATTTTTTTTCAAACCCCAAATCTTTATAAAGTGAACTCAGGGCGACGGAGAATAAAAGGGGAAACAAAAGCGAGTCACTTGTATGGGACTGGCTGCGTATAACGGTCCGCGCTCGCGCTGTGCACCGCTAGGCGGTGAGAGAGTCGCGAGCGCGGCAGGTATAACGGTACACTAGATAGGGGCTATAACACGGCGCTACTTTCCAGCACTTTGTGGGGCTCGAGAAGTTCTGCCAGCGGCCCGGAGTCCAGAGTTGAATGAAAACAGCCGTCGCCAAGCAAAGCGAAGGGTTTTTACTCACCGTTTGTCCTCCTCGGGTTCGCCTGCTTTCTGCGCTTACACCTGGGGCCATCCGCCATGATCCTTTCGCTGTGTCTAAATGCTGCTGGAGAGTCACCTCCTCTCGCCCCCACACCTCCCCTCCCTCCCTTCTACTCCACCTCCCCTCCCTGCACCTGGTTTACGACACTCGGCTTTACGACATTACCTTCTGGCTCCTATACCTCTCTCTCTGGCGCTCAGACCCCCGTCTCCGGCCAACTCCCGCCCCTCGCACCACGCTCCCTGCGGCGCTCCGAGACGCTCGCTGATCAACCTGTGCATGTACAGGGAGAGGAAAAGCTATTCTGATTGACAGTTCAAAAGTAACACGAGTGTCTGGACAAAACAAACATTTCCAAGCCCATTACGCGGAAAAGCGCAACGTTAAACATTTAACCTGAATCGAGAGTGATTTTTTTTACAGTTAGGATGGGGGCGGGGAAAGTTTGACGCGTGCACCTGTTTATGGCGCACGCACACGCATACACAATCTTTGCAGCAACTTTTTCTTATTCATGACGAGGCAGAAAACTGCTTGTCATAAAACCAGTCGCAGCAAAGAAGTAGACAATAACTTTTTATTGAGGGGGCACTGGATAGTTGTCACCTTGTACTCTAATGAACATTTAGAGGTGGTAGTTTTATAAAATCAATAAATGTACGGCCATAAACTAAGGTAAGCTACTCTCATCTAACATAATCAAATAATACTATTTAAGGTAACACTGTTTTTTAAGGCGTCTTTGTTACACAAGTTGCATGTACTTACTTAATTACATTAGTTACATGCAAGTAACTCTAAACCAAACCCTTATCTTAACCCTACCCATATAGTATGTACATGTAATTAATTAATATTACTCAGTACTTAAATGCATTAGTAACAAGGACACCTTAAAATAGAATAATTTGTTTTATATGTTTTAATTATTTTACAACATAACAGAAATAGGAAAAAGAGGGAAAAATACTTAATAATAAATAAATACAGCTGTTGTTTTAATCATAGAAGTTTTTGACATTATATTGTTTTCCTACTTTGTGACAATATGTAGCAGTACTGGGTAACCTATAAGGGGTAAGTTAAATCATGTCGTTAAGGGGAAAAAAATATGATTTGTTATACTAACCATAACACATTAATTATAAAATGTTCTTTATTGTATGAGCCGGTCGTGACATGTAGGTCTGTGTCATTTATAAGATCTATTGCACACATATTTTGAGGAGGTAAAATATAATATTATTTAAGTTTCTATTAAACTGGGTTTTGTAACCCAACTTTTGATTTTGAACTTCAGCAGTCTTTGTGACAATTTTCCTGATGCCCAATCTCTTATTTGTTATACGCTATACTTGTAGCGAACTTCAGATAGAATTTTCAAAAATTTCCAAAAAGGCTTTATCTGACAAGATCATTTAAATCTTTTATTTGGATGACAGTTTTCCCCATAAGTTTTAAATTATATATAACTGTTTTTATTTAGTCCATATTGAACTCAAAGGAACATGTTTGGAACTTCAAAGCAGTGCCATTCATTTTTTAATTATTAATCATCACATCACAAGACTGATGTTATCAGTGGCTGATGCAGCTGAGTTGGGGGTTTTTGGGGGGAAAAAAATTGTCTATCACTAAAGAGTGCATGTCTAATCGTAACGGAATAAACACTTTAGTGAAATAAGCATATCTAATGCACTTCACAGTTCTTCAGGTTGGCGAAAGATTCATCAGTTTACTTAATAACTGTGACATAAAGTCTAACGCTATTTGCCTGATGTTTCCTGCCACAAACCTATCTAGATATGTGTTGTAGTAGAAGGGTCTGTAAATTCATGTTAATTTAAAGTATGAAGGGAATATGTGTTTGAGTGTGTGCAACTGAGTAGGAAGGAGGAATGCAGTGTGTGTCCCAAGGCACAGAGAGGATCATGGGACCCTCACTGCAATGATTCAGTCCTCCACCCAAAGAAAGAGCTCGCTGTTCCCCAAGGATGTTTACTCCTCTGACTCTGACTACAGAGAGAATGCGCGAGAGAAAGAGAGAGAGAGACCGACTGACAACAACTAAAAAGGAACTGAAGGCCAGACAAAAGTTAGATGTATGAGACATTTTAATATTAAGAGTTTAGTTAGCATCCCAAAGATTTTCAGGTGTTTTATCTATTCAAGCCAATGAAAAAACATGACACATACATACGAATGCAGCAGCCAAAACATGAGCTAGAGCATTTATGTGACTTTGAACACAAGGACACGCTGGGCTGAAGCACCAACATGGTACCATCTGAAGGTCTGCCGTTCTCTGTTACAGGTCACAAAAGCGAGTGCTGCAGCAGTGGCGGGTAGCGCTATTCTTGTACCTGATGACTATCAGGTTTCTGTCCGACCTCGGCTGGGTGTGGTTTACTTAGCATGGGTCTGCAGTGTACAGTGTGCATTGATTGAGTAAAAACACTATATAATCTCATAATGATATGTTGCTGATCAAAGAAGGTTGCACAAGCCTATATGTAAGAAACACATTCAAGATAATAACTTTAAAATAAAAAAAAACAATAAATCCATCCTCTATTGCTCTTTAAGTACTAGCTGAAAATGAAAATAATGTCATTTACTTCCTAGACCAGACCTTTTGAGGCTTCAAGACTTTCAAGGCTTCAAGTCTAGAGTCTTTCTCAGAAATTAAATGTGAAAGTAAGTGTGCGTGGCTACTTCATTAAATGGTACGTTATATAAAACATTTTTATATTAAATTATGTGATTCATTCACAACCAAACAAAACACTTTAACTTCAAAAAAATCTTATCTTTAATAAAATAATAAAACTGAACAAGCTCAGTGTTGATGCTTTTTCAGCTCAGTCATTTTTAGTGAATTGGAATGTGTGCAAAGGATTGTGGGTGACTGAAGTAATCCAGTATGATCCAGTTAATCATATTAGTTGATTCATTTGTGATTTATAATCATATCATCTGATCAATTTTGATTTAATTAATCAGATCAGAAAATCATTATTTTAAGTAAATGAATAATTAGTAAATAATTTAACAGTAGATCAACTGATTCAGCAAATCAGATCGGTTACAGTCTGATTCAAAGAAGCAGATCAATTCATTTTGATTCAGTTAATCAGATTAATAAATTGACTCAAATGCACAACTAATTAAACAATTTACTATCTCACAATCTCTTAACTTCAGTAGAAATAAAATCCAACAGGTTTCAAACAACATGGGGTCGGGTACGTATTGAAATTTTTGAGACTTATCCTCTTAACATCCTGCGTGTGGTCATCTTGCATTTCAACTGCAGTATAAAAACTGTTTCCATGAAGCAAGATAATGAGGTCCGAAAAGAACTATGACCTTCTTAAACATTCCAAAGCCGTCTATGTTTAATCAAATCTGCAAACACTCTACAGGTGAGCTATGGTCATGAGAACAGGAAGTGGAAAGGGAAATGAAACAATGGTTAGGAGACAAATGACAGGGCAATTTCATTTTGAATGTTTAGAGAAAAGACAAGCTGTGTGTTGAAAGCAATATCCTCTAAGTACATAGTGGAATCTTTGCAGAGAAAAACCCAACATTAGTTTAGAAATGCCCCTGGTAGTAGCCTCAAATACCCTCCATGTCATCTGTCTAACCCTCTCCAACCCATGGCCTCTTTCACTTCATCAAACAGACAACAGACAGAGCTGAGTAAGGTGCCTGTCCCTTCATCATTAAGCCAGTTCGCTCTGCCTATGGCTGCTGACAGTGAATTATTCAACAGGACAAAGTGCTCTGTGGCTGTGCAGAGGCTTTACAGAGTAACAGATAATAATAGCATTAATGTCCATAGAATCTCGTTAAGAGAGTTAGCATTCGGCTCTCTGCCTTCCTATATATATATTTATTCACATGCTGCATATAATGGAAAAGAGCGATGTGGAAAAGGGTGGACAGGTTTGTCTGTCCATAATGAAGGGGTTTGAGCTATGTTCCCCTACTGGCCATAACCATTGCAATAACTGGGAGCCGAGGTAGAGTTTCAGAAAGAACATTTTTGGAAGAAGTGAGCTAAGCGGCTTCTGGTGGGATTAAACAGATATCATCCCTCAGGTCCTCCACTTGGAATTTCGCTGGTACGTGGTCCTGTCCCGAAATAAGTTTTTGAAATAGTGCTGACTTGGCGAGGACTTGGAATAGCGAATCGGTAAAATATTATTTCATGGTTTAGCTTGTCTTTGACCAGGCACCAGTTATATTCTCCCAGTGTGCCAGCGACCAGAGCAGCTGTCCAGCTGAGTTGGCTCCAGGTGCCACTATGGTCCAGCAGGCAGGATAACGGGCACACTTGAAACAGAGTAAAGGTGAAAAACAGACGTTCCCTGGCTAAGGGAAAAAGAAAAAGAAGAAAAGCATTTGAGTGAAGGGCAGGCTTCATCAGAGATCAATGATGAGGCGTTTTGAAAACCACACACGCTCTTTCTCTCTGCTGGTGCTAACCGACTGGAAAAAGACGGGCCATTATTCTGTGGAAAGTCCGGTCTATTCCCATTTTTCTTGGATGTCGCTATTTCGACATGAAGTCATATTTTCTTGCAACGATGGAAAACAAAGAGTAAAAATAATGCTACTGCAAATATTAAAATGGTATAATAGCGCTCAGTCACTATGCTATTAAAATAGCAGTCTGAAAGCCAGTAGCCTCTATTCCTGGTGACGGGACCACCCAGCAGGACAAAATTAAAACCCAACAATATCTGCAGTCCAAGAGCTGCTGGTTTCAATCCTAATGAGGGTGGCACTTTAACAGGAGGCGGGTGGTGACTTCATCAACGCAGATTTTATTTTTTATTAAAGTGACTGACCTCATACTACAAGCAATTTATCCAGTCATTTTTCCACTGCATGTCCATTTCTTCACCTGTTACCTATTCCAATCCCATTTACCTTTTCCTTTCAGTGGGCTTAAGAGGAAGAGAAGCAATAGGCCATTGAAGACAGGAAGAAAGAGTGCGAAAGGAAGAGACAAGATAGAAGGAGAGACAGCAACATGAGTGGGGGGGGGTAGAAAGCTATCCTCACTGCTCTACATTAAGGGATCAGGCCACGTCTCTGTAAATGAGTATTGATCCTCCCCCTGGCGGGATCATTTAGGAGATTAATGCTGGCAGTGCTATTGGGGGGGGGGAATCCAGTTGGTCCAGGGGGGAGCCGACTCAGAGCTGCCCAGGACAGAGAGCCTGCTGTGGGGCTACGTGGAGAACAAGCCCCTGCCTCCCCTCCTAACCATCTGGACTAACAGCTCAGGGCGCCAGCTGTGTGGGGGAAGGGAGAAGATGGTGCGTGTATGTGCGTTTAGGGGGGGGGGTAAAGGATTGAAAGAGAGAGAAAAAGGAAGGAAGAGAAATGGAAATGCAAAGGACTGCTAAAGAAACAGGAAAAGATAAATAAAAAGAAAGAGGGAGGCAAAATCACCTTAAAGTTATTTGTGTAATGCTCATTTGACACACGGACACGTTAAAGAAACGGGCGATTTAAAGTGGTGAGAGAGGAGAGGAACAGAAAGCAAGAGGAATGAAAGAGAAACACAGGTGGCCAGAGCAACTGGAGAAACAGAGAAAGATTAAAAAACAAATGGAGGATTATGGTGTGTATTAAAGACTGACAAAGAAAGAAAGAAAAAGAAAGAAAGAGTGGTGATCATAATAGATGGAGATAATAACTAGAAACTCAAGCAACCCTTGGGAATGTGTTCAGAATGAGGCATTAGCCATCTTCCATTACAGTACGACAGTAAACAGAAATGTAATAATCTCAAACTAAGGACAGACCATCAAGGATCAAGGTAACTCAAACAGGCATTTTCCAGAAACTAAACCTAAAGATTTGAAAACCACAAGAAATGGTTTGACGAGCATTGTTTTGTGTTGACTTGAAACAGGAAGTTTTGAGTAAGATGTACTGAAGGGCCTTTTATGATATAACCAATCGATTTTGTTTTAATTGTTAATAGAAACATAATAGCTGTGTGTGTCTGCTAGCGGTGGTATTAAGTTGTGGTAACATTTATGAGTGTTTGCCAATTTTTTCTGAGCAAAATCCCGTAATTTGGAATATATGTAATCAGGAAATTCACGTGAGGGTAAAAGCTTCCTCCACGCAGATTTCACAACAGGTTCAAGTTATTCATGCAGATTTACTTTGTTAACCAACAAAAAACTGCTTGGTTTGAAAGTAACTTTTGTGTAAGCTGTGCTTCATATTGCTACACTGACAACAGGCAATGAGCCTTTTACGTTTTGCTGAAAATAAACTTATGTGACCATGGGCCGGTTTCCAGGATAGGAATTAGATTAAGCCAGGACTAGACCTTTGCTAATTAAGGACATTTAAGAATTTTTAGAAACATGTCTTACAAAAATGCATGAGCCCTATTAAGACCAAACATGACAATAATGTATTCTAAGGTATCTCAGTGCAAGTTTTTTCCAGATTAGACAGCTCGTAACATTTATTTTAATCTAGGACTACTCTTAAACCCTGTTCAGGAAACTGCCCCGTCATGTTTGGGATGAGAAACATTCGTTGCATTATATTAAAAAACTTGCATAAACCTTTGAGTGCACGATATGTCATCAATACCTTCTCTGTGCAGAAGAAGCAGTTTTGTCAACCTTTTGAAGTACACTGATAAGCCCAAAGCTCACTGACATGGACATTTTTTGTGGGACTAAGAATTTTGGACATAAAATGCACGCATTTATACTGAAATGAAAGTTGATCCAAGTACGGCAGAAACATCTGTGTAAAAAATTCAGTCAGAAGTGGTTTCTAAGTCTTACACTTATGTGGTCAGAAAATGAACTGATTGTTTGTGACGTGATCCAGAAAAATCCAAAGGCAAAAAATCTGTGTTTACTTGTTTCATAAGCTTTAGCGCAGTTCTGAAGTTACTGCTGCTCATGGAAAACGCAAACACAAATGCTATGATGACAAAACTATTCAAGATCCCAAGAAAACTCAAGGGCCCAACAATGGAATGTTTTGAAGGCAAGATTGAGATGTCAATCACAATATGCACCCACTTACCAAAAACAAGGTCATTATGATCTCACTTCCTCTTGCTTGGTGTGTCCCTGGACAGGGTTGCCGTTATAACGCCCAGTAGAGTTTGGCCACACCCAAAACAAAACATCCACTGAACCAGCAGATTCATAAAACACAAACTGCTATTAAATTAATCTTGTAACTATACTAGGAATCTTATCAAAGTCTTTTATGCATTCAAATTTATATTCAAGATTACAGGTGTGCCATGATGAACAATCACAAATTCATCTTTCTAATAGCTTATTATGGTATTTAAAGGCACTATTTCAACTGTTGCATATAACCTCGGCAGTTTAATTAAAAATCGCAAATGTGTAAATATTGTTTCTCATAACAAATATTTAGTTCATTGTGACATATTTGTAACTCAAAATTTAACATCTGAGTCCTCGGTAGTCTTTTATGGGAATAATGAATGCGTAGGAAGAAGCTGAAGCACACTGATGTTTGTGTGTGTGAGACAGGATTCTTTTCTGGATCATCCAGGTTGTACGGGTGAGCTAAGTCTGTTACGCAGATTACTGGAGATCCATTCCAAATGTTCCGTCAAAAATTCACCTCGCAACCACAGCTAAAATTTATTTTGTGTGTGTTGGAACAGCAAGATCTTTCTTCTGCTCATTTTGCTGGCATGTCTGAGAGGAAGAATCATGTGCTTCCCACACTCACACATATACACACACAGGCTCCGCGTATCAAAGAATCCTTCACATTTAGGTACAGATGAGTACACACCTGAGAGAAAAGGTGAAAAAAAGAGAACACAACCGAAAAAAAGAAAAACAATCATTATCCAGGTGCTTTCTGTGAAGGAACTTTTTCCACAGGAGCCATTTGGACATCCTCCTTATTAGACCTACTTTCCTAAGTTTTGTTTTCCGCTGGTGTCTCTCTCCTTCTCATTAGCGGTCAGATATTCTGTGGATAGATTAACATGATACTTATTACTTTTCAGTATCAGTATTATTTTTTACATGTTGTGGGTCGCCTCATGGTGGCCATCATGTTGGTAAAGGTCACATCACCTGTTGAATACAACGAAAACATAATATCATAAATATCAATAAACCATGGCTGACTGCAAATTAGGTTTCTGCTGATAGGATGGTGCATTGTTGATAGTCAGGGATATCGCCTGTGGTTTATTATTAACTGCCTAGTAATGCCATAGAATCGAATTAATATTAGGGTTTATTTTCCCCCACGTTTTATAGTTTTGCGCGTTTATGAATGCGATAGCCAATCAGAGGCGTTTTGGTGGTGAGTCATCGCTGAGTTACGTTCTGCAGTGCGCGCGCGAGCTTTACTCTCTCGTGAACAACAAAGATGTGAGTTCGACGGTAATTAACATTTGTTTTAAGCAACATCCACACCTACAGGTGTCAGTACCTAAAGTGACTACTATATCCATAATCATTAGTACCCATAAAAATTACTACGTGCACTTTTGAGGAAGAAGAAAAAAGCTCACATATACCTTACTTTTACACTGACCAAAAAAGTACTATGTCCACTGCTGGTAAGTTAGGTGAATTATTATATATTATTCATGAGATACAGAGATGTACGGTAAACATGAGCTACTCATTACAGTGTTGACCAAAGGTTAGTTAGGGAAAGATAGGAAACAGGTAGAATTACAAGAAAAGGTCTTCAGAGAATTTACAGCAGTTAGAAGAAGCAGAGAGCCTCTGTTCAAGCATGCATTTACACACATCTGCTCTCAAAAATGATCTAGCGGTCATCTAGCTGCAACTAGCTAGATTCAGCCTCTCAACCCATTAATAACTTACAATGTGCACAGAGACAGAAAAGAAATGAAGGAAACCATGCCAAATAAATAAAAGGACACTCACTACATGCATTTGAGTAGCCCATGTCATAGATAGTGTCAACTTTGTGGGTGCTAAGGATAAACTTCCAAAGCCGAAACCGAAAATGAAAAAACCCTGGTTGATGATACGTAGCTGAAAAGCTATGTCAGGTGTACTTCTGCTATGGCAGAGGGCAAAGTCGGAGGCTGCAAAATAACTATTTGAGGAAGCTCTCCACTACCACTTTCAATGTGGCATTTAGAGCTTTTCAGAAGCCAAAACGCAAGTTTCCTTGAAATCAACCCGAGTGAAAAAGAATCCCGTAAGCTTTCGGTTTTATGCTCGACGGCTGATGAACAGCCAGGTCATCACACTTGCTCGCCCCAGTGGAACAATTCACTGACTCACCTTTTCTCAGCCTTTCTAATGACCATGACAGATTTCACAGACAAAAACATTCAAATGGCTCCTGTTACAGATCAGACATCCATAAACCATTACAAATATGCCTGAGACAAGTGAGGGAGGAGGGAAAGAGAGAGACTGTAAACAAACTAACTTAATAGAAGCTTTTCTTTTTATCTGATTCTTACTGACGCTTTTTTTGTAAACACAAGTTTTTGCCATCTGGATGCCCTTCGGCTTGAATGGACAAGTGCTTCATTTTGCTATTTATTAAGGAGATGCAGAATGAGGGGGGTGAGTCCATTTCATTGTTTACAACAGGAGTGTCATTGATTCTCGCTATGTTTATAGTGCAGCCTAAGCCTTGAACTATGGAACTCACACTCTCTCGCTCTGATGTTGAGAAAGATGAAGGTAACTGCTGAAATTACATTAAGGTTCAAGTACTTCAAGGTTGTATGAGGTTTAGTCAGTACTCAAAATGCACAAGGCAAAATTTCCCATTGCTCATTACAAATATGTGGGATATGTGTCTGTTTGCTAGACATATGAAGGTACACAATAAAAATATTGAGTAAACACCAATTTGAAGATGCTGGAGAGGTCTTTCTCTGAATGTTTTTTGCAAGGCCTTATGCTGTTCACTTAAGTGAACTATCCTCATATTGTGTTTAAAAATGGAAAAAGGTTTTTATATTCCAGGTTACATTGAAGTCTAAATACCAATTTTTAATTTATACAAAAAAAAAATTAATCTAAAGCACATAAGTGTTTATATTTCACCCTGAGTCAGAGTCAGTGTGGGAAGTGCATTAAAATTAGATTTAGAAAATATATTTACCTGTAGAAACAATTGAAAAGTAAAAAAACAAACAAACAAAAAAATAGCTAAATTTGTAATTGTATAACAGCTTGTCACTGGGGCAGAGTAGTAAGTAATGTGTTCCCTTTAAAGTAGTAACAAGCAGTACCCTAAAGGCACTAGATGCAAAACATTTAGTTCAAAGAAAATACATAATGGGATACCATAATTTATTGCATGTAAAAAAGGTGACACTGACCGTAAATTTATTTGAGTGCTAAACAAAAGCAAGATCAATCAAATTCTTAATTTATGGTAATTTAGCAGTTTAAGACTATCATTAAAGTTGCTACAGTGCAAGTTTAAAAATTTTTTTTTTTAAATGCTAAAATTCTAAAAGCAATATAACAAATTCAATAAAATGACTTTTAGCACACTAATGTTTATTCAAAATAAATTATCTAGCCATCTTATATTTTGAATCCCACCGCGGGAAAAATAAAGCTTGGACGTTCTGCTAAGCAACATTTCATGTCACAGTAAGTGGAACAGCAACAGTATTTCATTTTTAGTGACATGTCAGTGACACCACAGTGCAGTGTCTGCATACACAGAATATCATGAGCTAAACAGATAGTATACCACACACACCTTAGTTAGAGCTGATGAGTGAGACGGATACACAGACTGAACACTGCCTATAACCGCTGAAAACCCATAGTGCTAGTCTTATTGCATTGGTATTGTTTGGGTGCAATAGCTCTTTACATGCTTGAAGAAGATTACAGCATAATCCCTGTTCAACTGACAACATCGTCTGCCTCAGATTTCCCGCAGTTCCTTGAATCTGATAAAAACGCCGACTGTTCGCTCGTCATAACGTAGGCGGTGCTCTGATTGGAGAGTGGCATTTTAGTCGTCTCTGATTGGCTGTATTCACAGAAGTAAACCGGTGTTGCCTGAGCCGTACCATTTTTTCTGAAAAGGGGTGGATGTAGAACTTTGTTATCTAATTATAAGCTAAAACATATGGGGTTTTGCTTAAATATTACGCCTTACAACAAAAAACTTTGATTTTGTATTAAAATGTATGATTTGAGATTTTCTATATTGCGTTTAAGATAAATATCACCCACTTCCACTTTGTAACAGACGCCGTTTGGGATTTGAGGTCTTGCCCAAAAATGGCTGTGGAGAAACAGTTATGAAGATGTGTCGATGTACTCACCTAATTAATGTGGCGAATGCTCCAAATTAACCGAGAGTCCTCAGATCGAGCCGGAGGACGTGTCTGGAAGGTGAGGCACAAGATGTTTCGTTATTTTCGTTATTTCGTGCAGAATAGAGGAACCCAATGGGCTCTCCGTGCAGTCGCGTTACGACTTTATTTTCAGCCAATAGGAATACCAGAGCGATCACAGGCCAGGGCCTTCAAGGATGTGTTTATGCAGAATAAAACAACACTGAGCATCAAACTTCATAAAAACAGAGCTTTAGCACAGAAACTGCAACGATATGTTCTTGAAAACCATTGCCAAGTTCACATTTGCATTGTGGGGATTCAAATCTCTGTGCACAGTAAACACAGTTTTCATGCAATAACCGTTTAAAAGTGACGTATTGTATTAACAGAATGGTAATAGCACCGATACATGCATATAGAAATTCAATGTATCTGCATAACTGCATGCCTTGTGATCGCAGAGACTTTGTTTATCTCTTTAACTGCACTGCGTGATGTTTTCCTCCTTTAAGTAGTCATCTCATGACATAAAATTGTGAAAATGATTCCACTGTCTATGTTTTAAGTGTGTACGTGGGACTTAAATGTTCCTGAAGGCCAGTTTCTGAGACGATAGTCCACATTCATGGTTGTCAACAGGTGCTATCAGTGTTTTATTGTAACGGTAGCATTTATACTATAAGCAAGTAATAATGGTCTGGAAAGAGTAGAATTAGTAATAGTGAGGGATGGGAAATGTTAGACACAATGGTTTACTATAAACTTGCTTGCAGGAATATAATGGTAATATTTGTATAATGATGGTGTAACACACTGCATGGTATTGTAATTGTTTGTATGTGTTACACCCACCTTTTAGCTTTGGAGGTACTGTAGAGTGTCATTATGTTTCCTATTGAACTAATGCATTATTAGACTTTGTCAGGCCTTTCACAGTTTCACACTGCTTCAGCAGTAACTGCAACAGCTTTCACGCCAGCACTATGTGCAAAAAAGTGTCTATCACTCTATGCTACTTGCATTGACCACAGCAGATGCTTTTTCTTTAAGCAATATGTGAGCAGTTTGCTTCAGTGTATTACGTTGTTATATGTGAATCTGTAAGCTAATGTGATTCAATGAACTATTAAAAGTTTAGCATGGTTCACATTAGGGCTGCACAATTTGGGAAAAATGTCACATTGCGATTATTAAGGTCAAAATTGCGATGGAGATACGGTAAACTAGTGATATGACTCAACTTGCTTGTTTTGAAGGAAAATGCACACACGGATTACTAATAATGATGAAATCTGTATTTCTCAACTGAGATACAGTATACAGTTCAATCTAGCAACAACTAAAAATTTAAAACTAAATTGTACAAAATTAAATAACAGTAACATCTTTACATTACTGAATTAAATTACATTAAATTAACATTAAAATAAAACTAAAAAGTCAAAAGAACAGAAAAATAAAACAAATACCCATTTTTATATTTTTACATGTTGTTTCAAAACATTTAAGCAGGATGTAACATACTTAGTAGGCTATATTTCTTTTGGTATCTCTTGTCTAGTGTGCCAATCATTTTCTCAAATCCCTCTTTGATAAAAGTGCGTTCACACCTGAGCTGACTTGGGCGAATATATCTGGCGTGTATTTGGACGCTTGAACATGTCGAGTTATGTGGTTTCACACTGCGCGTGTCAGCAGGGCGTGAGCAGCGCACATTTTTTCCAGCGCCCATGTTAACGGAGGAGAGCACACAGGGGTGGCGCCGCAGCGCGTAGCAGGTGCAGAGGAATGACATAAATCAAAGCACATGGCACACAATGTTCGGAGAACAACGCTGGAAAATAGGACAGAAAGATTGTCAATAGCCTACTTCAGTACAAGCTGCCAGTATGAAAGCACAGTTGGCATGCGCTGCTTCTGCTTTGAATACGCCCCGCTTCCGCGCTGCTTGCATGCAGTAAACCCGGCGTGTTTAACGCGCCACTTAATTCGCACGAATCGCGCTAAAGGATGTCTAATTGCGTCTTTGCATTGACGTAACATGTAAATCACTCACACTTATCGCTTCATTCGCGTCTGGTGTGAACACAAGAATGAATGTCTTGTTACGTCCACGAATGCATTTGTTTATTTAATATAATCACAACATTTTCTGTAAAGTAATGGCATAGGCTGATATCGCGATTGCGATATGATTAATCATGCAGCACTACTAGTTACTGAAGTTAACTCATAGTAAATGTGTGGATATTTACCTGTGTTGTGTTGATTTAAATACACAAGAGTTCAGTTACTATGGTAAAATCATGAAAAGGTGTTGTGGTTATCTTAGGTTGCCTATAAATACCAATGAGTTTGAATGGTGCTTTTATGTTTATACATATATATATATATTTTTTTTTTAATTTTTTTTTTTTAATCAAATAAACATTTTAATGTGAAAACCAAACCCATCAGTGTCCAATCAAACATGAGACTAACACTTGTTCACAAACTTGTAAAATGAACCTCTTGTTTTAACTGAAAGAATAACAAAGTAGATGAAGTTTAGATGATTGACTGTCATTCTTCTCATTCTCACGTCTCTTCCTGGTAGAAGCTGCTGTTCAACAACACTTCAGAGCAAAAGGAAGTTAGACGTACACACTCAGGTGAGGCTCTTTCTCTAGTCTTCATACAGATGTTGTCTTATAATGTGTTATTGATCACTTTGTGCTTCTTTAATTCAGTGCTGAACTTGTTTTAAGGATTTAATGTATGTGTTGTAGTTGTTTTAATGTA
>JAUCNO010001034.1:1529788-1559010 GCA_032353835.1 Enteromius viviparus
TTCAAATGAGCCATTTTAATCTAGATTAATCTAGATTAATTTGAAAATTAATCTAGATTAATCTAGATTAAAAAAAAATAATCTATGCCCACCCCTAATATATATATATATATATATATATAAAATCATATATATAGTTCTCATTAAACCCAGAAATGAATCTAAAAAAAATTATTTTAATGGTAAATATTTTGAGATTAATTCATTCATTCCACATTTTACTTTTTGACAACGCTAATTTAGAAATCTCATGTTTTTCCAATGAAGCCTCATACAACAGATTCCAGCACACGTTTTAGATGTATATTTCACGCTTGCACATATGGTAAAAGGCTACTTTAGCTTTACAGGTTTTTTTTCCCCATGCTGTTCCTGGAAGCTCAGGGCAAGCTTGTGCTGTGGGAAGTATAGGGTTGCTGGACGGTGGTTTTATCGGCAGGCTGACAGCGTGAGGATGGATGTGGGAGACGGAAAGCTGGGCTATCACTGTCACCTCATAGACCTAGAGGTGCCACGCCCAGAATCAATGCCTGTCTGCCTGAAACACACTAGCCATCTAACCCGGCCTGGCACCTCCCCTATAAATCAAACACGAGCTGCCTGTTCTGCCAGCACCGCACATATTGTTTAATATACTTACGAAAGAGTTCAGAGGCACACAGAGTTGATCCAGAAGTTGAATTTGCAAGGAAGATGTTGTAATATTAACTGCTGTAAAGTGATGCCAAAGAATTAATGCATGTACTTTAATGTATGTTTTTCTATAACCTCTGACCCTCTGTGTTTTTTAGATGACGAAAATACTGACAATGCTGAAGAGTGGGCTGAAAGATCTGGTAAGTAGATTGCATGCATTAATAAAGAGGTGCTAGAAATTGACTAAAAAAATGTATTAATTTTTTCTGTGTTTTAAATAAAGGGAGTTCAGATTATGCAAATTATTACCAAGGTTTGTGGGACTGTGAAGCTGATGGACCCGATGAATTGGCCTTCCAGAGAGGAGATCTCATCTACATCCTTAGCAAGGTCTGTGTCTGTTCCCTCAATCTCTCTCTCTCACACACACACACACACACACACACACACGCACGCATACAAGGTCAGACTTTTAGTTCAGCGCTGTTGGCTGTGTCCTTGGCTCTTTTGCTAGTTGAAGCACTCTGCGTGTATTTTGATTTTCTTTTCTCTTATCTCGCTCTATCCATCTCCTCACTAATAATGAATAATATGCAGCTGACTACAAGAGTCATAT
The DNA here is from genome assembly GCA_032353835.1 of Enteromius viviparus. Lineage (NCBI taxonomy): Eukaryota > Metazoa > Chordata > Actinopteri > Cypriniformes > Cyprinidae > Enteromius > Enteromius viviparus. Next base: position 1,531,041 of record JAUCNO010001034.1, read on the forward strand.
CGGTCAATACTCACTGACTTTCTCTTAGCAGCTATTCATTTACTGTATGCTAAATGACAAAGCTGCAACGGTCTTCACTTACTCAGTACATTCTCATTCTAGCATTTTACAAAGAAGGCCTCAGCCAGAGTATAATGAATCAGGATTTGTGGCTCCTATTTCTACTGCTTTTTTCCCTGTTGATTATTCTATATCAATCACACAATTTAAGAAAAGAACATCATTTCAGCACCACATCAGCTTTCTAACACAGCAGTTGTATTTTTAATGACTATTCTTACAGATATCCAAGAGATCTGCGGGTTACAAATTAAACCAGTTTAAAAGCTTGTCATATTGACATGACAGAAAGCCCCTTGTTCACGTACGGTCTGTAGACCACTGCAATACTGTGTTCACACAGGCACATTCTCAATAATAGGCTGTTGATTCATTGCAGTGGTTGAGTCTCGGAAAATTGAGCGATCAGCCAAGCAAACCACTTTATTTGGTGCATTCGCTTTAATCTATATGTTTTTTTGTGTCCTACAAATGGGATGTTAGCAGGAACACATAGTGTAGCTGTTTCTTAAAGATACACCACTGAAAGAATCAATGCGTTTTAATTTTACCTTTAACTGAGCTATTATCTTAAAGAGATAGTTCATCCAAAATGAAGACTCTGTCATCATTGTTTTTGCAAGACTGTATGACCTATTTTCTGATTAACACACACACACACACACACACGTTTACTTAGCTATCTAAATGGGGACATTCCATAGGCGTAATGGTTTTTATACTGTACAAACTGTATGTGCTGTTGCCCTACACCTAACCCCTCCCCCTCAAAGGGAGGTTTTTGGAGATTTTGTCAAGTTTACCTCACTTTTGGGTACAAATTCATCTCCAAAATTTGGTACACACAGACACAAAGAAACATAATTTGAACACAAAAGAGAATATTTAAAAGAATGTTGTTAACCAACAGGTGCCGGTAGCTATTTTCCATGCTATGTAAGTCAATGGCTACCGGCAGCTGTTTGGTCGCCAATATATTTTTTTTATATTCTGTTTTGTATTCAACAGAAGAAATTTACTAGAAATAAATTCTTACAGGTTTGGAACTTGAAGGTAATTAAATGATGACCGAATAAAATTTTTTTGGGGTGAACTATCCTTTCAAGAAAGAATTAAACTATCATTTTGTCACTCTTGATAGTCATTAATCCCAAAATGAAATGTACAGATATGACAGCTAATGAACCCTAAAATGAGAGTTAAATAACAGGACAGCTAAAAAAGGTAAAAAAAATATTATATCCACTGTGGTCGGCTATCAAAACATTGTAAGGATGTGCATGGGTCATTTATTTTTATCTCATGCCATATTTCTAATTTGTGTAAACAACGAGTCTAACCATCTCAGATAGCTAGAGCCTGTCTCTGATTTTGTCATCATGCTGTTATTATATTCAGACAAGTAGATTTATCAGCTCTTACTTTTAATCCCTCTGTGACTGACATGTAATTGAAATAGCTTTTATTGATGGCAGTATTTTCGAAACGGCTGCACTTGTATCGCTCAAATCTCGCAGACCTCTTCGAATGCATCCTCAGACAATGTGGGTCTGCTGCTCTTGTTTTACGGGGTGCTTCCCCGGAACGTTGACCTTACTGAGTGAAATATAGGCCGTTGGCTAGAACTCAAGCCCAAGCCTAGCGGTCCCACTCATAAAGCAGTGGTCATAAAACCTGAGTGCATAAATTCTGCTGCACAGAGGCGTGGAGGGGAGGCCAAGTATATTTGTGTCAACACCGAGCGTAATTACAAGGTGATAAAGACGTGGAAAGTGCTAAATCAATTCCGCTAACCAACAGGTTTTTGAGGCTTCGCTATGATTGACTGCCGTGAAGTCACAAATCAAAGAGGTCGACAGCGCTGTCACAGCACTGGTGTAAGCAGAGCGTACAGATTAAAAAAAGCTCTCTCATCAGTCTTTATTGATCCACCACTTACAGTGAATAAACAGCTATTCGGCTCATCTACACAAATCACTACACGTATCTATAATATGCGGGAGCATTTGGGACTGTGATAGCACATGCACAAAATGTTTTCTTCTTTAGTGGTTATTATTAGAGTATTTTGGTCATTCTCGGATGGAAATTAAAGGCAGAGGAGTAGTAGAAGTTTGTCATGATTTTCTCGTCCTTGTGTTATTCTATATTAATTTAATTAAAAATGTTTTTTTCATCCATACAAAAAAAAATTGTTTGTTATTTATCTAAAGGCAACGCAAAAATTTAGTACAATCTCTATTTTTCTACTGGGGAATCATTTCGAGTTAATTTTTTGTGCAACCATAATAGTTGCACCACAGCTTCCCGTTTGCTTTAGATCAGCCTCATGCTCATGCCGCAAGACTCCTTAGTTCAGAACACTTGAACATGAATTAGTGGCTAAGGCTAACATCCATCTGCCAGCTTTGTACAGCCCACTCAATCCTGAGGGTTGAAGAATCACGGCAGCAGGACATTTAGAAATGTTTTCTTCCTGCTCTAATCACATTGCATGTATACGCTAGCTAACAAATGCACTTTAATTTGTCTTGTTTTTGTTATTTGCATTATAGTTTGTTTGATGTGTTTAGTTTTTTCCTACGTGTGTATAGTTGAAGGGGCCCATGGAGATTTTTTTTTTCCTGAAACATTCTTTTTTTTCTTCTTCTTCAGCCATGCCATCCTTTTGCATTCCGAACTCTTAATTTATGCCCCTAGATTCAAAGTACATGACTCCCAAAGGTCAGACCCAACACATGCCAGAATTCCCGCTGGAATCCTCTTAAAATCCTGGAATGAGAAGCAAGGAGATTTATTGCACTAAAGATGGAGGCAAACTTCTCCTGGACCCTTTTAACATGCAAGCCCACCGATATCCCTTTCTTTCAGTGCGTCTCAGCCTTTCTACAGCATGTGCTTTACACTCTCACCATTAGGGGCTGTGAACTAGGAATCTTTAGATGCTAGTCTAGACAAGGTCCAACCTACTTTTAATGTCCAGATGCTGCATCAGTACGGATGTAGACGCTACTGCCACCTTCTGACTGAAGATTGTAGGTTTTTTCACACTGGGTGGCACATCTAGTGTTTTTTTTTTCCTCAATGGTTTGAATAAAAAAAAAAACCTGGCTAGTTTTGCATTTTTATTCTTTCGTTTCATATTATTTTATATTTAAAAAGCATTTTTTTCACATTTATATTTGCATTTCGAGATTTCCTGCTTTCAAACCGTTCAAACGGCTTTTAGGCTGCAATTAAATCTGTTAAATATGTACATTTATGTGTAGTTTTCTCATGCTCCACTGTGCAGGTTTTTACAGGTAGACATAAATGTGAATTTGCATATGAATGTGCAGTTCTCACAGACAAAACTGGGCGATTGTGACTGTTATCTCCTCCCTTGTGGGACACATCCTCGTAAACTTCAGACAGATGACTGCTCCAGTTGGCCTCCCGCCCAGGGGGTCAGTCTCCTACAAAATGCCTAAAGAAAAGGAAAAGGTGCCATAAAAGAAAAGGAAAATCCAGTGGAAATAGACACTCCTTTTTGAACTCATTCTCACACACTCATCTAAGGACCTGCCTTCTTTGTGGCGCTGTATAGACATATTGAGCTTTCTATTTACCAGCAGAGGCATCAGGGGGTGAGTCTGGGGTTCTGGGGTCATGCAGAAGGCAACGGTCATCTCGCGGTCAACTACAGTAGGTCATTATTCAGCCTAAGCCAATAGTCCAGAACTGCACGGCGGCTGCCCCCCTCACTCACACTCTGCATAATTATTATAAATGGTGAGCCACATAAACAGCCATCATTACAGGCTCTCAGCAGCATACACAATCCACTTTAAATGCCTATTAAGTTTAAGTGCCATCAGTAATCCCCAAGTGTACTTTTACGACGGCAGATTATTTGGTCATCCGCATTTTTACTCCATGTTGCACCTTCGAACGTCCCGGATTTGGGATTAAATAAGGCCTGCGGCGTTTCCGCTTCGCTCTATTTGACTACGCCAAACAAATATTAATATTATGAGTTCTTAATGGCCAGCTACGATGAAAATGACATGCAAATGAAATGCACTGATTGAGATAAATTGAACGATGGCTGTCTTTGCTCGAGGAGCAGATCAATACCTGTTTGCCACCTGCCGCGTCTGCTGCTTAGGACTAGCAAACAACGTGACGTATTGGTGTTTGTCTTTTAAGATGGCTGGATGAGTGAGTCCCTGTGCAGCACTGAGCGTGTGGAGCCGATGCTTTACGATGCGAGTTAAGGAAAGAGAAGCAGGAGAGGAACAGTGGAGGAGGGGGTTGTAGCACCCGAGTGCCGGGTTCAGCGGCGGGGCAATGAGAGACTTCCTGCGCTCCATCACTCCCAAGGCCTACCTCAGTCAGCTGGTGGCCAGGGGCAGAGGCCTCATGTCTCATTCTTATTACCATGTCTACTGCCTCCACGGTGTGTGTGTGTGCGTTTTCTACTCATAACAGAAAAAAATGAATGCGTGAGGGCACCGAGGGAGAGTTTGCAAATAAGGGAAATGATTAAAATGCGTTCGAGGAAAGGAGGCGTGCATGCAAAGCGTGTCACCTTAGAGGGAATTTATAGGGGGCAGAGGAAAAAAGGGGCGATCTGTATTGGCGTTATTATAGACAAGAGTCACTTTTGAGCCCGTCACGATATTGTTCAAGTTAAGCCACTCCTTTTTAAGGCATCATTAGCTGTCAATCTGTCCCCTGTTCGCTGGAGAGCAATGGGCCCATCTGAATACCGTTGCCAGCCGCCCTCCTGAGTGCGAAATAAATGATATCAGTGGCACACTGCAGGTGTTGTCATGGCAACTCACACTCTCGATAGCTCCCTGTGCCAACTCCGCCTTCCTCGGGAGAAGGTCGTGCGGAGGTCAGCGCCATCGCTTCACTTTCACAGCAGCTGCCCACCAGACCTAGACCAAACTGAGACGCACCTGACCCTGTCCTGTTACAGAGAAGTATCCCGAAAAGCCACCCATTATCCCTGTCCCATGCAGTTCTTTCGGGTAAATCTCTGTAACAACCCTTTGTACGGTCAGGCACAGATTGGATGTCTCCCAAATGCCTCTAGCTGACAGATGCATTGCCGAAAAGCAGATTGCTAATACTGGGAGGCAGAAAAAATGAGGCAGGAATGAAAAGGACACGAGTCATCGAAATGGGACGGACTGCACTGGAATGTATTGACTCTCTTTCTTGTACTGCGTGTGTACTCTGTTTGAACCCACATGTTGGGGAGGGTGGGGGTGAGGGAAACGGGGTGGAGAAGGCGTGTTGGATGGGAGGTGGTGCGGTGTGTTTGAAATCAGCCATGGAAGCACCTGTGGTTATGAGGAGTATTATACAGCAGTGTGTTACAGTCCTCCACATTCTAGGGATTGCTGATATACACTTCGTTCGAACTAGTAAATTTTTAACATTCTTGTGTTTACCAGAATACTGTAGATGTGTGCATTAGTGGTGGGGATTTTTGTGCGACGCGTTACTTCGTTAAACCAGTAGGTGGTGACACACAACACAGTCTTACACCCAATTTGTATGTATTTTACGAGGTGGCTAAATTGTACGAATTCGCACAACATCACTCATACGATTTTGTATGATTTGTCTGAATCCCAGTGACAGGTAGGTTTAGGGGCAAGGTTAGAATATGATTTATATGATGAATACGATTTAGCAAAAACCATATGAATTTGTACGAATAAAGTCAAATTATCCACCACGTAAAATATGTACAAATTGCCGTTAGATTAGGCTGATTAATCAGTGTTTTTGAACAAATTGGTTAATTGAATGATTCAATGACTCTTTCGAAAAAGTAATAAAAATCAATAAATGGTCCACATTTGTACGTCATTGAATCATTTACTCAATTATTTTCGTTGCTATTATACTTCCATAAAGCATACTTTTACACACAAAACAAAAAGCAAAATTTTAAAAATTATACTTTTTTTAATGGTCATGGAGTAATAACTCATTCAAAATAAGTACCTACTCATGAAAGTATGTGATTGCGAAAACATGATTCTGACTTTCTTCATGATTCATTGCATAATTTCCTCAATTGATTTATTCAAAGCTCTCATTCATTTAGAAACAAAATAAGTGATTCACTCTTTAAACCCTCATTAACTATTCTTCACTCTGCTAATATAATACACTGTTCAGAAAACATGTTGTGCACTCATTATTAAGGTGTATTATGGGAATAAATTAGTGCAAGTGATAATGTCCACTTTATTTACTTTATACAAACTGCTCCTTCAATATATAGAGGGTGATTTTGAACAAAGCCCATCTTCAGTGACGCATTGAAAAATGTGCGCAGCTGATTTGTTTAAAACAATGATTTATTAAACTTCATAAGACACTGTAAAAGAGATACAAGATGCGAGTGCAACAGTCACGCATGTCTAGTACATTATGCATAGAAAAACAATGGAAAAGCTGTGCACTAAAATGCAAAATACGCAGTGTGAATGGTCCCTTCTGGCAATATTGGGTCTAAAATGTAAGCTATTCAGTATTAACTTCTTGTTTACTGAACTGTCATATGAGAACATCAATCTACACCTCCAACAATCCCCATCTGCATAGCTGCATGTGTCTCAAACAAAGAGCTCAAGTTCTTGGATGTACTGCTATACCGAGGCGTTGATGCCGCAGCGGCATTGAACTCACCGTCCAGATGGATTTTATTCCGTGTAGCATCATTAAAGCGGCTCATCTGCATGGGCTGAGGACTACATTAGGCTCTCAGCACTGTGGGTGTGCTTAAAGAGAGGAAGGTAATTAGTTCCTACTCTCCTCAGCAGGCAGCGGATGGATGACATGCTCATCATGTCTAAATGTACAGTCTGTGCTGCTGGAATACTAAAGCTCTTAAAACACTTCAGCCTTTCGCTATCAGTGTATCTTGTGTTCTTTAATCTCCTCATTTATAAACCCCTGTCCACCTGAATCTGTCTTCATTCATTAAAGGCCAGATCTGGGGCTCTCTCCACTCTTACTCTGAAGAGCTTTGGCCTGGAATAGCTCTTAAAGGTATTTGAATTGGGAGAGGAGTGAATCAAGAGAATGTTAGCTTCAAGAAAACAGATTTCTGCTGCTTTGCCCAAGGCGTCCAAGACCCAATGTTGTCCATACAATATTAAACTAGTCCCCTAACTTATGTCAGTATCTCTATTGGCAATCATTGTCAACAGATTCACCACACACTTCTTTAATTATGATCCAAGCGGCATTTCAAGATTTGAATTAACATTTATATTTGCATTCGAATGGGCGTATGCAGGTGCATGAAATTTGGTTAGATTGTAAACATCCTGATGCTTAGTTTTTATGTGCAGTTTTAAAGCCCAGATGATCCATACAACTAAGTAAACACCCTTAAGAACACCATAAGTACCATCTTTTGCCACAGCATTTTCCAGAGATAAAAATCTTCATCAGTTCCAAAGTGGCTATGCTACTTAATGTTTTTATGACAGAAGCCTTAATATAAATATAGAGTGAACATATTTAGACACAATATTGGCTATATTCAGAAATGGCTAAGAGTCTATTGTAATATATTTGCGTATTAATTAATTTTTTTTTTTTTTATATTAAATACAATTGAATTCATCCTTTGAACTAAATCAGTTGAAAAATCTCACATCCTCATGAGTCTCTGCATTTCTATTTGTTTAAACTAGGAATATAACATCCATGGATGGTGGGTCGGAGAGCTGGATGGTGCTATTGGCATAGTCCCCAAGGAGTTTTTACATCCTGCTTATATTCTATGAGGTATTTACATTCACAGACTCATTCTACGTGATTACTTAGCTTTTGGCATTAACCAGAACAAAGAGATTCGACTTGAGCTGAGAGGGAGAAATTGTCTAGTTTTCATATTGTAGCTATCAATGTAGTTTTCCACTGTTTTAAAGTTTCAAAAGTGCTTCAGCGTTAATACAGTTCCTCCATGCTGACACCTGCTGGATATTATTGCAACTACAAAGATATATATAGCTGCGTTATTTTGGGTTCACACATTTAGAATATATTATTCAAACTGGTGCTAAATATTTGTTTTCTCTTCTAGGTTTGCTTTTGGTGAAGATCACAGAATGTTCAGTGTTATAACACTTGTCAGCTGTCATGGTTTTGAAACGGTCAATGATTAGAGTAGAATGTAAAATCAAGTAAAACTGAATTTTAGTCCGTTCAAGAATCCAAAACCTGAGACCAAATCAGTTTTTTGTATATAAGCAATTTATATATTGCACGATTAGTGTACACTAAAAGGCTTGACTAAATCTGTCACGGTTTAATTTGTTCAAACATAAGACTCATTTTTGCAAATGGTGTACATGAGAAAAACATTTGTAATGTAAGAACTTCTCATTTATCATAACAAAGCCTGTTCTATTTCAACAGCATAAATTATTGAATACAATGTTTTTTTTTCCAAGAACCATTGTTATAAGTTATTTAGTTTATCAAAAAGGTTTCCTTCTTAACTCTGCATTTGTATTCAGTGGATATTACTCCATAAAAATAAACTGTCATACCACACTTTAAATAAAATAAAAAGCCTCACCACTTTGGACTTAAGTGTTGTTTTCTTTTTTAAAAAACTTGTATTCATACAAGAACTGCAAATCAAATTAGTTCTATAATACGGATAAAAATTAATAAAAAATGTTCAGGAAAAAAAAAGCACAACACAAGAACAGAAGTTAATGACGTGCCTTAATGTATTGTAAAAACAATAGTTTATTCAGCAAAATGTATCACTCTTAAAACTGGACAAAAAGAAACCATAAAAAGCTTCCAGAATTTGATAAATCAGTTATTTCAGATGAAAATATAATATTTCATCACCTAATAACTGTCAGCACACACTCCAAATAAAATCTCGCACAATACCTGCCTCGCTTCCACTTCAGTCTACATGTAGATTTCAGGTGAACAACGTAACCTGTTTTAGTGAAATACAGCATCAATAAGAGCTTCTCGACCGGAGAAACTGACCATCCTGGGTAGATCTGTATTCACCAAACCCCTAAGGAGGCTTAGAAACACTTGAAATTGAGAACTACATGGAATTTGGCTTTGCAAAAGAAAAAAAAAAAAAATAAAAAGAAGTCCACTGTTGAAATGTTTCTTTAATTAAAGAAAAACAAATTTCCTCCGGACGCATGTTCAGGCTCTGCCTTTATACATTTATACTGTCCGCTAAGAAATAAAGAAAAATCAAAAAGGGGTAATTTTAAAGGGGTTAAAATAGTGACTGTATTTAACACTTCTATTTTAAGTGGCATGTTCTATCAGCCCTGATTGAGCGGTCCTTCTCTTGGCCTGGGTATAATGGGTGATGGGACTGCTCTAAAACCACCTGAAGACTAAAGTTAGCTCCAAATGGTGGAACAACGGGCCAAGAATGAAAGGGGAGGGAGATCTTAATACAGAGCATCGGAATTGCTGCTTCTCGGCCTCTTGATCTTCTCGATGTTCTTCAGGATCATGTCATGTAACGTTACCTGCAAGACAATTCAATTTCATTCAATCGCAACAAGTCCCAGGCAGCACATACATACTGACTTCTTTCTGTACATCACAATAATGAATCGTTTGCATTATTACAGTTATTGCAATACTTACATATTGATTTCTCAGTTCTGACACTATGATCTTGAGGCTGATGTATTCCTTCTCATCAATCTCAGTCACTGTACGACGATAATCCTCCTATATCAGACAAAGTATGTATTACACATATATAAAATAACTACTGAATCCCTGATCTTAAATGGTATGCGTATAGGACTTACAACATGAGGGTATTTTGCTATTTTGGAAACCAGCTTTGCCCTTGTGATGTAGTACCTACAAAAAATATATATACGTTTTTTAAAAACATGAAGGAAATCTGAAGTGTGTAATTCTTAATTTGACTAACACTGATGTTTCGTACCTGGATATCTGATCTAAGTAAGAAGCTGCTTCTCCTTCCACTGTTCGAAGTTCAGCCACCGTCTCCTCCTGTTATGTTGAAAATAAACAATCACAGCTCCAACAAAATCATTTCCACACAAAACAATTGCAGCAAATTGTGAGGAATCACTGTTTTGTTATAAGACTTTCAATTTAGCAAATTAAAAACTAAAACTTACCTGAATTGAGACACCAAAATTGTTGCCATCTTCTATCCTTGGGATTAACAACTGAACCCACATCTTGACCTAGTAAACCAAGGAAATGACATTTATTCACAACACAAGTGAGAGCAAATTTGCCATAATGGTTACGTGGCCTTACCGTGTTGCATTTTTCTATTAGAGTTCTGATCTCAGGCTTTACTTTTTCAATCAGCTCTACCAGCTTGCCATTGCTTTTCATCATTCCACCAGGCATGACAAAGACCTTGGTCCCGCCAACTACAAACAGAAAGACATTACCATTTAATCTAATGCACATTCATCTACATCTAGTAATGTTTTAAACCCTGTTCACGCTGTATTTAGTGTTGTCGACTTGTAATCTGACTCACAAAATACATCTTACTTTAAGAATTAAACAGGTAGACATCAATGTGTTTCAAATTTTAGTCACATGCCAAAATCAAGATGCTGCTTTTACTAGGCAGGAAAACTCACCTTTGTCATCTCCTCCACCATCTTCGAGTTTCCTCTTTTTAGCATTTTGCTATTGAGAAAATAATTTGAAAAGGTTACTTGCTTATCTTTTTGGTTCATGTTTAAACAGACAATTTGTTTGCACAAAGCACCAGAAACCTATCCTGTTCATACGAGTTCACTTTTTCAGCTTGTGCTGCTTTTGACTGATAGTGAAGAACTGGCTTCTTACTCCCTCAAGTCCATCGTGGATGTCTGTAAGAAGAATTGGATCTGGCACGGTCAGATTGATCTCTGAATGAATTTCTTTCAGCTCACGGATATTAATTGTGGGATCCTGTTTAAAAAAAGATGCAAATAAAAATCCAAGTGTTCAAAAGGCTATCACACAAATTCACGTTTCTCAAGTAACGTTAGTAGGTTAAATGTCAGGAATGCATCATTTTCCAGAAGTAAACTTACCTTCAAAAACTGGTCAAGCTCTAACAGTTTCTTCGGGAAAAAGTTTGCAACCAAGTCCTCGGCCTAAATTTGAATAATTAAACAATAAGCCGTCCAATAGTCACGAAACATTTATACATATAAAAAAAATCTGGACAAGTGCAGTAGTTTACCTCTGCTGTAATTCGTTCTCTGAAAGCATCAACCTGGCAAGACGAGAAATACTCACATGTAAATATAAACTACAAGATATGCAATTCACACAGTGCTTTTTGTAGCCACAGTTTATAACGTCGTGTCTTTGAAAGTCAATCACGTTCAGAAAAACAACCGGCGGCCCTTCTATTTTAAGACGCTGAGTGTTTACAGCACGTACCCTGTAATTGAGTCGTTTCATTGACTTGTTAGCCTCGCGATCTTCTTTGTAATTCCTTGCCAACATCAAAAATGACTTCAATATACTTTTAGCTTACTGATGTCAAAAACGTGCTGAAACCACTACGTATGTCTTCCGCAGCGGCATGCTGCTGTGCTAAAAACACGCTTCATCCGTACACTCGCGGTTAACGCGCATATGGGAGCTCTGGCTTCACTCTGAAAATGTTATATGTATGATCCTCACATACTTTACTACAATTTGCCCATTATGTTTTAATATACAACTGATTCTACATGAATATGTCCGCGTAAAGTTAGCTAACACGCTCACGAGGCGACTCACGCGCAAGCCGGCTAGCCGCAAGCTAACATTTAAAGACAATTCATCTGAGCGCTCTGTATTTAAATGAGGTAAGCGGCGAGACACTTACCTTTGTTTTGATTTCATTGTCCACCTTAAGAAGCGAAGACATCGTATTAATTCAATAAACGAGAAAAGTAAGGGATTGTCCTAAAAGCATTAACTAACCGTGTGGCTCACTAACTGCTGTCAGCCACAAGGCACTTTTCGCGCTTCTAGATGACGTAAACGCCTCGCGGCCATAGATGGGAATACATAGCTTTCGCATCTATTCTGCCGTGTGGAAATATTTACTCTTCGTTCAGTTTGAATTTAATTTCATCTAGAATATAGAGAATCACCCGACATTCATGGCAAAACCAAATCAATACAACATAGTGTACACACCGACGTATCGCTGTAATCAACATAGCTACCGTGCTAAAACGGTATCTATCTTTCGGAACTCTATGTTCGGGACGACTTCGAAAGACGTAGTGTTCATGCGTGCGTCATATTTTTCTCTGTAAAATATAATTTATTGTAATCTCAAGATACGTACTTACGAAGACAAATTAAATACTTTTAAGAGCCTGTAAGTATTTAAAATTTTAATATTTTGCTGTGATAAAATCTATATATTTAGTTAGTAGGTAAATCTGAGACACTTCCTCTGACGTGTGTTGGGGGCGTGTACGAATCTAGCGATGTAAACAAGAACGCAAAAGACAAGTCTGACAGTGTTGCCACCACCACGGGCATTTAGAGCGTAACATCCCCGCATCAAACGCATTAGTTGACTCTGGCTAACAGCCATGAACCTCCCCGTCACTGTCAAAGTGAACTTTAGGGGCAACGTGAAGAAATTTCCAGTCTTGGACACGAACAAAGCACAGTGGGAGACTGTGGAGGCCTGGGTAAGGAGTCATTAAGCCTTGCTGGGTGGCGTTTTTGTGGGGACGTTTACATTTCTTGGTCATGGAAGGCCGTAACCGAGGCCTACATAAACAAACCTTAACCGTGGGTGTAAGTTAAGACGTTTAACCTTCGGTCAAAACGTTTAATCCTATTTATAGAAGTTACGTCTTAACATATATCACAGTTGGATCTTTAATAATAAAAAAACAGTAATATAAAATGCAACAATATCTGTTTTTGCACTTGACCTTTCTGTTCGGCCATACGTTTAGATGGCAGCTTGTAAATAAAGAGTAACTTTGGAGAATACCGCTTTTCTCTCTAATCTGCTTCTAACTCTTCGATGTCTTTAACAAAGTCTGCAGTTCTTGGTGGTGTTTCTTGTTCCTTGTTACCTGCTTTAATGCCTTTTTATAACGTCTAGGTTAAAACTACATTCGGCTTGAGCCATTTTCAAGTGAAATATTTTGACGAGGAAAACGAGGAGGTAAATAATAATTTAATAGCGAGTTTACATAATTTTGAATATATCTGTGATTTTATAGTTTTACATTGATTTATTGCATGTTTTTAAGTATGAGTTTGACAGCAATCAGCCATGTATTGTTAAAAACAAATATTTAAAAAACAAATATAGTTTTCAAAAGTACTTCTGTTGATATTGTTGTCTTATATTCACAGGTGTGCATAAACAGTCAAGGTATTCAATCATTAAATATGTTATCTGTGGTGTTAAATTATTGATTGTTTATATTATTTATTTATCTATTATTATTATCTATGATTATTATCACAGATGAATATACAGAAGCTCTAAAGGTAAGAACACCAATCTTTTTCAATCTTTTGGGTGATACAAAAGCCACAGATGAGCTGTGCTGTTACCATTATGATTACAATAATAATATAATAATAAATAAAAAAATCCCCAGACTTTTAACATAATGTTGTCATGATTTATTTTTTCTATTAGAGTGCGTTTAAACAGGCCAACCAGCTACACATGAATGTCTATAAGATGAAGGGTCAGGCAGAGGGTGGTGCGGTAAAGGCAGAGACGAAGGAACTAAAAATAGATCCTAGACCGGCTCCACCGTATCGAGCAAGGGTCAAGATGGCAGATAAGGAGACCCAGGTGACCCCTGAGCGGGACTCGGTAAGCAGTTTGCAGTCTTGTAATTAAACATACTATATGCCATCTTTATAGTGTTAGCTGTTCATGCACAATTTGTTTGTTAATATACTGTGAATAATAAAAAAACTGCACTTATTGCAGGCTGAGATAATTTCAGACTGAGAAAACCTGTTTCTGTCGTTTTCCTTATACAGACTGTGGCCAAAGAAAACAAAGGGATGAAAACTGAGGAGGAAGCAGTACCAACATGGTTTAAATCATACATGGACAGGGTACTATATCCTACAAAAGTCAAACTGATAATTCTATAGAACTTTCCTTTTTCTTTACGTCATAAACACATTACTTAAAGCTGAATCTGGTCCAAACTGTTACAAAATTGTTCTCAATCTTCTTTGCAGTTCAAAGATCAAGTGGTAAGGGAGGTGGTGGACAGGATGTGTAGTGAGTTTTCTGGCCAGTGTTGCACACACAGACCCTCGGATCCACCTGCTGAGGAGCCAAGCACCTCTGGCACTCAGAAAGCTACAAGCTCCACCACACTAAGGGCCTCTAGCTCAACTCCAAATTGCAGTAGTTGCAAAGGACCAGCCACTGGAGGAGGATATCAGTGCAGGTGAAAATATCCTAAGACATGTCTTACAAATGTCTCTTTAAAGATATTTAATATGCAGATACAATTTGAATTCATAAAACTGAATTACAGGATGTCAAATGTAAAAATCAGTATGAAACATTTTTCTTCCTCTGTTTGCAGTGTTTGTCCATCTTGCATCTTATGTGAGCCATGTAGTCATAAACACGATCCCAGCCACAATCTAAAGAGAACAAGGACTCCTTTGTCTGTCCCGGAACGTGGAGTTACTCCAGAACCCAGGCAAGTCAAAATAAACACTTGTGTTCAGCACAATGTATTTTAGGGCTGTTCAAATCCCAAATTTTAGGAACCAATTTCACCTAATCTGAACTGAAAAAGAATATTAAAGGAGTAGTTCAGCCAAAAATTAAAATTACGCCATAAACTACTCACCCCCAAGCCATCCTAAGTGTATATGACTTTCTTTTTTCAGACGAACACAGTCACAGTGTTATCCTGGCTCTTCCAAGCTTGGTAAAGCTGGTGGATGGTGGCCATGATTTGGAAGCTGCAATTACTAACCTATCGTCATAAAACTAAACCATATGCCTTCGGGGGGGGGATCACATGTCCTCTGAATCAGAGCAAAAATCTTTCTAGTTTTAAAATTAAGAGAGCGTTGAGTTCCGGCTTCTTGGCTGACTCGAAGTATGACATAAGCTGCTTCAGAGGACTTGTGATTACCCCCCCCCCCCCCCCCACCCCCCCCCCCGAAGGCGTAAAGGTTAATTTGTGGATATATCTCATTTGTGGAGATTCCAAATCATGGCTTTGTCTGAAAGAAGAAATTCATATCCACCTAGGGTGGCTTGGGGGTGAGTAGTTGATGGCGTAATTTTCATTTTTGGGTGAACAATCCTTTAGAGAGGAGTTAGTTCAGTTCCATCTATTTGAAATTGATTTTTGATTCCAAACGCCTCAGAATTGAGAAATAATTCCAGCCCTGGTATCTTCCACTTGAATGGTGTTAAGGGATATACTTGCTAATTGAATTTGATGAATTTTTAACCTCACAGGTTTCTGAGGCGGGGTGACAGGACGGTGCGAAAAGCAGAGAGACAGCGGCTGAAAGCTGAGCGGAGGCAGCTGAAGGCCGAGGTGAAGGAGATCAAGAAGAAGCTGAGGCTGGAGAAGAGAGGTCTGCTGTGGAGTGGAGCCTCCAATGGGACCAGCAGCTCGGGCCTTGCCCCCGCTCCCGGCACATCTCTAGGCCCAGGACCAACCCCAGCTCCGGCCCTGTGCCCAGACCCTCAAACATCTAGTCCAGAGTAAGGGCCACACTGAGAGGGGTCAGGGCTGGGTTGACCTCCCTACCCAGCCCAGAACAATCATTATCAAGATTATCACATTGTCTGTTATAGTTGAGTTATCGCTGGCAAGTGGATGGAACTACCTCAAAATGCACCTGCTGCCTTTATGTATTACGTCCTTTTTGTACTTTTTTTGATATGAGCTTCAAGAAAAAGACAGACGCTGAAACAAAGCTGTTCTGACGATCCTCTGTGCACTCAAACCAGGGGTCCCAAGGTCTCCTGCTCCACCTTGGTGCCCACAATGACTGCCTTGTTTCTGGATGAGAATCTACCAGATGGCACTTGTCTGGGGCCAGGCACCAAGTTCATCAAGTACTGGAAGATGAGGAACACTGGCAACATCAGCTGGACTTCGGATACCAAGGTACTTTTTTGAAACTCACCATAGCTTGAAAAGAATGTGTCTCCACACACGTTGTGGGCTTCGTTTGCATGTTTGTTGTGTCTTTTATAGTTGAAATTTATGTGGGGCAACCTGACCCTGGGTTCACGGGAGCAAAAAGAAGTTGCAGTGCCCTTTCTGCAGCCGGGTCAAGTTGGCGTGGTGAGCGTGGCGTTTGTGGCACCCCTGCTGGAGGGCACCTACACGTCTCACTGGCGCCTGGCACACTGCGGGGTTCAGTTTGGGCCTAGAGTGTGGTGTAGCATTGTGGTGGTGCCAAGTGCTGAGCAGAAACCCACCCACTGCAGCAAATCACTGGTGAGTTGACTTTATACCACAGTATCTCAATGTTTTCAAATATTGCCATTTTTTAAAGTTAACTTATGTCAAATAAGATTAAATGTTTTAATATCTTCTCTTTTAGAGGACCGATCTTTGTCTAATGAGGAAAGATGGCATATTCTGGTCAGCCACCAGAGATTGCGAGGCCTCCACCAGCTCCCGAAGAGAATACTACATCCCCTCAGTGGACTTATTGACGGCACAGGTATTGTGTTATCAGACACAAAAACGCCACCTTATGTTTGTTCAATGATGTGTGGTTAACTAATATCCAAAGTCTTGTTTTTTCCAGGATCTGTTGTCCTTTGAGTTGCTGGATATAAACATTGTGCAAGAATTAGAGAAAGTGCCAGCCAATACTCCAGCTGGTAAGGCCTCATTCTGGTCATGATTATGTAATATTTCCTCAGGGTCTGTTCCTCAGTGTCATGTGCATAATTAGTCTGGCCTCATTTTTAGAGTAATTGTGTAATTTCCTCAGATATGACCCCCTGTGTGTCTCCACTTCCTCATCATGGACCCTTGTTTGGAAAGCATGGAACAGGGCTAAGCAAAGTCGAGGCTGGACATTCAGGCAGGAAAAAAAGTCAAGGTTAGAGCATCCTATGTCGATTTCGAATTACGGATTTCTGACAACCCTTATAGAGATGAGAACTAAATAACGTCTAAATATCAGGATAGGTCATATATTTTATTTCTCACTCACTTTTTTTGCTAAAACTTCAAAGAGTAGCACAAACAATATACCAGGAGGATAAATGACCTGATCTGTTAATGAATCAAAGCCTTAGTGAATCATGGACAGGTTATTAATACTAATGTGGCTTGTTCTCCATTAGCATTGCAGCCTCAGAGACAGAATGAACTTCTGGATGTTCCTGCCAATGAGGAAGGAGATGAAGACATCAGTGGGACCCAGTTTGTGTGCGAGACTGTGATTCGCTCTCTCACTCTTGAGGAGGAACCAGAGCGCAAGCCTCGGCACAGGACTCGGCCCAACATGAGGAGACATGACGGTGAGCTTCCATCTGTTGTATTAGTGCTCGCAGAACTCAGAGCTTTGTTTATTTATCAAATACATATTTTAGACGCTACTATCATTTTGCTAATTTGGCTACTAATTATTTTACAGTTCATGATGCTGCTCGTTTTCAAGAGAGATCATTACTGGTGAAGAACGACAGACCTTTGGCAATCATAAACAGGCCTGAGGCTCCACTCCCAGTGCCAAAGCCAGTTATAACAGAGGAGCCCGTCATGCCAGGTTTGCATGTTCTTCCTTTGTTGTTTTTTTTTTATTATTTTTTTATGCCACTGTTACTTAGACATGCTACAATTACAACATTTACTACAAAAGCAGTGTGTCCTTCCACTTGGGCTTGCTAATAGTAACCTTGACTTTTCTGCTTGAGCTCTTCCTTCTTTCAATTTACTCTCTGCTATTTTCACAGTCTTTTCAGAAGCATTGATTGGCTCAAATGAAAACCTCTATACCGACCCAGCTGCACAGGATGAGAATGAAGAGGAAGTGGAACATAAGGGACATGAAAATGATCAAGAAAAAGAGGAAGAGGCAGGAGAGTGGGATGAGGTGAGCAGCCAGGTGTCCTCTGCCTCATCAGAGGACTACATTGTCATCCTGCCTGACTGCTTCGATACTTCCAGGCCCCTGGGAGAATCGATGTATAGCTCAGCAATGTCCCAGCCCGCAGTCCCTCTTGCCAACGAGCCAGAGGCACCGCGAATCCAGAGTACGGCTGAAGGAGGTAATGAGGAGCCCATACCTGTTCCAGCGCTTCAAAACAGCCTGAACCGGATGCTTTGCACCTCTCAGATACTGAATATTCCTCCTCTAATTCCAGAGACGGTACCTCCACCCATAGCTCTTTCACCTCCCCCATCTCTTCGAACCCACAGGTTAAAAAATGTTCAGAGATATTCATAAATAATACATTTTTAAACTAATGAATAAGCTGCAGTGAATGCAATGTATTATGCACAGACTTTCATTTGTTTTAATTACTTCATGTTTCTTTTGCAGATCAGTGAGATCTCATGATCTTGAGTCAGGACCAGGGGCCCCTGAAGACAACACCTCATGTCAACCTGACGATGACTCAAGTGGTGAGTTTCCACATCAGCAATACTCGGTGTCAGTTATGTGGGAAAATAAAAAGTATAGGCTAAATAAAACTTAGATTAAGGTTTTTCGACTGTTAGCATCATGTAGTGTTATCATTTTGGCTGAAAATGATTATTATCTGAATAAATAATTTTTTTTTGCTAGTTTGCTATTGTTGCTTTTAAAGTAGCGTCAAGCATTTTTAGGTTAAACGTTTTTAAAGTATGGAGATTCCTTTTAAGTTATGAAGAATTCATCAAGAAAAATCAATAAATACAATTTTAAAATATATTCAGAGATGTAAAAATTCTCATTTAGGTGTTAAATATTTAATTATATTATAAAGGGCATATATTTTGTCATTTCTGTACCTTGTTTTATTCAGATAGCCAGTAAGAATGTGTTCGACATTTCAACTAGGCTAAACTAGTTATGTAACTTTGAGCCTTTTAAAAAAACTGTGTGAAAGAATTGCATTTCTGTTCTTGGCCCTAGGTTGCAGATCAGTTCATTTAGAGGCCCCTGTTAGTGCCTTTGAGACCTGCGGCTCCCAGGATCTCAGGTATAACAATGCAGTGAAGTCATCCTTTTGAGCTGTTGTCTGCTTACATGCATTACAGGCATCACATTATAATATTTAATTCAGAATACATATATATCTACTTAAAAGTTTTTTTAAATGCACCTTTCAAGCAGAAAGCTTGAATGCAGCAGAAAAGGAAGTAGCTCTGCAGACAGTGTTTCCTGTGGTTGACCAAAGCTGTTTTCTTTGTTTTCATTGTATGATTATAATAACACCTTTAAAAAAATATATATAAAAAAATAATATGCACAGTTATGCTTGTTCGCTTAGTGGTTTCTTTTTTAATTTTGCTTTATAACCGTTTCACTAATGTTTCTAGTCCTTGTTGACACGCCATTATTATGGCACAACCTTATGTTCCTGTTTTTATTCTTCTGCAGGGCACGTCACGGTGGTCTGACAGAGGGGCTGGTGAAGGGAGCTCTCTCTGTGGCTGCCTCTGCTTATAAAGCACTCTTTACAGGCCAGAGCACACCTGCACAGGTAAGTGGTTTCTTTTTTCTCCTCAGAGCATGACACACTAGATAAGAGCATAAACAGCCACCATATAGTGACTTTCTTTCTATTACAATAACATTAAAAAAAAAGTGTTTCGGAAAAATGTTTTTATGCTGAGCAAGGCTTCATTTGATCAGGAATGAATGAAAAACAGTCATATTGTGAAATATAATTCCTGTGAATTATCAGCAGCAATTACTCCAGTTTTCACACGATCCTTCAGAAATCATTCTAATATTTATCCTGTTTTACTGCATGCTAACTTTGGTTTGGTTGTCTTTCAGCGACCTGCTGTTGACCCAGCCTGCGAGGATGCCTCCATGATGGCTGTACTGCAGGAGATGGGTTTCAGCAACCAGCCGCTCAATCAAAGGTTGCTGAGGAAGCATCACTACAATTTGCTTGATGTGGTCAACGAGCTGGTGCAGTTGACCGAGAGCGAATGGCACATCTCAAGACATTAGGAAGTACCGAGCAACCTCAATAAAGTGTAAGAATTGTAAATGATTTCATCGTGTTGCAGCGTTCTGTCAGAACGGGAGTAGGATGGTGATGAAATGATCTCTGGTGTTGTTTTGTTAGAGAAGTAGTTTGGAAAAAAGACTATAACTGACCATAGCTGCAATGATGCAATTACTTGATTGTAAAATTTTAGTTTAATGTTTATATAGGACATTATGAATGGGGAAAAAAACAAAAGGTTTATTAGGCCGTCTTAATGCATTTATTCAGTGTGTGTGTCCTACTAACACGTATAGACTGTTGTTAGCTAGGCTTCAGGTATCTTTTGTACTGCTTGATTAGATAAGAGGATAAAATTGAGACAATGCCCAGAGGGTTTTGGTTTGTTTGAGCACTTTTGCCTCTCAGAGGAAAGATATAAATAGAAAAGCCTGTATTGATTTTGTTATTTGTCACAGTGACCTCTATATTTGTATATCTTATTTTAAATCACACTAATTCATGTCACACTAAGGCGTTGGGCTGATAAACTTATAGGAATGTGCAATGAGTGTTTTAGTCATGCTTAACACAACCAGTGATTTGATTGGTCACAAGTTTTTGCTAGGCACCAATTTTGGACATCTTTGTCATCTTCATGTGCAATGTATTACTATGAACCGAAGGCTTATAAACATGGCTTTTTGTGTCCAACACAGTGAATAAAAAAACATTCCATTATTATTTCTGTGTGGTTGAGTTATTTTTATTGCATCAGCATGAATCTTCTTGTTATTGTAAAAATCACCCCAGTCAGCAAAGCTTGTTTGGTTAATGTACACGCATCTGACTTGCTGAAACAATGGAATGTTTTAAAGGTTAAAATAGTTACTCCTTTAGTCTGTTTCCTCCTGCGACACAGGAACTGAGCACGGATTTCACAACCCCCAAGTTTGAGTTTTTGGTATTACTGTTGGTTGTAAAATGATAGCAGAAAAGAGAGAACGTCTATATATATATATATATATATATATATATATATTTAATAATCCTTGTGCATATGCTCCGTATATTGTGTGTTGCACTGCAAGAAGAATATCTAATAGGAGTCCTTTAGGATTTTTGGTTTAGAAAATAAATAAATTGTACTTCTCATATGATATTTTGAATTGTTTTCTTCTTTTTTCAAACCTAATTCTAACACTAATTTCAATGTATTAAATTCCCTGAAAAAGATTGTTCATAAACACGCAGCATCGATTATGAACAGAAGATGGCGACAATAAACAGCTGAAGAGATCAAAAAAGGGGAAGTAGCTAGCTGCTTGTTCGAAAGAGTTCACACACGAGTCTTGAAGGAAACTTGCGCCTGGTATTTTCAATTACTTAGGAAACAAATTGCATTAGTCGGCGTGAAAGCGTAAATCGAGATATCAAACAAGAATGTTTCTGTGAAGTCACGGTAGGTGGGGAAAATGCTTTGTGGAGATTTGACAAACGCATTTTAGTAATGTTATGACACGAGAAATCATGACGTTGGATAAGGAAAGTGGCATTAATTCGCCCAGTTTTTGATTTAAAACAACCAAACCTGTCCGACATTGTGTGCTTGTATCTCTGAAAATGGTGTACGTTTTACGTATTAAAACGTTTAAGTGTTGTCTACCTAGAAGCCTTTGGAGTCAGCTTGAATTGTTACAAATGCTGTAACTTAGGTAACGTTAGGCAGCTTACTTCATCAACTGTTTTGTGTTTCTACATCTTGAGGAAATAAGTTGGCTAACTCTAAATAATTGTAACATTCATGGCGTTTACTGTACAGACATCTTTAACTATCACAGTCATTATTGTGTATAATTCCGGAATATGAATTATATATAACTATTGCTATGCACTCTTCAGTGCCACTTTAATTCCATTATAAACGTATGGAAATTGAGAACATATTGGCCTACATAAACGGTAGAATATGTAAAAATATCAATATTCTAAAGGTTTGTACAAGTTATTTGATCTTTCTTTTCTTTCTTTTTTTACAATGTGACCTACAGTGTATGTTCTGGAGATGGTTTGGTTAATTACTGTAATGTATAACTAGAACAATACAGTCCCTTTTACCCTGACCTTAAGTGAAAGACTTTCTTTGCAGTTACGTACCTACAACAGATAAACCTTAGTGAAGCTCTCTTACTGTTTATCGTAGAGGTCTTTCGTTTGACCCTTCATCTTCTGGAAATACAACATTATGTCCAAGAATATAAATGGAGAGAAGCGAAGGCTTTCTAAGTGGTTGGACTATGGCAGCATTAATGGAGAAGGACAGACGGATCCATGTCCAACCTGCCAGGGCACAGGACGAATCCCGAGAGGCAGGTTTCAGTGATTCTGTTGACATTAAGCACCTGTATTTACTTGTAATTGGTTGCAAATATCATTTAATTTGTAGTTTCTGCTTTTAAAGATACTTAGTTTTATCTTGTCTTGACATTTTCAGGTCAGGAAAACCAACTTCTGGCAGTCATTCCTTGCAGCGACCAAAGGCTGAAACCTCCCAATACGTCAGTATCACTATGACAAATAGACTATACTTCTGTAATTTTTAGTTTCAGCGATTAAAATTAGATTTACTTTGTAATGTCAGTTTTTTTTTCTTAAACATGATGTACAACATGGTTTTATGTTTCACAGGATACTGTATGTGTTTATATCAGTGGGGCTTTGCCTCTTGATCTGCTCCCTGATCCTGTTTTTCCTCTACCCTCGGAGTATGGATATGTCATCTGTAGAACTAAAGTCATCTATGGTCTATTTCACTCCAGATAGTGTAAAAGTGGTGATCACGGTAAACGAGTCTAAAGGACATACTAAGATTTGCCCGATGAATTGCAGTGTATTTATTTTATTATAAAACTTGTAATCCTTCATATTATCCATTCTTCAGAACGAAATGAACCTTACCAACCAGAACTATGTCAGTATCAGAGCAGATAACCTTGTTGTACAATCATTCATTTACGAGACCGTGGTAGGCAACAACAAGCTTTCCAGTGTCACCATACTGCTTCCTCGATCACAGAAAACGGTAAAACTTTATGCAATCATAAAGCATTTTCCTATTTTCTCAGATGCATTACACAAGGCAACTGAAGTCTACGGTTGAAAATGTTCTTTTAGAATGTTTGTAATTCCGACAATCAAAACAAATCTAAAATAAAGATGTCTTTCATCTTTCAGATTACATTCATAGCTGACATTGTTATTGATGACCCTGGCCTTAAGTAAGTCATACTTCAATATCTATCTTATTGTTAAGGTATTTTAATCATTATGTACTGTTTTCCATTATAATCTCGTTGTATATGACATCATGTGAACTCTCAAATACACACAATATACTAAAACCCTTTTTTTCCTGTCTGTTCCTTTCGCAGTAATTACTGCAAGTCACGTTCCATTCAGATTCACACAATTTTCTTGCATTTGCAGTAAGTATTCATCTTTATCATATCAAAGTATTGTTTTAAGAAATCTGTTAGCATGCCATCTGACCGGATCACTGAACACTGCTCGTGTTGACGTGTTATCTAATGCTATCAATATTAGCATTTATTCAACAAAAGATCTGTATTTCAATCCACATGTAATGTTAAATTATGTTTGACAAAACTGTCAACAGTCACCGATATTTTACATTGGCATATAGAGGGGCAAAATAATACCGTTTACAGCTAAACAGTCTATATTCCATGTAAAGTTAAATATTTAAATGCATATCTAGGCACTAGATTTGTTGAATCTTACTGATGGATAACAGGAACGGAACAAATTAAACAAGTTTTCATTAAGCCACTGCAGTTGGTCTAAAGAAATATGCAGCATGACACATGCTTGTAATCATTACTGACATAATAGCTTGCGCTTGCCAGTGTTGGTTCTCAAGCAGGGGGCTGAAGACCACTAGGGGGCCTTATTGTTATTGATACAAGTTATCGTATCATGTACCATGACATTTTCTTTAGAGATCGATTTTTGTTTCAAGTCTAAGCTGAAATAATAAGGTTTTTGTAAAAATCCTTACAAATCTGTTTTTTTTCCCATGACTGCCTGTCATGTGAACTGTGTGCACTTTGGTCTATATTGAATTTGTATTGGTTATAAAGTGCATGACATCAGTACACACCCATAGTAAAAAATATAAGCTACCGTTCAAATTGGGGTCAGTTTAAAACCACTTCACTTTTATTCATGTGATGACTAAATGTGATGATCCTTCAGAAATAATTCTAACATGCTAATTTGATGCTCATATTATTTCAAGTAAAATTGATTGTGTTCTCCGCAGACTGACTATCAATGTCTCCTACCTGTCCCATTCAGAGCAGATGTCTACAGATGCTTATGAGTATATTGACTGTGGAGTGAATTCAACTACGCCTCATCATTTCCCTCTGCTTTAAGACAAAACCTTTGCCAATGTATGGCAATAAATACTGATGTTATAAAAATCAGAATAGGCTGCTTTCGAAAAGATTTTATGTCATAGTTTACTAGTTCATTTTGAATATGGTGATAGTAACATATGATACACATGTAAATATCACTGGAACCATGAACGTGCGTTCTTAACGTAGACCACTTTTCTTGTATGCTGATTTGTGTTTACATTATATAAATGTGTTTTAAAATTTGCACAACACGAAAATTGCACATTAAATGACCTGCATTTTATTTGTTGAGAATTCTTGAGCAAATCCATCCAGAACTGTTGGACAACCGGTTCTGTTTTAATTATGATTATACTAAACCCAACAATAAAGTCTAGTTTTGATTAAGTTAACTTTGATATTGGAGTTGGTGGTCTGGCCTTCATCTTCACCATTGCTGGGAATACTGCAGAGACTGGAGCAAACGAAGCATACATGTAGATGCTGCTTTTTCTGAATTTTCTCCACATTATAAGCCCTTGCATTATTCACTGTGATATTAAACATTGGCGTATAGTCAAATTAAATATTTAAATAAATCATTCTTTATTGTTGAATAAATGGGTTAAACATTAAATTTAGCTACTGCAATCTCTCTTAGTATTATGCAGTGATGTACTCACTGTGTATCTTTTGTTCATCTTGGCATGACACTTGCAAATGCATTGCTTGTCAGCCTCTAAAGAACATAGATATGTTTACACTGGTTAGGATTCAAATTCAGTCACCTATAAAGTGTTTTCAGTGATATGCATTGACCTGTTATTTTGAGCAGCTTTACCTAGAGGATCCTCACTTGACCCTGCGGATGTACAGGGTGTCATAGGTGCCGCAGACTCTTCTTTCTTTTTATCTTGGTTGCCTGACTAAAAAAAGCAATACAAATCCATGTTATATATATAAAATATATTGCAATTTACTATATATACAGTTAGGATGTATAACATGGGCACCTGCATAACTCTAGAAGATAATCTGCGGTCCAGCACCTGCTGACGGCGCCGGGCCTCCCAGTGCATGGCTGACATGTTACACCACCCGCTGCCCTGTAAGAGAGACCAAGTCAATGTGAAGTAACCTGAGACCATTTCCTGATTAATGAAATTCAAACCCAGATGCTGAGATGTTTCCTTTGTCATGACACTCATAAAGAAATAAACACTGAACTGATTTCTTAGCTGCGAATAAATGTTTACACTACAGGTCAGAACTGACATATATGCAATAAGGTACACAAACCATTCATAATGTAACACTGACGTTTTAGAATTGTAGTGTAACATTTATTAGTTCCGTCCTGTGCCATCTAATGCAATCCTGATAGCAGTAAAGACATGCAACAGCTCTAATTTATGACAAACTACGCTAAAGTAAGTTATAAGTTACTAATAAAATGCCAAGAAAAGCTCATTTGAAGAGCAGAGGACAGAACTTACCAAGTTCTGCAGCTCGACACCGAACTCTGCGTCCTTCTTGGACGGCTCTGCTGGTTTCCAAGCAACGTTCAGTAATTGCTCGCAACGTGCTGACGCAATACAGCCCAACTGTAGCGCACGTTGCGTCATTGTTTATTAATAAATTAATAATTAATAAATTATTACTAGTATTTTAAATGACAAACATTTATTAAAATATTCTTAAAATTAGCAGAGTTGATTGAAAAAAAAATTGTAGCAGCTTCTCATTTCCATTTAGTTTCTCAGCCTTTTACTGTGTTAAATTATTTAACCAGTTAGTTGGCTATAAAAATACACAGAACGCATTTAAAGTGTATTTCTGTAATCTTTAAAAACGTGATTTTTGGCTTCTTGTATTCAAGCAGCATATAGTGTTAGCGCACTATGACAAATACTGCAGTTACTGAAACGTTAAACATTACTACAACCTATATGCACTTTATATTATAAACCACAAAGTTGTATAACTTTAAAGACGTTACAATATCTCCGCTTTGAACGTGTTCAACGTATGTTTTTGTAAATCTGTAAAAACATGCTTTTTTACCTCTGTAAACGCATTTTATTTGGTAAATTTTATATTCATAAAAGTAAAAGAAATAATAATTCTAAGCCTTGTTTAAAGGCTTGCTTAGTCGATATAGAACTATACACGGATTCTATTTAGCTTATAGCTCATTTTTTGACAGTAAAAAATGTAAACAAACTATTTGCTAAAGAACTTAATCTTTTTTGAAAAATGATTCCATCTTCTTTTCTATAATTATTTTAATGTAGTTTTTTTTTTTTACTATTTGGATGTCTTGATAGTTTTGTGTATTTTGTTGTTGTTATTGTGTCTAGTTTTAATAATAATTTAAAAAAAAAAACTACTGTAGACGCACTTTCTGATGTACATAGCATTAAGCGTTTTCTCGCGTTGTGACAACCCTCACTGCAAAACATTACACCAAAATCCCAAACTTTTTTCGCACTCGGCATGCACAGACACAACAAGATACAAGATCTGCTAGTTTCGATGCCTCCGGCTCGCCACAGAGAGGTGCTGTTCGGGCAGGAAACAAACGCGACTTGACATTAGATATCTCGCCGGTACAGAGCGGTACAGGACGGTACGGACGCCGAACAATCAAACGCTAGAGGGAGTAGCGAGGGGCTCATCTGACGTCACATGCGGGGATTGTTGTTCTGGATCTTGTGCGCTCAGCTCCACTTTCATCTCTGAGGTCACTGGTATCGGAGGGAAGAGAGACTCAGGAAAAATGGTCTTTGTTTTGGGTCATTTGGATAACTGGTCGCCTAAGTTTTTAAAGTGAGAGATGGAAACGATGCATGCTACAAGATAAACTCCTATTAGGTAAGTAATGTAACGTTAAATGTTCACGTAATTTGACAAGCGAGGTTTTCGCTTATGCTACACTGCGGCTTTCGTCCTCAAGTATCTGCTGAATTTACTCAACGAAGCTGGTTTTGGTTTTAACTCGCAGTCTGTAATATTTTTCATGCTCTTCCAAGTTGTTTCGAATTGGGTTTTACTATTTCAACTTAAAATGCTCTAAGCGGTACTAGATATCATAGTTTTGACAGTTGTTATAATATTACTTAGACGTTGACATAGCCAAAATTTCCATTAAAACTATGTAAAAATAAGTTGCAGTACAGAAAATGACAATAGCTATGTTGAAATCTGGTTCGGTCAGTTTTGTACCTGATAAAACAGATCTAATGTTGGTTGTCTACCTCTCATAAACGGTCAAATATATATATATATATATATATAAAAGATAAAATGGTCTATC
>JAUCNO010001034.1:1559110-1578511 GCA_032353835.1 Enteromius viviparus
TTTATGTTCACATACAGCTACATGACACACTGCATGAACAATAATTTTTGAAAAAGCATAATAGGGGCACTTTAATTAATCTCTGACACGGAGAAGAGTGGAAACATCTCACACGATCGCTACTGAACATAACTAACGAATGCACATTTACGGACCTTCTTCTGTTTGTTCTTTGGTCTGTAAGAATAAATATTAATTGTGTCTAACGTTAGACAAAGGCGTTCTGCAACAGTTCGCGCGCCGCTGCACGTGAGGTAACGCGGGATTGGCGCGTGCTCATTTCATTCTTTCTGACAGCTAATATAATGTGTAAATTAAACTATATTTAATGTATAAGGTACTGGCACACCAAAATGGTAATTTCATAGTGGTATCGTGGACTGTAATCGAACGTAGACTGTGGAAATGTAGACAGCACGCGTGTTAATCAAATATCTTCATAGTAAGAATTAGACTAATAGTTAGATTTGACTAAAGATCAAAAGCCACGTCTTCAATGCTCCTGATGTCCTTTCTGTTACCGCTTCAGACGAATCAATGCGTGCTGCAGGAAACTGAACGATTCCTTCAAAATGATTCGTGAACCAGTTCACTGATTTACCAACTGGTCAAGCCTTTGAACTGAATTGACTTAATAGAATGAATCATTTGCGAATGACTATCATTCACTGCAGAGAGAAAGGTAGAAGGCAAATACAGAAGCATTTTTAACTTGTACAGCATTAAGATGAAGTAACGAGAGGAGCGTCACCCACATTAAGTCAAAGTACAGTTTTTTCACAAAAAAATTGCTTGAGTAAAAGTAAAAGTACCCATTTTTAAATATACTCTAAAACAGTGGTTCCCAACCTTTTTTAACTCGCGGCAATTTAAGAAGTTCAACTTCATAATGTCTGCCAATATTGTTTTAACATAAAGCTTCCACTTTGTACACTCTAAACTACGGCGGACTGTGGATAAAATGTAAATTGATGATGGGCGGGGTCTATTTCTGCTGCCCAGTGGGTCGCGCAGGTTAGTGATTCGAGCAGCGCCTCTCAAGTTGGTCCGCGCTGCGCGAATGAAACTGGTCCGCGCTGCGCGACCCACTGGGCTGCGCAAATAACCCAGATCATCTCTGCGCTATCCAGATTGTCGCGCTGCGCTGTCCACTGAGACGCGCAGATATTTGGTCCGCCCAGAGCGGCTCATTCGGATGCCTTGGTTTCGTCCCACTTTTGATGTGTTTGGCTTCCCACGACAGAAGTGAGAACCATGAGCAAGGCACCGAACCCCGAACTGCTCCCCGGGCACCGCAGCCACTGTTGCCTACTACTCTCTGTGTGTTCACCACTGTTTTGTGTGCATTTGGATAGGTAAAATGCAGAGCACAAATTTGGGTCACCATACTTGCCCACACGTCAATTTCTTTAAGCGCTCAAAGCGCTTTACTTTGTGAGGGGTGGGGTTTTCTCAACCACCACTAGAGTGCAGCCTCCAACTGGATGATGTGACTGTAGCCACAATGCTCTGAAAACGCCCACCACACACCAGCTTATTGGTGGAGAGGACAGTGTGATGAAGCCAATCAGTAAGTATAGGGATGATTAAGAGGCAATGAGATCAAACCTCTACTCTTTTTGAAAGATATCCTGATGTTTTACTGACCACAGAGAGTCAGGACCTCAGTTTAACATCTCATCCAAAGGACAGTGCTTTATGAAAGTATAATGACCCTGTTGCTATACTGGGACACTAGGACCAGCGGGAGAGGACCCCTTGTTGGCCTCACTAGCACCTCTTCCCAGGTGGTCTCCCATCCAGGTACAATGCTGCTTAGCTTTAGAGGGCAACCAGGTGAGAGCTGCAGAGTTGCTGGCCAAATAGTGTATTAGACTGCCACAAAACTAGTTCTTAAGAAAACCTTCCTATCAACTGATGTAATCTCAATTTAATATATACTCAATGTGTGCTAAATGTGTATACTAAATGAATACTCTCCTTTAGCATGTACAGTGTATAGGTGATTGTGTGAGAACTTTTGTAACAAATACAAACCCTTGCCAAGTTAACCTCTGTGTTCAAATCCTAAATATGATAGAATGTATTAAATAATTTTTCTCTCTCTCTTTTTAATAGAACTGTTTGTACTGATTTACCTTTGGCTTGTTATATAAATAATGCCAACTTTCTATGTGGAGAACAAAAAATGCAAATCAAAAATAAATATCAAATCAAAATCAAAATAATTTGAAATTATTAGCACAATCTCTGTTAGACTGTCTTGGCAGTGATGTTATAATTGATCATACTTTGATCACCGTTTTACACAATGCAAGGTAGATTTTGTAAAAACTACATGAAATGTCTTCGATAAAATACCCTGCCAAAACTTCTGACCTAAGATTTTCAACCATTAACGATTAGTCAGATAGCTAGTGATACATCTTAGGGCTGAGTGAGAAAAGAGAAATGTAGAGGAAAAGAATAAGACAGGAATCAAAATCCTAAAAGGGGCTGGAACCCAACTGCGTTTGTTCATATTACTAAATATTTTGTCCTTCTGAATTTCATGGTCATATTAATTTCATTTTGTACATAAAAACAATATTGACAAATTTTGCTGATTTTCTGTACATATAGACCACACTTTCACGTATTTTAATAGATATTTCAAGGTTTTAAATGGACTAGTCATTCAGGTCTATTAAAAAAAGGGTATGCAACTTGCACTTGAGTAGTGTTTTTGATGACTGGTTTCAGGAAAATTGAAAACTCAAAATTATGCTTTGGATATTTATAACGTAAAGACTGACAGAAAACATAACAGGCAACATAAAAATACAACTAAAATATGAAATAATTTAATTAACAATATATTTGGGCAAACACCATTAACTGTTTTCCACTGTTCACAACATAGGGATTTATCATGCATTAACACAATGAAGC
The DNA here is from genome assembly GCA_032353835.1 of Enteromius viviparus. NCBI lineage: Eukaryota > Metazoa > Chordata > Actinopteri > Cypriniformes > Cyprinidae > Enteromius > Enteromius viviparus. The sequence goes on from JAUCNO010001034.1 coordinate 1,562,042, forward strand.
ATGTGCGCCAACAAATATTAATCTGAAGCGCTCCATGTTTTCCGTTTTTAAATGAAATGCTAAATTTTTATGCAAATACTCAGGGAAACTTAACAAGAGTAGTCTCTGATCTTTCTTTAATTTTATACGTAACATTGTAAGCTATTCATTTTGTCAAATTTAATTGTACAAATCACGAACATGTATTATTATGGATTGATCAAATATGTGGGACCACATGAATGATTTGCAAAAAATTATCTGTCAGGGAGAAAAAAAATAAAAATTGTAAAACCATACAAAAAAATATATATATAACCTTCAAATGAAAAAGGCAGAGATGCGGTTTACAGTAAGACAGTGCAACGATTTGACGTACAACAGGAATAAAACATTGATTCAGCACGACTGAGACTGGTCGAGTCCTGGCCCTATGCTTTTAGGGGTTTTGAGTAATAACTCATTCTCGGCTCTCAGTCTTTCCACCTCAATCTCCAGTTCCCGCACGCGCTGAACGCCGGTGCTGTCTGCTGGGGACTCGGGGTTTCGCCGAACGTGGCGAAGCCAGTTGTTCTCTTCCTCTAACCGTGACATACACTTCTCCAGCTCCAGGTATTCCCTAACCAGTTCTTGTTTAGACATATTTTGAAGAGTCTCGACGTGGTACCGCTCATAGGTCTCAGAAAAGTCTCTTTGCAAAAACTCTCCGCCTGCGTGCCCGGGTCTGCCCATACCGTCGCTGCCGCCGCCGCCGCCTCCGCCCTCCTCCTCGTCTTCATCTTCTCCTTCGAAATTCTCATCTTCGCTGGCCGTATCATCGGAGCGTATCGCACCGGACTTTCTGCCGCCTAGCTCTGTGTTGAGGTCAGGTTCTTCGCGGTCGTGCTCCTCCATCAAGAACTGCGTGGTGTTGTATGGGGCAACGGGCAGACCTTTCGCGAACATCTCAGCGCGCACCCGCGATGCACGGGCGGTCTCACGTTCATCGAGCTCTTTCTTCTCCTCCCAGGTTAATTTGAAGTAAGGTTTCCAGCGGCGCTTTTTCTTGGAGGGTCGCCGCCGGTGTTTCTTCTTGCCCTGGCGGCCATCTGACAGCCCCTCGGTGTTAACTGTCGTGCAACCACTGTCTCTCTTATTTGTTTTGTCCGCAGGAAAGCCATCGTCACTTGCTGCGTCACCAGCCTTGGGCTCCGGATCACTCCTATCCCGGCCGCGGCACATTAGATGTGTATCTCCAGACACCAAACCCGGACAGATCTCCAGCTGGTTTCTTTGCACTTGTTTCGAGGAGAGGACACTTGTCAGGCCATCCCTCTGCCGCCCTCTGCTGTCATCCTCCAGTGCAGTTTCTTCTTTAATAAGCTCCATAACTGTACACTCCCACCTGAAGGAGATACAAGTTTGTAATCAGTGAGATGAGGGACACCCTTCCAAACTGAGGTATAAATAGAAACAGGTTCCTGACCACTGTCACTGTCACGGTTTACAACAATTCACCAAACACGGATGAAAAAAGGAAAATTGTTTTTTAAAAGTGAACGAACATTTTAACATAAGATACAGCATTTTAAAAAAAAACTCGCGTTAAGTTAAATTTGAGCTACCTCACCGTTCAACTCCAATCTCGTATTTGAGTTATTATGCTATCTGAGACTGTTCACGTAAATTCTTTCTGTTCCGTCTACTATTGACTTGGTTTCTCGACGGGTACGACAACATTTCCCTCCAACGCAAACTCCAATTCGCTTCTGATACAGAGAAGACTGGGGCTTCTGAATTTATTACCTCCCCCACGTAAAGGCGCATGCGGCCAGTCCCCCAGTTTTTTCCTGCTTTGTGGGACTTGAAGTCCCTCTAGGCATTTGCACACGGCAATCTCTGCCATAAAACCTCCATTACCCACAATCCAACGACTGTTTTCGGTCCTGAACGGGCTACGCCTACTCGCAATTTTCACTGGATAAAAAGTTTTTAGTGCGCGCACTGTCCAATCGATGCATTCTGATTGGTAGTTTTCATTGTCAATCAAAAAGAAAGCTGTCCCGGTCGCTCTAGTGGACGCTACCAAGCATGGTAGAAGCAGGTAGAAACATCCGCGCTATTCTACGATGCATTAAACTTTCACGTATTTTTATCAAGAAAAAATCCACATATTATGTTGATGGCACACTGTACTAGAAAACCCACATTGTAGTTTTCAATATGGCGTTTGGTTACTTTGAATCGCCCCCTAATAATTAAATGCACACCCCGAGCCCTTGAGAGTATTAATCACCCCTCAAGCAAAAAGTAGTTCTTGTTTCAAGCAGTATGTTCTCCGTGGAAAGTAAATTGTAACGTTTGTTTCGTGATGACGAACTTACAGTTTATATTGACTGAAGTTTTTCCCTTTGTTAAAGTGACGTGTTGCAACATAAAGTGAAAAAGTCATTGGGTTGTTTCTTGCATTAAGCTCGATTAAACGCAGAAGCGATTGTTTAGCAACCTAATTGTTCGTTAGCCAGCTAACGTTACCTGGATATTGGAAATATAGCACAAGCAAACTGATTAAAACCAAGACTAACCATGTAAACAATCATACGGGAATTTCACGCAGGCATTTAAATACTCGGAATTCCCTAAAGTCTCTGCTAGATATCTCACAACAGATGGATTTAGGGCCATGCTAGTTTGCAAAGATTTCTTGTAACGTATTAGAAAAAAATTATTAGATTTACGCCATTTCGAATAACTCGCTTTAGAAGACAGCAATGCATTGTCTCTTATAATTTATGAATAGAAATGCTTGAAAAATTAAAAACCGTTGTTTGGCTCGCCCAGATTTAAATCGTGCTAGGGAAGTTAGCTATAACGTTAGCTGCCTCGCATCCGTTAAACCAACCAATGCGAAACAAAACAAAACCCACGGCGTGTTTTCTATTATTTTTACATTGTTTTTTTTATCTTGTTTTGTCGACAAAGAGTATAATTCCTAACATAGCATATAACTCTTGGCATCTTAATCGGTAACGTTAGTGCTAGAATTCATGAAGGCATGTGCTAAACACAGGCTTGTAATATCATTGTTTTTGTGGATGACAAAAATCACAGAAATAACCTTAGAGTCATTATAACTTGATTTAATTCGTCTGTGTCGATAGGGCTGTAGCTGATGCATTACCTCATGAATTCATCTAATATAGGCCTATGTAGTTCGTGAAGAGAATCATTTAGTTTAATTTACTCCCCTATATATTACTAAATGAATCTAGCACCCATTCAAACTCAGTTATTGCAGGGACACAAAGTAAACAACCCAGCAAACATAAGTTATGTCTTTAAACAACTGCTTTAAAATCTCATGTTTAATAAAAGTAACAAGTGTATGACCATTATATAAAATCCATTTGTTTTGTTTGTTTATTTGTATTCTTTCATTACAGACCATGGTCATAATATGCTGGTTATTTTTTCCTCATATAGAGCGATAGCATCTGTACACATTTCCAACATGAAGTCCTCTATATTTATTTAAGGCTTTTTTGATTGCATACATTTCTTAATCATTTCTACAAAGTGCCCAGTTGTCCTGCAACATCCTACAAATAAGACCAGCAGAACTGTAATACTATGTTGAGGTGCAGATGGCATTTACAAGGTCAATTTCAACCATCAGCACAAACAAACTAATAAACATGACTTACGTATGTTTATTAAAACATTGTTGACAAAGTCTATGCACATGGCTACATTTAACCAGAATTACAATGGTCATGGACATAAAATTAAATAATTAATGTCAAGATATCTCTAAGAACTGCATTCATCTTGTTCATACAAAATTAAATCATCAGATTTCAGAGATATGAGATCATAAGATCTCTTCTATTCACCTCATGCCAACAAAGTACTACTAAGTTTGAAGCACTGAACACTAGGTCACACTTAATTAGTTATCATTGTGACTTCTACTTTCAGTTGAACTTAGCAAACTCATAAGCACACATTAATCTTTCTCTTCCTTCGTCTCAGTAGAAACATCAGTGCCCGAGTCACAAAAGGCCACACTAACAGCAGCAGTAATGTACGTACAGAGATGTCAAATGGCCACCATCTCTCCTGTCAAATAGAAAAATAAAATATAAAAAATAATTATTACACATATTTGATCAAAATACACAACATATGACTATGCAATGACAAGCAGCAGTTGAGTATTGAAGTTCATACCAAGTCTGTCACAAATTTTACCTCCGTTTCAACAGCTTTCAAGTGTAAATGTGCTCTCCGCTGTGAATTTTGACACTTAAAAGAAATATACAGATAAAAAATAAAAGACACATTAGAATCAAAATACAAAAAAAACAATCAAAATCAAATAATACAAGATGAACTAAGAGACTATTTTAAAGAAGAAAAAAAAACAATTAAAAGAAATGTCATTATAACATTATAACTATGTCTTCTATTTATTCTTTATTTAAATTAACTTGCAAACTGAAACCATGCAGCATTCTGCCTCTATTCCTTATACTACTCCGTTTGGACAAATAACATGCAATTTTTCCCCTTTACTTTATTCGGCTTCCTTACATTTGCAGTCGCAAGATCTTCAACCACCTCTAGTCGTTGCATGACACTCTTCATATCCTCTCTGAGTTGCTGCAAGGCTAGAATAATCTGCTGCTGCACCTGGCTGTTCTGTAACCTATCAGGCCAACCCTTAGAATTGTCTCTGCCACCTTGCCCTGAACCAGCCCCTGAGGAAAGCTGCTCCGCCCACCTAGCATTGCAGGAAACCATATAACCTGGAACAAAAACATATACATAAATAAGTGGGGTTTCCCACTAATAGGTTTAAAATTTATATATTTTCAATTGTAAATGTTAAGTGGAATTAATAATAGAATATATTTAACACTTAATTTTTTATCATTATTATATCTAATCTATGTATCTTACGGTCTTCTCACTTCATCTACAACAGTGTATCCACAGAGAAGTGTTCAATCATTCATAGGTTATAATAATACATTTAATAAGGTTTCAAATTTGTGTCCCCAATTGTTGTCAATAGTGTCAGACATTCATTAAAATTAAAAAAAATAAATAAAAAAAACATGATGAATCAAGAGCAGTTGTTGCTCTAAATGACCCTTTTCCCACATTCCACCTCTGCAAATACATCAGTGTCAGACAGGCTTTCGTTATTTTTATGGTTTTAAAATAATTTAAATCCTAATGTTAATATTTCCTGTGTTCCACTTCTCAAGAATCAGCAATTAGACAGCATCTGCATTATGATTAGCAATGATGTGAAGAAAGTGCCAAATGCAGTAACACTTTCTAATGCTATTACTGTAAATTCTCATTGTTTTCAGGTAGTATCAGTTCTTAATTAAATCTAAATAAGCAATCTATTTGACGTATTTTGTAATAAACTGCTTTGGAATAAACATTAAACCTTACTGGGCACACGGTATCCCTTCCTATCTTCCTGTTTTAGTGGAAATTACATCAACACATTGGATAACCTGTTTAAAACACTGATCTATATAAACGAATGGATTGCTCGTAGATTTCTAAACTGCATATCATCAATGCAGCTATCTGATCTAGAACAAAATAGATTTCTTTATGCAAGTGATTTTGAAGTAAATATTAAACTTAAACATATATCTGAAATTGTTAGCATAAATTGATTTAAATGTACAATATCACAATACAAACTTCTGTTGCAATATATACTAAAATTTGAATCATGCATCATCCTCTTCTCAGAGGGACAGTAGAAATGCTTGAAAATAATGTATTTCCTGATTGAACAACACTCTGACAGCACAAATTCTATAGCATTTCCATGACCTCCTGAACATCATTTTTACTTGGATTTTAAGAAACCCACTTTTCATTTGCAGGTAAATTTGGAGGCCAAGGCATTAACAGAAATTCCTCAAACCACTCCTTTGAGGAAAGGCAGCACAGGCAGTGTGACATGGTGCGTTATCCTGTTGGTTGTGGCCATCATCAGCAAGGAACACAGTTGCTTTGAATGGGTGCACTATTGCTCTACAAAAGTGTTCAGATATCTGATAGCTATCAGGGATTTTGCTATTGGGATTATGGGGTCTAAAGGGTCCCAAGAACACGTCACCCACAGCATCACACAGCCGCCACCAGCCTGTGTCCACCTAACAGTGCATCCAGGTACCATAGCCTCTATTAATAATTTGCATAATTGATGCACCAGGAATCTTGAGGCATTTTTTTCCCAATCATCTACGGTTCAGTCTTAATGTAGCCATTGTTGCTCCTGTTGATTTGTTGTACTGTGGCCCTGCTGTTGCTGTGGGCAGTCGCCTCAGTCTCAGCTCCCCCTGGCATCAATAAGCTATGAAAGACAAGCAACTGGACCCTTTGGCCATTCGTGCACCACTTTTGATGCATACTCACTACAGCAGAATGTGAACCCACAAGACGTGCTATTTTCCACGATCAAAGTTTCAAGGCAAACCATTGTTTCCTATCGAAACCTATTCCGTATCAAACTTTTCCCATTTCCCAACCACAAGTTGTTCCTGGGATGGTACATATGCTTCTCTGTGAACTGCACTTGCTGCACCATTCAGTTATCAGGTGTGCTCATTGCTCTAGGCTGGGGGCAGTCATAATGCAATGGCTCATCTGTGTATACTAAGGGTCCTCCAAATCCAAAATTTTAGATTCTAAAGTCACGGTTCGATTCGATTCTCGATTTAAAAAAGAAAATTTGAAAGCACTTCACAAAGCACAATGTTCACTTGGGTGAGCTATATATATATATATATATATATATATATATATATTGGGCAAGTTTGAAGTACTGGATTTTTAATTTCCCAGTCATCATTCATGTAATGCGCTGTGACAGTCATGAAGCTTTGTGTTGCTCTGGAGGTCCAGCAATCTATAGTCAAGGCTACTAATGCCGAGTTCAGACTGCACGATTCCAGCAACGATTTTGAGTCGCCGACAGGTTTTGAGAAATCGCAGACAAATGCCCGAAATCACAGGCAAATCGGTGCTCTATTCTTTCTATTGTAAAGTCATGCATTTCGCCATTCTATCACGCAGTGTGAAAACAGCAGCGACTGAATACTACCCCGGACAATAATGCAGTGTGAAAAGATCTGTGACGTGATTACTTTGAAAAACGTGCAGTCTGAACTCGGCATTAATGTGCACTGCTAAGAGCTTCAATAACTTTCTCCTTCACATTCTTATACATGGAGGATATCACCATGGCTGTTCTACTTGGGATTTCGTAGCGCGGTTCTGTCACTCTAATTAAATGCTTAAAACCAGAGTTTTCGACCACTGAATAAGGTCGCATGTCCACCCCTACCGGCCTTGTAATTGCCTTTGCAGTTTTATTCCAAATAAAGACGGGTAGAAGTAGTTTGTGTTACACTTGTCGGTTTAACGGATAAATCTATGTTTTTGTGGTGCCTGTGGAGATGCCCAGACATGTTAGTCGTGTTGCCAGTGGAATAATGTGGTATAAGTACCTAGCAGAGCTTGCAAAAACTTTTTGTTTTGTTTTTGTTTTTTTTGTCGACAACTTGAACATTGTCAAGATAACTCACAGAAAATCCAAAACGACGGGTCTCTTGCGTCTGCTGTTGCCATGCTATCTTTTGGCTTTTTGTTGTAGCTGTTAGGTTGACTCGCAAACAAGTGTGTTTTTTTTTTTTGCAAGCCACGTCAGGACATACACAACATAATTACATAACCACATTGAATTAAGGTATATGTGCTTAACTTATGAACCATAAATCTATATACATCTATATACCTAGATGAAGTCTCTGTTATGAGAAAGCCAGTTGTCAGGTGAACAAATCATTTATAGAAAGCTATAAGCTATATATATCTCAATTGTTGTTTTCTTTATATTAATAATGTAATTTATAACTCATTTAAAACTGAACATTTAGGTCTGATTTTCATTTTGCAATGTCGTTCCCAAAACCTTGCAGTGTGCATATGCTTTTGGTTCTCTTGGCAGCATTAAAATTATTGATTAATGGATTATACTTATAGCCTATAAATTGTTCAAAGAGTTCTCCCTTTATGATCACTAAAAGATGACATTCACTTCAGTTCATTGCAATCTTAATAAGTTCTGTTATAAGCAATGAGGCTCTGCTATGCAGACTTAATCTTTTCTTTAAATACCGTGTTGTCTACACTTAGTTTTTTTTTTTTTTTTTTTTACAAATTATAGGATTTGTGAGCACACAGACCTCAGAGACAGCAATAAACATACACTATATAAACCGGCATTTCAAGTGGTAACTGGATTCTAACACCTCTGATTTGCCATTAAATTTAAGAAATCAATAGAAATGTCTGGCTACTAGGACAAATGGCTTACTGACTACAAACTCCCAAAAGCTTATGTCCATTTGCATATTTTAAACAATTTTATAAAGTTTACCAAACTATTGTTAAGTGGTTTTACTTGTAATAGTGACAACAATAAGTCAAAAGGGCTTTGGCTTTAGATTCAGATTAAACTTACCAGAGGGGTCCCTCCAGCCCTGCTGCATCCTCTCTCTCTCTGTGGCACTCCTGCTCTTGGAAGGACCATGCCTATCTTCTGCCCCCTCACCACCATGTCCAGAACCAATCTGAGTCACCAGAGAGAGAGGGCTGTAATGAGTCTCCTGGATTCCAGAGGTCTCAATATGTGCATCATCATTCTGGGAACTGGCACTGCCATCTGGCATTGCAGCAAGCTGTAAATGCGCAAAAAATAAACTGTACAAACTGTAGATTGTCACATAATTTTGAATTAGATTTAGTCAAATTTTAGACCTTAACAGTGTCCAGCTGTTCCAGCGAGTCACAAAAAATGTCACTTTCTGAGTCACTAGTCGGCCCCTGAACCTCAGACACAGGTACCTCTAACACACATATTTGGCAGCAAAAGAGAAAAAATATAGTGCACACAATCTTGCTATCATTTATTACTTATGCAACTGTGAAATGTTTAAAAAAAGAAATTGGATCAGACATGTCTGGATTGGACATTTCAGCCACAATAGGTTCCAATAAAAGTTTAAAACCCAAATTTTCCATTGTACAGTGTGTTTTTGGTGGGCTGCAAAATATTCTGGTTCTTGAGGTGCTATCTCCGCTTCATAAACAGCTCAACCATTAGTTGGTTCTCTGGCATTTACATCTTTGCAAAACAAAATCATAGATTTATCACATAGAACATACAGTATTTTACCAAAATAAATAAATGCACACCTGATCTGAGAGATAAAAGTGCCTCTGGAGGTCTGGGCATATCATGAATGACATGATAGAGAGGTTCAAAATAGTGGAAAAAGGATGCAGTCTTCTCATTGATTTGCATGGTGTCTATGACCTGTAAAAAATACATGACAACAAATTAATTTGGGGAAAAAAATAATGGCTGCTCTGAACACAAATTTGTTTTAAAGAATAGTTTCTAATATTTTTCAGTAGTAGTTTTATGAATTTATCTGGTATTATTGAAGCTCTCCCACCTCTTGTGCAACTTTCTTCATTTCATTCACATAAGCAGCCATGGCATTCTCCCGACTCATGTCTCCAAGCTGGTTCCAAGCATCCCTTACACAAAACCAGAAAAAAAAACATGTCATGTCAAGGTACAACAGTCCATTAAATGTTCAGAGGGCTCTGAAAACCATTACTTGAACTTTAGGCACATTATTGCACTGAATATGCTGCTTATAACTGGTTAAAAGCTTTACCATTTATAACGGCCTACAGGGTCCCAGAATCCGGGGCGTGACACTGAACATGGGCCACAGACTGCCTGTTTGTATAGGCCATAAAACCGCAGCATCACTTCATAAGTGGGTCTGTGAGAACCTATGCAAATGCAATTTAATATTTAACCTAGGTGTCATGAGCATTAGCATGATAAGTATATTTATATATTTACATAACTGCAATGACAAGATGTGCAAATTTTATATCTGTTACAACAGGATGATGCTAAACATAACAGTGATTTGTCATTCATCTTTAATACAATTTTTGTCAATGCTGAGCAAAGCTACCATTTTTGGGTAGGCTTTGAATGACGTCGACAGCCGCCTGAAAGCGTCTTTGACAGTCCTCGATCTCTAACATTGTAAGAGCTGGCATATCGTGCGGTGTCTATTTTCCCCACTGTCCTGCAGCCGAATGTTCATAAACTGGACAACCTGTGAATTATATTCACTGGTGACAAATGTGTCAATCTGTTATTTAAAAAGCAAGAGGCGGAAGATAGCGTGCTCTATGGTTACTTCCACCGTACCCCTCAACACACTCACACACTTAATAATTATAATCATTTTCATTAGTCTTCCAGGACTTTTATTTTTTATGTCGTTTCTGATTTAAGGTTGTTAGCCAGTGGGTCAAGCATATTAAGCGAGGTTCAACTCACCCGCCTTGTACTCCTGTTGCCATTACACCCAAACACTAAAAAGACAATATAACGACCGATCACATTTCACCAAAGCGGTGCAGCTTGCACAATCAGTGAGTTCGACAACAATCATATATATATATATATATATATATATATATACTAAAAAATTATCTTTCAACTCTTGGAATTTCGACCAGGAGTTCATATCCTGGTTCAGTCACGTGAAGGAGCATTACGGTAATGATTGGTCTCTCTCTGTGATTTAATGCCGGTGTTCCGGTGAATTCAGTTCCGGTGAATTCAGTTCCCCTGTTACATAGACATATATATGCCCCTGTTACCCCTTCACAGCGCATGCGCAACTTTGCAATGTTGCCAAGTCCGCGGTTTTCTCGCGGATTATTTTCGGGTAGCATTTGTGTGTTCGTTTTTATTTATTTGATGTAACAAATCTACATTTTGCTTGTTTATGAACTGTAACGTTATACAATACGATTAGACAGTAAAATAAAAATATAAATAGATATTATATGCACCCATTTCCATTTTATTGTGATTGTGTTATTTTTAGGTAGCAATTGTGCGTTCCTTTTTTATTTAGCTTGGCAACCAGTACGATAATCATGACGTCATGATTTCGCCCCTTGAAGCAAGTCATCTGGTAGTTTTGCTGTCTTTTCACAAGCACAAGGTTCAATTTGACCATGTTCATTACATAATTAGTATTGTACTTGACGTCCTGTATAATTGCTACACAGAGTTAGTTTATTTGATGTAACAAATCTACATTTGCCTGTTAATGAATTGCAACGTCATACAATACGATTAGACAGTAAAATTATAAATATTATGCGCCCATTTCAATTTTAATGTGATTGATTGTGTTAGTGTAAGGGTAACAATCACAAATAAATTGTACTGCACAAGTCTCTTTTATTATTTTAGTTATTTATATATACATATATATCCTACACTTTATTTTTGTATTTTTATAATGTCATTGGCTTGTTATATCTAAAAACTTATCTGCAGAACAGTGATCTTACTCTACGTGCCCCATGATTAAAAGATCAAGAATTAACTTAATATTGAGGACGAACAACGCTTATTGTATCTAGTCAATGAATACTGCGGAGATAATTACGTATTCGGCAGCATTCAGCTCAAAAAACCTCCCATCTCTACAACGGTGTAGGAAGCTATAATAACACGTAGTAGCGGACGCGCGCAGCGTGAGGCGCGCAAATAGCAGCACAAAAAATATAATCACCTCACGCACATGCGGAGCTTCTGTGTAGAAGAACACAATAAAACGATATAGGCCTATATAAAATAATAACATAAATGGTCCTATACAAAATATATATCCCTTAAATAATTATAAAAAAAAAAAAAAAGTAAAAAAATAGTACTGTCTTTAATTACTTACATTTTCTAAATACAGTCGTTTTGGCTAGACATTTGTAGACTTTATAATGAATGCCATTAGTCTATAATTTGTGGTTTATTTTATGATTAGGCTACTATAGTTTTGTAGCTGCTTATAGGCTCTATTTTTTTAGTATACCATAAAAAAACTTCTGTTCTGTCTAGCAAATGTTCTTTAATCATCCTGAAAACTTTTTTTTTTTTTTTTTAATAGACTGAAAAAACTTGTCATGTCCTGTCATGTAGGCTGGGTCTATCATTGTTGTGTTGTTGGAATTTGAAAATAAAAAGCTTTAATTCTGGTCATATCCTTAATGCATAGATTATTTGACACAGTTTTTGTCCAAGTTTTCTTACTTTTCTATTCCAATTCTGAATGAATTATGGCATTAAAAGCTCCATATAACTAATAATTAAAAAGCTGTAACTTTCATCTCCATCTCACAAAGTTATAATCAACAAATCTCTCTACTGTGCAGTGATCGTCTTATTAACACGTGTTATAAAGAGAAGATTAATCGATTTGAGCGCTGACTCTAACATAAATTAAGTCATAATATAACACATAACTCAAAAGTCAACAGATCATTAAAATAAAAATAGCTACAGGTTGTTTTTGTTTTGGTGAATATTTATTTCTGAGATCATAAAGTGTGCCCCTTAAAAATGAAATACTCTCCATTAAAGAATTTCTGACGACGACACTGGTTTGCCGCCTGTATTAAGCTACCTTCTGAGGATTCAAAATAATAAAACAAGTGTCTTATAAAGTAAAAGTCTCACATCAAAAGTGGAAAAAAGACATATCGAATTACGTTTTTTGTTGTTGATGCTTCTTCCTCACTCCGCGACCCACCAGTTGAAGAAGCGCTGGTTTGGTGTATGATATTATATATTATATTATACTTTATTAAGCATGTAAAAGTTAGAATTCGAAGTGAAATTTGACTCTTACACAATTACAAATTGTATTGTGAATCTGGTGAATTTAACCTTTTACATTGACATGCTCCTCCTCGATTTTCTTAACCAAATTTTCACCAGTGAATTCAGTTGCCAGGTAAAAAACAAAAGAAACGCATAATTGCTACTTTAAAATACAGCGGGAACTTCACGGACTTGGCAACACTGCTAAACTGCGCATGTGCAGTGAGGGGGAACAGGGGAACTGAATTCACCGGAACACCGGATCGCAACCAACTTGTTCAGGTGCATACCGCCACCTACGGTACAGGGGTGTGCAACATCAGGGTTTCGTGTACTTTAAAAATCTATATACTATGCTCTAACCATGTATCCTTAAGAAAATCAAAAACAGACACATTCCTGCATTTTTAATCTAATCCTAGAATCCCTTTCAAACTCGTTCCATATGATATGCTCCACATTTTCTGTAACATTTCTGTCATCACATCTGATTCCCATATTAAAAACACAGTTGATTTTAAACCAGTAAGCCCAAATGTTAGTCTTGAAATAATCACTTCTCCTAGCATTTCCTTTTAAAATTGAAAATTATAATATTGACGCCATGTTATCTGTGTCCACGATGATCTCTGTCCCAAACAGAATATGATGAAACATAACAGGAAGAAGCTGAGAAAATGTAAAATATAATAATAAGACATTAAAAAACAGCATACTAAAATGCAGTTTTACATAGTCTAAAAACACATATAAATACGTTTGACCAATAATTAAAGTTCATTTGAAAGAAAATTCTGTGATTTTTTTTTTTTTTTGGTATAATTTTGTGATTTGGAAAAAAAAAAGTTTTTCTTTAAACATCTTTTAGTGCATTACTTTTATTTCATTACTTATTTCATTTAAATACAATTTGAATAAAAGGTTCAAATATATATCAAGCTTTTACTTAAATATATTGCAAACGTTAAATTACAGATTTATTTTATTTTATTTTAATTGAGATCACTAGAGGGAGACATTTAATCATAATCTCAGCACAAGATCGTCTGCACAGCGCCGTGTATGGTAAGAATTCATTCATGATGCAGTCCAGCCTTGATCAGCCCGTTTGTTATTAATTGTCGGTGTATTTACTCTAGGTTTTGAACTAAATAGTAGCTGTATTTTATTTATTTATTTATTCTTAATGTTTGCGTCTAATCTCAACAGCTCTTGTAAATATATACATCGTTGTTTAACATTCAGTACTAGAGAGCACATAGGACAATAGCACCTACCTCTGTTTGTACACTTTTTAAGCGGCATCAGTTTCCATCGCTATATTTATGTGAATGAATGATGCATGTAGGCTATGTTAGAATTTTTGTACCTCGTAGACTGAAGGAAAAACAAAACCCGAAGCCGATGTCATGTCCTGTCATATAACGGTAGCCGCTCTTTAACATTCATGAGCTCATATTATACAGGGGCAGTGTCTATTCTGTTTCATTGCATATATTCATGTGGAGCTGTACTAGAGTCAGAACAGCGCACGTTATCTAGAGTCAGAACAGCGCACGTTATCTAGAGTCAGAACAGCGCACGTTATCTAGACAGCCATCCGTGTATTTGTCCACATGAACTACAGGACCTTCCGCGTCATGTTGAGAAAGAATGAAGCCGGGACGTCCCAACTTAAACCAGATGATCCTCTGATAAAAATGGGTAAGAAATTATTATTATTATTATTAGGTTTCACACACACAGTTTTACAAGTTTGTGTGGGCTCTATCACACAATGGGCTATTCTCATTTTACTGATAATTTGTGGACATGGTAAATGAAAATTACTCTTTTTATAATATTCATGGTTTGTTCATTGTCCTTTGGCATGTACATATTAGATTAATTAAATATTAAATGAAATACCCATTTGTGATTAATTTCAATATGTTATTGGTCCTTCCAGACTAAAGTGACAGCTAACAGTTTTGGGACTTAGTAGAGTGCTCAAAATAATTCAGACAATTAAATTCTGTAAAGGTGTTCTGTGTTCAAAATTCTTATAATTTTTTAGTTAACAGGTTGACTATCAGTCATGTGACTTTTGAGCAAGCTTTAAACAATGCTGTAATAAATACACTGTTGAAGCTGCCATGTTTCTTATTAGATTGTAAACTTTTAACATATTGTAATGTCTTGTTGTACAGTGATCCTTTTTTTTTGACAAAATGTGTGCAGTCAAATTTTTGCATTGCTTTTTCTGCTAATGTATGAATATGCAGACTTGTTTTGATTTAATTAATCTGCTCTAAAAAAATGCTGGCTCAAATGCAAATGATTTTTAGAATGCCACAATCATCAGACATATTAATGAACTCTGCAGGGGTCCAGGACAATGATGATGTGAAGAAGATGCTGCAGGGGTCCTCTATGACGAAGGTGCGTTTTCCACGCTGGAAGAGGAAGCGCATACTAAAGCTGATGAATGATGGAGTCACTGTCTGGTGTGAGTCCAACAAGGCCACCAACAAAGCCAAAAGTCAACAGTCCTGTGAGTTTTAATACTCAGCAAATAGTGTGTTTATTTATCAGAATAATTTCTGCATTGTGGAATGAGTGTGAAATTGTTAAAAATAAGATCTTTATGAAGCCGTAGGTGTGTAGATTATAAGTGATGCTTTATTTTCTGTGCTCTAGAACTGTAAGAGCCCCTCCCGGTAAATATACATCCTATTTATGGCTGTCTAAACAGGCTCCAGGTCTACTGGCCACAGCACTGACAGTCATTACAGGAATATTCTATTTGTAGTTCAGATGGAGGGGGTTTCTCTGAGCTTCACTGTACACTCTAATTACAGTCTGTGACTGGGTGGAAAGAGAGCAGCCATTCACTTTATGGTTTGTAACATATAGTTCACATGAATTTATCATCATTGCCCTGGCAACTGTGCAAATGCCTTAAATTGGAATTATGCTCTATAATTTCTTTTAGTTAGAAAGATCATGTTTTGTGATGTGGCTGTGACATGTGCATGAACACCCACTAATTTGAAGAATTTTGGTAACCACACTGCCATTGACTTACACCGCATCCCCTCCCTGATTAAAATAGGTAAAATTAGAAACCATTTAGAAGATTAGCATCCCCCATAAAAGATTTAATGGATGATTTTTGAATGAACTATTTTATCCCCAGGGTTTTGGAGTAAACATTGTGAAACATCAGTTTATCTATAATAATTTAAAGGGTTCCAAACCCATAAGAGCTTCGATCGTCTTCGAAACAAAAATTAAGATATTTTTGATGACATCAGAAAGCCATCTGTCTCTCCATAGACAGCAGTACAAAATTAACAATTTCGATTTCATGCCGACTTTAAAGAGATTGTTCACCCTAAAATGAAAATGTTATGTTTATCTGCTTACCACCAGGGCATCCTGGATGTTGATGTAGATGATGTAGTAGTTAACTCAAATCGTTGCATTCTGTCATATATATATAATGCTAGTCATTGTCAGTGATTTTAATTAAACGTTTTAAATATATAAATATTTTTGTTACAAAAAACCATCAAGGTGATGGATATAATAATATAATATACACTATATACTAGGGATGTAACGGTATCAACATTTAACGGTACGGTAATACCTCGGTATGAATGGCACGGTACGGTATTTATTGAATCATTTACATAAAAAACAAAACTAATTAA
>JAUCNO010001034.1:1648624-1674166 GCA_032353835.1 Enteromius viviparus
AGCGGCTAGTCGATGAATTGCAGTTTTAATCACTTCCGTGTTGGTTTCACTAAAGGGAGCGGGAGGTTGCCCCTTGGCTAAAAGTCAAACCAATTTCATGGTACCTAAAACCCAGGTGCAAACTAAACTGAAACTTACCTGGCTAGCCAGCTAATCCGGCTTCTTGGTACAGGCCCCTGGTAGTAGGGATGTCACAACACCAAAAATCTAGCCGTCTGTACCGATACCACTAAAAGCACACAATATGCAATACCACAGGGGACAAAAATAACAATAATACTTATTAACATGAACTCTTTATTTAACATGACAAAAATACAACACTAGTTCTGGAGGAACTGCTTCGTCAGTTGGTACTTGCACTGAAGAAAAGCAAGTAGTGGCAGGGCTTAATGTTTTTACTGACATTGTTCCATAGTATGAACTCTTGTGAAATCATTGAATAAAGTTACTTTTGTGTTTCTGTGCACGAAAGGTATTCTCGTAGCTTTTTAAAACTGCGGTTTAATCACTGATGTCACATGTACAATTTTAAAAATGTCCTTTACTACCTTTCTGGGCTTGGGAATGTCAGAAAGCTTGGATTTCATCCCAAATATTTAAACTTGCGTTCTGAAGGTGAACAAAGATCTCACGGGAACAAGATGAGGGTGAGTAATAAATAACAGAATTTTCCTTTTTGAGTGAACTATTTAACAATTACACGTTCCTACATTCATTGTTTTATAATTAAAACAAAAATAAGTAACATTTTTATTGAAATTGTGAGTTGATTTTATGTAGCTTTGCAATGCAATGTTTCTTATTTTTAGATGCAGACTTTGGATTAAATCATGAAATACCAATAGTCCTTAAATAAAAAAAAATTTACATTTCCTGCTTCCAAAAGAAGGAAAATAATAGATTAAAAAGAAAACTTGTGGATCTTAAATTATTCAGGGTCTATTAACAGCATCTGTATTGTGTGAGTTTTGGGTTTGCACCATCTCCCCACCCCCTCACTCCCTTTTGAGAATGGCAGCCATTCGAGGGTGTGTGAGGAGGATGAAAATAGGACAAGGCAGGTGTCACTTTCAGATCTGGTGAACTGAGACCTTAACTCTGACCTTTTATACAGGGGTTACACAGTAAGAGACACAACAGACCAACAAAAGCAGACACAAACCTACGCCGGTTCCATCTGTACATCTAAAGACATATTCTGTTTACAAGTTATTTCCACTTTTCCACCAACGACAACAAAAGTTTGAGAAAAAAGCCAACGAGGGGCATTTTTATGTACATTGTCATGGAACTCCTGTTTTGTCAGGAGATAAAAATCAGAAGACTGGTTTCGACCTACAGTTCCATACAGTCTCACAAGTCTTGTTCACAACCTTTCCTTAAATGTCAAGTCTTGTTTCTACTACATTGCTCAAACATGCTACAGACAGAAGGTCATAGAACAGGATGCCAATCGAACTGCATCGCGCACAAAAATACTCGGAATATGTTACTACTTCTTAATCAAAGGGAAAAGGTTGTGCAAAGACTCGCGTGACTATCGTGGTCCTCAAAACCTTTCGGTGATGTATGCAAGAACGCATGTGTAGTAAATGGACAGGACCTTATCCCATCATAGGATCTATCATGTAGTTTAAGGGTGAGTGGGTTAGACTGTATCACCCACAGCTCTGAAAAAAGCATCTCAAGCTCTGGAGGCGGTCAGGTATTACCATAATAACAAATGTCACCGAGGTCACGGTTATTTTCCCTTTAGTGAAATGTGTAGGTATACCTCTGGCCGATAGATTATACTTGTAGTTAAAAATTATTTCACCCGAAAACGAAAATTGTCATTATTTACTCTCCTTCATATTGTTCCAAACCTTAAACACTTCCATTGAATGGAAGTTGTATTTTTTTGTGTTCCACTAAAGAAAGTCTTTATGGTTTGAGAACATTCTTGGCAGAAATATCCCTCATAATATATCATGAGCAACTACTAGTTTTTATTAATGATGATTAGTTATACAGATTATATCTTTACTTTTCATTTATTAACACATTTTATTGATGTGTGCTGAAGAATGATTGTTTTGGTGTGTATGTGTGTGTCTTCTTTTTAGAGCTGACGTTGGTTATGATGACTCTAATGACGGAGGAGATGGTATGTGTTCAATGACATCCAATAACTTGCTTATCTCAGGTTAAATATAAGAAACATTTGCCAGGTTAGTCGTTTTATGTTTCCGGTTTCTCTGTTTTTTTTTGTTTTTTTTTTAAAGCAGATCTTAGTGACACGACGTGTGAAGCAGTGGAAAGTCGAGCGCCCTTTGCACAGCCGGTTATAGTTCAGCCAGAGATCGACATCGAGGTGAGTGAGGTTTGCTTTGTAATCACCATGTTAAGTGCTGCTGGGATAGCAGGTGGAAAAAGATACAGCGTATTGTGAACATACCAAAAAAGTTTAAACACAGGTTTGTTTTCCCCCTCTTTACTCTAACCTTTACCAGATGACGGTTTTTCGAGTGCGGTGTAACCAACTTTTCCATTTGTTTCAGTTTATTATTATACCCAGGATTCCTGTCTGTCACTAATGCAGCAAGTGCAGATCTGTAGTGTTTTTCAAAGCAGCCCAGGCTAAAGATAACTCAAGAATTTAGATATAACATTAAACTTTTAACTCACTGATTGCTTATTTTCTATTTAACACTTGCTGAAATTCTGACAATGTGAATTTTCATCATACCTGCATAATAAAATTAGCTTGTTAAATTCTCACCAACATTTCACTGTCCAGATAACCACTTGCTTGTGTTTATTTGCAGTGTTTCAATTTGCTGCTGTTTTAAGTAACTGAACCTGGTATTTATAACAATAGCATCACTCTCTCTGTTTCTGTTCTGTGGTCAACCCTTTACAGTAAATTAATAAGACACATTATTATTACTTTACCAGAGGCCTTGACTAATAGACCACACAAGAGTAGAAATTCTGTTACCATTTCATGTTGTTACAAGCCTATATGGCTTACTATATTCTGAAGAAACTATTTGATAAAAAAGAAATACCATTGAATTCCATTTAGTGGGTAAAGACAAAATCTTAAATTTTCTACAAAAAAAAAAAAGAAAGTCATGCAGGTTTGGTGAGTAAAAGACAGAATAGTCATTTTGGTTGAAATTTGTCGTGCCTTTTAAATATATAAAAAATATATATTTAATAATGTAGATATTTGAATTTAGCTTTTTTTTTTGTAAATGAACTAAACAATTTCAGACAGTTGTTGGTTAATTACCAACAATAACTTAACCTGTGCTCCAGTATATCATTAAAAATATTTGTTGATATTGTTATTTTTTTCATCTGTCTATCTGAACAGCTCATTGAAGCTTCAGCATCAACCTAGGTAATGTGCATGTGACTTGCCAACTTACTGCTAACTTGTCAATTTCACCCATTCATCGTGTTGCATGAAACATGCATCCTGATCCATAATATGTGATATCAAGATCAACCCTGCAGAAGCTATGTGTATATAAGCATACACCATTTAGTCATTTAGTGTGATCTTATTTTGACAGTTCCTCACATTTTACAATTTGAGACAAACTGCTGTGAAACTTCAGAGAAAGGTTGGGCTCCTTGGGCTGTTTTCCCATAGAGGATTTTGGCAAGGGAGAGGAAAACAAAAAAATATACCTGTATAACTGAAGTAAACACACTCAAAACTGTCAAAGTTATATGTGTATACATGTTTAAATAAAAACGGATAGCAATAGCTGTAGAAATAGTTTCTGTGTAAACAGTGTCTGTATCATTGCATGTTGACCCTGAGATTTCTCCTGCACAACTGTAAGCAGACAACAGCATTCCCTGAACATTTTCAACATCACTTTTCTCATTGTTGCTTTTATTTCTTGTGTAATTTTGTTACAAGATCTTGTCGCATCACATTTAGAACTTTTAAAGGTTGTGCTTCCCGTAGCCCAATCTCCCCTCATTGGGAAAGGCTTCTGGGAAAAGAGCCAGAAAGAACTGGCACAAACTTCATGCTAACAAAAATTACTTTCGCATTTGTTATTGTAGGTAGTTCAACTATTATTTTATTTATTTATGCATTTACTTTTTTAACATTTAGTAAAATTATGTCATCATATATAATATTTCTTTATTAAATTATCTTTTTAACCTACATTTAGTTTTGATGAACTGATACTCCCTAAAAACAGCATGTATAAAACAATAGAAGACTGTTTATACTAATATCAGTAGATAATTGTTATTCTTAATCCATGCTAGTGCCAGTAATAATATGCATTAGCAAATCCCATTTATCTTGATTTCTTAAGAAATGATTACAGCGATGCATATTGAATTTCAAGTTTGTGCCATTTATCTTACACTTTTTGTTAGTTGCTAGTAATTCAAATTGCACAACAACCGGTTTACTTCCTACAGTATACATTTACATATACAAGTTTTTTTCTTTTTCTTTTCCCCTGTTACTTTCTTCTCTGTTGCAGACTGCCAAGGATTTGTCCAACTCTCCAGAGTCCGCCAGGACTTCCTCCACATCAGGATGTACTCTGTCCACTTCAGATACTCCCCTCGGACTACAGTCAATGTCATCCAATAATTTACCACAAGCAGAAGAGTCTGGACTTCAGCCGTTAACTCTAATCATCCCCCAGTCATGTTCAACACAGCAGTTCTCTGAGCAACAAGTCTATAATGTTGGCTTTTCCTTGTCCCTTCCCCTTCCTGCAGTCCTCATACACCAATGTGATTACCCAGAGACAACTAAGTATGTATCTGAGGATTCCAGTAAACCTGACCAATCCCTACATTCACAGAAAGATGATTTCCACACTGAGATGTTAGCACAAGTGCCTTTCGAGTTAGGCCAACCATCGCTGGCTGGATATCCAGACATGCCACAAATCCAGGAAGAAGGTATGAAGAATTTTAAGGAGATGGAAAATGTTGCAGAAAAGGCAGATGTCCTAGAGGAACCAAGTCGGAATGTAGAAGATAAAATGGGGACTTGCTTTCACGTGTTGGAAGATGCCAAACAGCCTCCTTCATCAATGGAAGTAAACAATGCAACTAAAGATGTGGAGAAGCACAGTTTATCAGAGGGATTACAGCACCCCCTGGAGGAAGGAATTCAAGAACAGAAAGTAGAACTTGTTTCTTTGGTACAAGTCAATACCTCCAAGATGATCGAGTTGGAACGTACCCCGATGGATAATAAGGAAACAGATGGTTTGGAAGCTTGCTGTTTGTTCCCATCTCATTTAGGTCCCACAAGACCGGACAAAGAATCCCAAAGTTTACTCCTCCATCCAGATTCTAATAAGTCGGCAACCAGGCAACATCAGCAAGAGGAAGAACTTGTCTTGGATACAAGCCTGTTGGCCTCAGTCCATCCTGAGGATCCAAAACTTGATAACCAAACTATTACAATGTGTATTCTAACAAGCAAACCACAAAAGCCAGAGCCGATCAGCATTTCACCAACAGCCTTCGATCTTCAGTCTTCAACTGATAACTCTGCAGCAGAAGATGATTTAACTTTTGAGGGTGATGAAACGTCTACTGCTCCATTTCAGACATCCAAAGACCCTGAAACGCAGCACACACTGCCAAGACCCAGCACTGAACTATCTCAAATATCAAAGTATCAGACCGAGGTTTCTCTGGACACTTGTCTGGTGGTCTCTATGACCTTCTTCAGTGCTGTTATTTGCCTGGCTGTTGGGATTCAAGAGCCCAGTGTTTTTTGGGGTGTGGGATTATTCTTCTTGTCCCTGTGCTTTTAAGTTCTATGCCAGTTTAATTTTACCCTACATCTGTTTAAAGCCTTAAGACTTGACCTTCTTCCTCTCCCCCAGTGCCTTGAGGAATTCCAAAAAAAATATTTACATGCAAACCGATATGGTGTTTATGTGGTATTAAATTGAGTGAGAGTTATTGTTTTCAAATGTAGGAGTTGAGCTTTTGCTTGATGTATACACTAGTTTATCATTCAGACTGCCAGTATCCAAACTGCAGTGGTTTAACAATAATAGTTTGAATAAGCAATGTGTGTTTTAGATGAATGACATCACTGTGTACCTCTTAACGAGATTGGCCGTTGGAATGTGGCTCAGCTCATTGATTCAAACTTACCAAAATTTGCCAGCGAGTTTCTCTATATGCACACAGTAGCTACTTAAATTACATTTGGCTCTGTTATGGAAGCCATTTGTGAGTGGTATGACTTGATGGTGCACGTATGATAAGACAGGTTGAGACTGGACAAACTGTGGGATTTCAAAAACGTAGAAAAGTGTTGAGTATTACGTTTAGTTAAATCTGTGGGTGTGCTTGTTCTCAGTGAGGAGTTAGTCTGTGTAGACATCTACGAACTAAGCAGAGCATTTATCTATTTAGAGAGTCACTTGCGTTTGTTTATTCACTTGATTTCACTGTGAAGGTGTGTTTGGTGTTGCACGTGGTCATTTTGTCACATTCTATGAACTTAAAATGAGTAAACGTTAATCTTGAAGAGTATGGCATTTTACATCTCTGCTAAATGTTATTAAAAAACATTTAAAGCTGCTAACCTTTCTTTTTAGTTAGCAGAAATGTTTATAGCATTTTGCAGTGATCTTTAAAAATGTGCCCCAAGCATCTGATACCCCAAAAGGTCATGCATTGCACTGAAGTCACGGCCTCAGGTTACCGGGTGACCAAACACCATTGTAAGCAGAGAGGATAGAACCGTTCCTTTAAGAAATCTTTGCCCCTTGATTTCCTTCTTCCAAAACTTGACACGAAAGATATAGTCACATATTTTGCTATTTTGTCGTCTCACTGAATAAATGTGCAAACAAGGTTGTGAACACATTCTGTGCTAAAATAATGAAATATTCACATGTATTTTATTAAGTCTGTGTCAAAGTAGAAATAAAAGTTTAACTGATTAAAACGGATGTTTATTTCACAGCTTTTTTGTGTACAGCCCTTCACATCAAGATGATCACGCTTGCTATTGTTAATGTCAACACAAATTTGAAACATTTGGCATTAAATGGTTATGTTCACAGAACAGTGGAACTCATAATACAATTTAATAAACAAGAACAGCTTGCTGCACATTTAAGTGTGAGATGAACGTAAGGTCTGACAAGGCCTGATTTTTTTTTTTTTTTTTTATATGCAAAATCAATAAAAATAACAAGTGGTAGTCTTTAAATATTTACATATGCACAGATTTGGTTGAACGATAGTTATATAATTGTGTTAATTGATTTAATTGAAGCGAAACGGTCCTGAGCATTGTTTAATCCAGAATTTATGTACCACACATTCCAGCTTCATTGTCCACTTCTGAAAACCACCTGAGCTGTGATTCCCAAAAGCATAGTAAGTACAAGTAGACTGATGTTTAAACCGCTATCAACAATATGCTTGCTGTGCTTTTGAAAAACGCAGCCCTTAAAAGCAGTCAGACCTGTGAAATAATAACCAAACATAAGCTCTTGCAATCATTTATGCATCTGTTAAATCTAGCGCTCAAATACAGTCACTAAAAGATCAGTTTGACAGTATGAATATATTTTGTTAGACTATATACATGCATAACAGTTTGTATTCGTAAAAGGCAACATTTCATGTAGGTCCACCTCCTCCTGTGTAATGAATTTCTGTGCTTTAATAATAATATTTTTCCCCCTGGTGGAAATTTTAGGAAAAGAAAAAAAAATTAAAAGGAAAAACATTGTAGAATTTTGATATTTTGCATCCGCCTAAAGATATTTATGAAAAACCAGGGCAAGAAATAAAAGTACAAAAGTTTGTTCGGAAAAGTAAACAGATAATCCCTTCTATTCATAGAGATAAAGCATATAGCAAAGTATTTCAATGTTCAAAAAAATAAGATAAAATCCATGGAGTCAAAGCTTCACCTGAATTAAAATATGGGTTTAAAACAATTACTGAAAATATTTTTGTTTTACTTAATTTTCTAACGGACAAATTGAAAAAGTAATGCTACATTTTATAAACTATTTAAACACTGAAGACAACAATACTATGGAAAAAGTTGATGCTGATCTTGGGGAAATAAACAAAAAAATCTTAAATATATATTTAAAAATTCAATGAAGCATTTCAACATCTCCCAAAAGGTTCTTAACTGCGGATGCTTTCAACATTCACTGGAACACATGATCTTCTTTCAGTCCCTATTTAGCATGGTCTTTCTCTAAAAGAGGTATTTTCGACATGTTGGTACCCCGCATTTGCACTCGACGCGCATGCGCTTTTTAGGAGAGCCTGGAAGTCCCGTCAGACTGAAATTAGAATCCATCTTCGTGCTCTCAGCATCTACTGGATCAACTATGGAAAAATGATACAAACATTTCCATTTAATAAAAATAAAAATGAAAAATAAATTACGACACTACTGTTCAATACAACATTAACCAAAAATACTGTTAAAAAAGTTTATTAATGTGATGGCAAAGCTGAATTTTTAGCTGTCAACACTTCAGTCTTTAGTGTTGACAAATAAGCAACAAATTCTATTTAAAAGTAGAAACCTCTTGTTTTATTACAAATGTCTTTGTCAATTAATTTAATGCATCCTTCCTAAATACACATTTCTTTGAAAAGAAAACGGTAGTGTATGAATCAATTAATCTAAATTATGATGACCCCAAATGACTTGACACGATCTTTTTCTATAAAGTCCCAAGCTTACTTTTCATTTTGTAGTCAAATGTGAGTTCCTCTCCTGCCTTTATCCCGCGCGTGGCAAAGAACGCTATCCGCGGCAGTCGCTCGTCTAGGTTATCAATGAACACATTATATACCTGGAGGTTGGGGTCACACTGAGGAGAAAAAAGAAAATATTTGTGATATTCAATTTATTTCCCTCAGATGAAAAGCTACCGTTTAAATGCAATCAAGTCAGTTGTTTACAAGATAACGCAAGGATCTCAAGTCCACTCACACTGTGATTGACAAAGTGAGAGATGTTTCCATGGTGAGCAGCATCCACGGTGTACTCGTCGTCAACGTAATCCAGATCAAAAAGATAGGTGGTGCCTTCTTTATCGTATATGTGACCTCTGCGTTCAGCCTCTTCTGTTGTAATGATCTAAACAAAAGAGATAAAAAGAGGGTTTAACAATCATGAGGCCAGACTCACTTCTGGAAAAGACAGATAAACGGGCACTCAGCCATCACAAGGAAACTGAAAAGTTGATTGATATGCCATTATCAACTAGTGAAGCAAAACATATTTCAACGGAACACTAAAGCTGAAAATATAAACTACTTGTCTAAGCCACGGTGACTGGGTGCCACCAATACATAACATATAATAGGAGTTCATTTGCAAAAACTGAGAACAAAAATCATTTTTGTTGTTGTTGCCGATTCCAAATAATGTCAATCAAACTGTTGTTGAGTTGTTTTAAGTAATAATAACAAATCCAGGTAATTTGCAAAATTAAAGTTCATTGAAAGAATGTTTTTTTTATGTTGGTTTTAAAGCAAAATAACTCAAAAAGTTGTTTTTGCAAAAGGAGGGAACTCCACATTTCTTTTGCCTTATCAGCACAGCTTTTGAAAGGTTCTGTGAAAAAGCTTTTATTTTCCTTTCACGCTCTAAAAAAAATAACACCATTTCATCAAGTTCGTCAAAGATATCCATGGCTAGAAAGAACTTATAGGCTTCTGTTTAAAAACAGAAAGTCACTTGTCGGCTATTGCAGTAAAACGTGAACTCATGATGCCTTGAAAGTGGACAATACCAGCTTTTTTGATGTGGAGAATAATGCTTTTTGCAAATGAACTCTTCATATACAGTATATATAAAAAAATCTGCTCTGTACACAGCAGTAAAAGCATAGTGCCTCTCACCTCGCCGACGTACTCCATAACGAAAGTGTTCTTCCGAATGCGCTCCATGGTCTTTACCCCCCATCCCCTTCCATTGTCCGTCCTAAAAATGCAGAGGGAATACCGAATTCCTTTCTGCACCACTCTGTTGGCGCAGTCGATCCCACAACGGCAGCGCTTGTTGCATTCGTATATGGGCAACCCGGGCCGAATGCGGACCTGACCTAACTCATTGTAAGCAAACTTGTGCTGCGATGCACCGGCACAGCAGCCCTCCACAGGGTTGTCCAGGCAGTCCGTGCATTCGCAGCCCACAGATACCTCATTCAGCAAGATGCCATCACCCACTTTATAGTCGTTTATGTAGGTGAAGTTCTTAGGCGGGCCTTCCAGGTCGACCTGGTTCCGGACGTAGATGTGGCCCTTGTGGGTGCCCAGGCTGTTGAGGTGTGTCTCCCAGCGTTTAAGAATCTGTCGGAGTTTGGCTCGCTGGACGAGCTGTGACACAGTGGCGGGGTCTAGGCGACGAGGGGCAGCACGCTTCTTCTGTCTCTGCATTTCTGCATTAAGGTCCTCCCAAAACTGGTTGAGAAGATCTATGCACTTCAAGTTCTTCCGTGGTTCCCATGTGTTGCTGGATTCGGGGTAGCCCTTCCATTTTACCAAGTATAACTCCTATGAAAGGGATAATAGTGCTGGTAACAAACATAGACGCTGAGCTAGTCTGACACGTTTACATTAAACCAAACATTTTTATATAAATTACATTTAGTCACTATATATATTTTGAGTGCCAACTCTCAGAGAACAAGTATACTATAGAAAATGAAAATATGAAAGACGTTTAGATTAATAAAAAAAAGGTATGACATTATGACAGTATTATACTGTGCACAATAATACACAATATTAAACAAATTTATTACATGGCTTAGTGAAATATTTGATTCTGATTGGTCAGTCGCCACATATTCCCAGATAACACCAAAGAGACTAATAACACAGGCTCATCCGGTACTACGCATCTCTATTATATCCCTCTGCTGTTACTGACAGTTTGGCGCCATCCTGCGGCTTAAAAATGCTTAAAGGGTCACAACACCCTAAGACACTTTTTTTTTAGTTGTTTACAGATATATACATGTTGTACATTGCTTAAAACAGTAATATATGTGACTAAAAATGTTACAAAGTGGAAATTGGTCATTTTTGCACTTTTTGCGTCCATTTCGTGCATCCGGTTTTAAAAGTTACGTTTGAGCCCGTGACGTAGATGCGTTTTTTTTTGCGCTCATTCGCTGCGTGGCTTGTACAGTTCATGTCTACGTCATTGGCTTGACGGCCCTATTAATGCATTATTAATGAGCAGTGTTACATTATTCATGACAAAGGACTCGTCTAATCCAATCACCGTGCTTTGCATGAGCTATCTCAGCCATTGGTAAGTAGCACTTGTTTACTTGTTGACTGACTTGCTGTTTCTGAGACATGGGTCGTGTTTGTGCCTTTCTTCAACAAAACAAAAGAGACTCTCTGTGTCGCTGTCACTTATTGTCTCCGCCTTGTCTCCACACTCTACCCCCACCCCTTACCCCCAGTGAACAACGCCCCTTTTCAGAAAGTTTTTGAAACCAGAGGTGTGAAAAAGCACTTCTGAAACAGGGGGGTGTTGTGACCCTTTAAGTCAAATATTCACATTCTTCTTTTGATCATTTGCAAGAAAGAGAAGCTATTTTATCACTTCATATGATTATTATATTTGTTTTCTCTTATGTTTTTTAAAATTTAGTTTACTTTGATCTGATTGCTGTAAAAACAGTGTTGCCCGATGGATGTGTGCTTCTAGTTCAGCCCTCATATGGTAGATTATCCAAATTAAGTGTTTATTCAACAAAAGTCGGCCTATTTCTTGGTTGGAAACATTTTAATGACTAATTATAATTGTTCTCATTTGTGAGCATACATGTTTTCCTTGGCCACGAAGGCGAATCATAGATTTTGGGTCACATTCAACAGACAAACACAAGAACACTATGTTTATATTTATTTTAACAAATGACAACTGGAATTAAATCCCTGCAAGCTTTTGAACAGTTTTGTAGTATTTTAAAATTCGGCTGTGGCGGGTCAAAACTTTAGTCTCACTAGCCACTTTATGTATATTAAAACACCAAACTCAACATTATGTTGTTATAAGTTTGCCTGCAAGTGTAAGCCTTCATGCTATATTTTGGCTACAAATAACAGCCATAAATGCATCTGAATGCTGCTCCTTTGTCTTCTGCAGTGGAATGATCATTTTGTGGATGTGTGTGATTTCATATGATTGGTAACAAGTAACATTACCTTATTATATTAATATAGGTCAAATGCCTTTGCAATATTTGTATGCTAAATTAAGTCATATAAAATGTAATTTCCTCATAAGAAAATTGTGGCCAGGGAAATTGCTGAGTGGCTGGTGAGCAAAAAAGTTAATGTCAAGCCCTGGTGTGGACCTGGATTAAAATTTTTATGGTTCTGGCTTCGGGCCTCATCCATGCCCAGCTATTTTTCGTTGTCCAAACAACCATATTAAATGTATTATCTTAAATCAAATATTGGGTTGTAGTGCAGTTTTACTGTTTACTGCATGTTGTCATTCTTCTTGCTATTTTCCTATAGCAACTAATAGGGCTGGGCAATATATATATCAAACAACATATTATGAGCATCTCGTCAGTAAAGCTGGTTCTTTGATTAGCGGTAAATCTCCATCAGCTGTTTTCAAAAGGAATGCCAGTTTATACACAAAGCCGTAGATCAATTACAAGCTACGCGTTGAGTTTTGTGGGTGATTTAATGGCACTACTTCTCAATGATCTACGGCTCTGTTCATGGAGATTTACCGCTAATCAAAGAATTGGCTTTACTGACGAAATGCCCATAATATATCAATCGTTATATATTGCCCAGCCCTAGATATGGTATGACAGTAGTTTCTTCTTAAAAGAAACTGTAAAATATGCGTGCCCTACTTTTGATTTATTCATCCAGAACTAGGCAAATTCCATGACATTCAACGTTTTACAGTATATTGCATTTTTATGACTCTGTTTTTTATGATTCTGTTGTCCCGTCTGGACTGTGAAAATAATATGGCCCTAGTTACAACCACTGTACACTGTAAGTGACAATACAATTTTTATTACAATTTTTAATACAGTGGTCTGTTTCTCACACAAATATTTCATGACTTCAGTAAACTTGAAGACTATTTTCTTTCTTTTGTTGTCCTTTTTGGAGCTTGTATACCCAATGTCCCATACTCTTTTATGTGCGTTTATCAGTCTGGTTTTCCATACTACAGAGTAAAGAACATCATACAGGTTTGGAACAGGAGCAATGTTATTCTTATTTCACCCTGCAGCACAGAATAAGTTTTTTTCCATGCTGGTGGTCCAGTATATCAGAGGAAGTTGTTCTCTGTTGTAAAGCGGAAGGAAAAATGTTGCTTGTGGTTCTGAAAGTGGTCCAGTGCTCCTCCCTGCCAATTTAGCCACCATAAAACGATGAGCAAAGGATTAACTGTTAGTGTCATTTCAAATAGCTTGTTATGCAATGATATAAATGTTCCCAAATATTTTGTAAAATGTAGGTCTAAAGGCTGTACTTGGCAGGCATCTGGGTTGCTGCACAATTGCAGGATATTAGAAGGGAAGCTGCTTTTCAGGCAATACACACTTCCTTTGTGATTTCAGGCATCAAATATCACAAAAATCAAAATAAGTTATTTATGGCTGTATTTTTTGGCAAGAAGTCTGATGTGATGTGAGTAACTATTTTTCATTATCAGTAAACCTCTGGATATTTAATAAATAGTTGTTTTCACCACTGACTGTTTGAAGAACCCATAGTGTGGGTTTCCAGAAAGTTGTTTCAGCATTTATTGCATGTTTTCAGCCTCATTAATGTATGCACGATTACCTAATGTGTAGAGTGAGACATATTTGGAGCTTAGTTTCATTAAATAAAAACCTAAGCGGGAACAAGGACATTTTAATTTCTGAATGTTACAGTATGTTTGCATAGTAAATCGAGCTCTAATGATGTTTGCAGAATCCTCATATCAAAAAACTTTTCTAGCAATAATTGTGTGTAAAAAAAAAATAAAAAATAAAAAAAGCATGTTTTCCGAAACAAACAAGTGCTCTATTTTAGCATTCCCTTTATAGGTAATAGCAAGGAGCACAGTGGACCCCTAGATGACTTGTGATTACGTACGCTTCTAATCATAGAGTCTGTGTAAGCTGTTTTGCCTCTCATAGGGCTTACTCCCTTGGAAGGAACATTTTGCTTTACGGTTTCAGTTGTTATTTCCATTTTTGCTCATGTTCATCAGCATGATGATTTTTGATGTTATCATGTTTTCAAATGTTAATTTTTACCAAACATCTATCAAGTGGACTTGGTGCTCTGATAAGGTGGTATTTGTCTGCATCCAATGAACTCTGGTACAATTTGATCAAAATATAAATACAACATTGACCAATGTATCTAAACAATCTAAAAACAGGATATGATATCGCTGAATGTGACCCTATAAAAGAACAGAATGATCGAGCATGCCTGGTTTAGGAGCTACAGTATATTGCCCATTACAGGTCAGTACAGGCATGGCTGTCAACTTGCAACAGGTTTGCTGCACAGAAATTCCTGCTACTGTTTTGGCTCCCTTATATATTTTATAAACTCTTTGAGTTATAAGGTGTAAAAATAGCACCACATGTACTCTCATACGACAGGACACGCACATAACCTAAAGAATGAAGAAGTGCAAGTTTAAACACTGCAATAAAAATGTTAATAGTTTTGTTATAATCGTATTAAGGGCAGCTCTTGATGTAATTTAGCACCCTCCTCCCATCTGCCTTTCCCTTTGTCCCATGATCATTTAATTCATTATTTTTGAAGATTTCATCTTTTTTAATGTTGTTTGCATTTTCTCTTCCATACAAACTCATTATTTTCCTTCCAGTTATCGTTACCCTCATTCATCCAGATTGTTTCTGTCGTCTTCTCTCCTTCTGAGCCTTGCTCTGTTTGGAAGCTATTAAACGTGAGGTCCCAGATGCAGTCCATTAACCCCTGCCCCCCACAGATGGAATCCGTGAGGACCATGCTAACCAGTGTTGCCAAGTCTGCTGTTTTCCAGCTTTAGCACTTTTGCCGGAGGTTGTTTTTAATGTCCACGGGTTGAAGCGACCCCGATAATGTAATATTCAGTCACTGGAATGTGAATTTTACCGGAGGACACCATGCTTAAAAATGTGTATTTTACCCTTTAGAATGCTTTTTTTGGGGAAACCCCCTCTATACCTTTTTGAGCTTGTCTTGAGTAGGTTTTTTTTTTTTGTAAAAACCTGGCAACCCTGATCAACTTTCCTTTGTGCCCTAAACACCCACTATCACAAACACCAGGCTTCAATTTTTGTCTCCCACACAAACACGTTTATGCTTGCAATTGCTTCATGCTGACATGTATAGGCGCGTAGATTTGGTATTTGAATGCATTTAAGATAAAAACAAATCTGTGGTGAAGGATTTCTCAAACTGTGACATTTGCAACACCTGGCCTTCTTGAAGTATTTATAATGCAACGTATGCAGTCCTGACATGAAGGTCTCTTTCAGAATGTAGCATGATTATGATGCCTTCTAAGATAACTTCTGCAACAAGCCCAGTGATGGACTGTATGCAGACAGAGTGAGAGAAATGCAAGAGGTTCTCAGAAATATTGATTAAAAGTATAACATAAAAAAAAATCAGTATCAAACCTGTATGGATCACATGGATCTACACTGTCTCGCAGATGTGATTTATTTGTTCACTGGTGTACTTTCACCTTATGAAATATTTTAATTGTTTTTTATGGCAACAACATTGTGTTGGTATGCCTTTACTAAAACAAAACAGCATTACAGTTTGCAATACATATGTTGTCTTACAAGACAGTAAAACATGTACAGGTGTGTAGACCAGCAGTATGTGAATTTCTGCTTTACTTGCTGCAATGCAGCCTTGTTGCTGCAAAGACGTTCATCATGTTTTCTAAACAATGTGTGACATGTTTACATTTTTCAATGTGAAGGAAAAAAAGCTATGAAAAATCTGATTGAAACTGGGTGTGAATAAAATTTCAATCCACATATCAATGTAGCTTGAAATAGATTTGTAAACACAACAATAAGTTTGACAGTCTGAACTTTGTTTGTCAGCTATTTTTGAACAGTCATTTGATCTGTGTGAACAACTTTTTAGAAGACAGCAGACAACAGTGCTACTAAAACTGTTGAAAAAGAGCACTTGTGTGTGTTAACTGCCGTTTGGTGCTAATCTCTCTCTCTTCTCTCTCTATTTCTCTTTCTCTGGGGCTGTTTGGGGTAATATGAGAATCGCAGCAAAGTGGGCAGGAGTCCTGTATGTTTTCTTTCAACAGGATCACTTCTCTTTGACAAATTCTGGCTAACAAAAAACTGCCATAGAAAGGATTAGAGTGTAGGTGTGTTAGTGATTGTCCCAGTGTTTTTGCATACAGTCTCATAAAAGAGCAGGCAACTCATTTTGTTTGTCTCTTTCAACAGTGGAATGGTATCGGCAGACTCTTTGTCCACTAGGAAGTGAGCAGGACCGCCCACTGTAACCATCAGTCATAGGAGCAGTGGTCTCTTCTGTGTTGT
The DNA here is from genome assembly GCA_032353835.1 of Enteromius viviparus. NCBI lineage: Eukaryota > Metazoa > Chordata > Actinopteri > Cypriniformes > Cyprinidae > Enteromius > Enteromius viviparus. The sequence continues at coordinate 1,665,223 of JAUCNO010001034.1, forward strand.
AGCTTATATCCCAGCCAAAGAACGTGTAACTACAGTGTGATACTGTATGATGGATGCTCTGGACTTGCAAGGCTCATCTCTGGACTCCAAAGCTGAACGAATTGCCCGCTACAAGGCAGAGAGAAGGCGGGAGCTGGCCGAACGGTATGCCAATTTGGAGGATAGTTCATCCCTGAATACACGGAGGGAAAAACATCAGGAAACCACAGACACCTCTTTGCAGAAGACAGATGTTTCCTCCGTACTGAGCCAGTACAATAAAGATAGCATTGCTCTGAGCAGCCAAAGCGACAGAAGCAATTTTGAGGCAAAAACAGATCCCACACATTTCTCTAACATCTTTGTTGGCCACAGTGACGAGAACAACCAAGTAACATGTTTACACCAACATAACAGGTGAGTTTAAGTCTCAGTGTAATATCCTACAGTGCTAAATATTGTCCTATTGTGTTTTAAGAGTAACACCCATATCTTACTGCTCAATAAATTCATACTGAGGTGACCCAACCTAATCCTGGTCCGGGAGATTGAGCAGTGTAGAAGTCCATGCCAGTTTAATTGATCAAAACACATTTAACATGGAAATATGTGGGGTTTCAGAGAGAGGATGGTTATGCAGCATCAGACTGCAACGTGTTATTGTGTTTATAATGTAAAATGAGATTAATTAAAATTTTAACTTGGTAACTGTATATGAATGCACATTAATTCAATGCAAGTTTATTTGTAGAACACTATTCATGATACAAATTGTTGCAAAGCATCTTTATGTGGAAATTAAGTTTCTACAACAGGGTTTCTCAAATCTTACCCTGGAGTCCAATGCACTGCAGAGTTTAGCTTCAACCCTGATATAACTAACTTACCTTACTTATAGTAATACTGATAAGGTAGTAGTGGTAGTGCTAGAGTCATGAATATTGATCAGGTTGTGTGTGTTGGCTTGAACTGATTTGCTTAAATCAAAACAAGGATTATAAAAGGTGAGCGCCAGCCGGCGCAAGCTCACCTGCTGCTCTATATTGATTACTTAATCATTCTCACGATTAAATATGATCTTTAACATGCATGTGAAGACTGGAGATTTTGTTTATTGATACAACTGCATCAAAATTAAAACAAACACGGCATGTTTTCTGATTATTCTAATTTGTTTCGTACTGCAACTTTTTGTTTTTGTTTATTTTAATCACTTTAAATTTTCGCTATCAATTTTGTCAAATAAAAGGTTTAGTTTTTATAAGTTTTATTAATTACTATCATTTTAGTTTCTTTTTTTATTTTGTCAGCTGATTCTAGCTGTTAAATTGTTTTTGCAACTTAGTTTCAGTTTTAATTTTAGTTTTAAAGTTTAGCAAATATAACAGAACACTGCCAATGCGTAGACCAATTATATTTTAATTAAAACTTATGATGCAAACCTCTAGCAACACAAAATGTATACATGCTGGGTGTCACAAGCACCACCTCCGTGGCTTTTTCAGCATGGCACCAGCAGGAACATTCCCCTGAATATTAAGTTCCGCCCGGACCACTTTACCCACGTACTCAGATCTGATTTCTGCTCTAGGTGTTCCTTGTTATTTCCTCTATAAAACCCAGCATTTGGAATCAGTTCTTTGCGAAGTCTTGTTTGCTATGCATCAATTCCGAGCATTTTCCCCTGTGTTTTCTGGATTACCTGTGTATGACCCTGATATGTTTCCTCGTTTACGATTCTCGCTGCCTGCCCCCTTTGCCTGGACATTGACGCTGATATTGTTTGCCTTTGTTGTTTGGATCCGATTCCCTTCGACAGTTCCTTACACTGAGATTGATTGGAACTATTATTTATTTTAATTATTATTTTAGCTAGGTGTTCAATAACTGCTGTTTCATTTTAGTGTTTCATGTATTTGACTTTCTTTCTATCTTTCCTTCTTTCTTTTTTTTCCTAAGTGCATTTATTTTTGTTAAATTAAATTCTTAGTACAACATTTTGCGATTTAAATATGTATACAAAATTTCTTACATTTAAACTGGTTAAACAAGTATTTAATAAATATGAGAACATTATTCATTGTGGCTCCTTTAGTGTCTTGGTTTGCTTTAGATAAAATAAAATAATTTACAGCAAATAAATTGTTTTATTTGACACAAACCTACATTTGATCAAAGAAATGCAAGAGAGTGAGAGTGTTTTGCATGTTGACACTGCTTAGGCATTACTATAAGCCAAAGTTCATTTAGATTTAGAATAACTTAGGGTTGATAACTTGCTGAAATGAGTGCTTAAGCTATAAACTAAAATCCCTGTTCTTTTTGCTACCCTGGCTGTACTGTCATTTTACACCATTAGTACTTGCCCACTCCCATAGAACCTGGCAGTTCTTCAAAGCTGAAACATTTCAAAAGAACATTATTTTGATAGGAAAATATGGCAAAGTATTTGGTTATTTGTAGCTTGTCAATTATGCATGGTATGCAAGACACTTTTTCTCTCTCTGTCTCTCTCTCTCTCTTTCTCTCTCTCTCTCTCTCTAACATGTTTGAGAATGTACAAACTGACAGTGAGGTGTGCGCCTTGACACAAGAGTTTATGGTACATACAGGTACACTATGCATCCATTCAGATTAACTTAAAAATAGCACAAATTGCTTGACAGAGAGATTCAGTGTTGCCAGATTGGGTGGGTTTCCGTAAAAATCAACTTGGGCAGGGTGGACAAAATTTGGGCTGGTTTTGGGTCAGTTTGGCGGTTTACAAACATATAAATTGTATAGATTGATTGGACTTTAGCTGCAGAAGTTATTTAAAGGAAGAGACAGAACACTGATGTTCGCTCACTTGGCACGCATATTTTGGATTCTCTATAAACATCATATATTTTTTATTTTTAGCAAACACGATTTTCTGGCAAAAGTTAAACTAGCAAAGTTAATTTCTCATTCTGCACCAGTACAAATATGTGTGCGCATTCTTCATGAGTGTTTTTACATTATATTAGGCTAGTGGTTTTAAAGCATACTGTAAATTGCAGCATGTTTCAAATAAAAAACAAAAAAAGCAATATCTTTTTATAAAGAGATTTATAATGAATGGTTCCTTGCATGATTACAGCAAAATGAATACGCCTATGCAATGGAGCTTTTAAAGATGATGTACCATAGAGAAAAAACAAAAAAGGACAATGAAAGTAACAAAAACATGAAAATAACCATACAGTCAAAACAAAAATGCAAAAAATAGAAAGACGACGGCAGACAGATGTGCAGTGTGCAGACCATTCCTCACTATTATTTTCATGAGAGCTGCGAAGTCAACAGGAGAGCCACTTTTACAGCAAAATATCAAAAGTTATATTCAGTTCTAAATTAAATGTCTTTTTATTAATCTATCATCAATGATATGCAGTTTAATACAAAAGGGTCTATCATTTATGCTGCCTCTTGGCCATTTCATCATTGTAATTGAGAACTGGTTCTCAACTGACTTACCTGGTTAAATAAATTTAACCAGTCAAATTTATACCTGCGAAAAGATGAAAAAAAAAAAAAAAAAAAAAACATTATTACCTAAATACTTGAAAAACTGTCAATTATTTGATCTTTTTACTAGCCCATCATGTATCTAACAATCCAAGTGCACATTGTTTTATGTTTTATTGTTCAAAATGTTAGGGAGGAGTTGGAGGAGAATAAAAGGCAAAGGAGATAGGATGATAGTGAGGTTGATCTGGGTGTCTGGAATGATGGCCCAGAGAGACTCAGGGTGGGGATATCGTCTTGTTTATATGTTTAAGCCAGGCTATTAGGACCCCCCTGATGCAACCTGAGAAGAATAAGGATATTTTGATTAAAGGGGAGAGAAAGAGATAAGAGAGCAGTATGAAGTGGTCCGACATAAAGATTCAGGAAGTGAGATGATTGGTAGAGCTGTGGCCTCGACCCCGAACCTCAGTTAATTAGTTGACTCCCTTTCTAATCTATATTTCTGGCTTGTAATGACAGTTTTATTTATGTTTTTTATTAAATCAATTATTAACAGAGCTTGTTACGGTGCAAGAACGGTTTGTTGACCAAAAGTGTACAGAAGAAGGGCATTAAGCTGCACTCAAAGTTTAAATAGCATTCCGTGTTCTGGGGATTGTCTTGCATTGTGCCAAGCCACGCCGCATCCAGTAGAGACATTACTGTTTCTTTGTATAGATATCTATGTGACTGCATCACACGCCCGAGAATGAATATGTTTGCATTATACATTCTATATGTATTTCTCTTTAGTTTTTTTTTTTTTTTTTTGTCTATTCTATCTTGTCTTTTGTCATATTTTTCTATTTTTTTATCATATTTTCAGTAAAAAAGCAAATGTTCAAGTAATGATGAAGACTGCAGCTTTGTCCCAATTCAAAGGTTGCATTCTTCGAAGGATGCGGCCTACATGGCTTTCGAAAGCCACACAGAGTCTAGCCTTCACAGGATTCCTGATTGCACCAGAAGGTGTTCCCAATCACTGCTTCTGTCAGGTTGCAAAGGTGCAAGAAGAGAGCTTGTATTGATAGAAAGCTAAATAATAGAAAAAAAAGAATTTTCCAAAACTCGGCAATAACAATTATAAACAATAATAAAACTAAGACAATAAGGGCGTAAAGATTTTAAAGTGAAGCTGTGTCCTCTTTTGTGTGGTTGCCGCATAATAATCCATAAACTTGTTCGTCATTGTCTTCCTTTCTTTCTCACACACAGTTCACTGGAAGCAGAAGAAGCCCAGAATCCACAGTGTAAGTCTTCCTTTCATTGATTTCAATAAGCCCCTACATGAAGCCTCCATTGTTTCACACTATTAAAGAGCAGTTTTTGGATTCAGAATCCACCTTTTTTTATCCAAACCAATCTACTGCAATTTAAATGTCATTTATTCCGGTTTAGGACACTTTAAGTCAAAATGACTGGTTAATAATAATAACAACAACAATAATAATAACAATAATAATTATAATAATAATGTAATAGGCTGGACTACCAATAATTTATACTTTGTTTTAAGAGATTAGAATGTTCCTTCTCTGTTTTTAAGTCCCTGCTAAAAGCCTATTTTATTTCCTTATTGTAAGAAAAGTCCTTATTCCTTATTCTTATTTTTATCTGATTTGCTTTATGTTGATTTTTAGAATTTTGCTCTTCTTTGGTGGCTGTTGTAAATGTGCTATACAAATAAAATTAACTTGAACGTGATTTATTAGGTTCTATTTTTATATATTTTTATATGCAATTTATATGTGCAAATTAATGCTATGCAGTTGTACTCCAGACTTTTTTAATTTTCATACCTGAAATTTTAGAATAGAATATAATAGAATATTTATTTTGTGAAAACAGTGATATCTCCTTTGTGATTTTAAAAATAAAATAATAATAATAATCTTACTGACTCTGGTTGTTTGAATAGTACTGTGAATCTTCATTAACAGTAATAATGCAAAACTTCATATAATGTTTTGCTCAAAAATAAAATCAGTTTCCTTTCGACACTTCACTCGTACTGAGTACTAAGACGCTATGGGGAAAAACTCCTTTTTTCCCCTAACTGAAGCCTTAAAAAAAAAAAGCAAATTCCATCACCTGAGCATCATGCCCATTCGCCGCTGTTCTGCCTGTGCGTCTCCCCTGCACGCCGCTGACAAACACCAGGAGTGCTTCGCCTGCCTGGGACTTCATCACGCAGAAGCCACCCTCTCCGGACCCGACTTTGCATACTGTGAACTGCTCAGAATGGTGACTCTCTGCGCTAGAATCGTGTCCTTTTCAGGACGACATTAGCCCTCATGCTCCCCCGTCTCGCAAGAGACAGCAGGGCAGAGGGCAGCGCTCCGAGATGGGTGTTCTCACACCGGCTCAGCCCCCGCGTGTTTCGCCGCCTTGTGATAGAAAGCCTTCTCCTGTCCTCTTTGCCAGCGAAGACCTCCGTCCCTCAGCATCTGCGTGTGACCTCATCTCGTTCAGCCTCAGCGAGGATGAGATTCAAGACAACCTATACTAGACCTGAGACGCCTGAATCGCGCTCTTATCAAACGGCGCTTCAGAATGTTAACTCTCAAAAATATCCTCTCGCATATTCTCACTGGACCTGAAAAATGCGTACTTCTATATACAGAAAGCCCCTCATCACAGGCCATTCTTGAGATTCGCCTTCAAGGGAATCGCATATCAATACACGGTCCTGACCTCTCGTTTTCGAAGTGCATGGATGCGGCTCTGACGCCTCTAAGACATATGGGAATCCGCGTTTTCAAGTATCTCGGTGAATGGCTCATCATGGCCAGAACGCGAGGGGAAGCAGAGAGACACACGGGGATACACTCCTCAGTCACCTAAACCAGCTCGGGCTCAGAGTAAACTTTGCAAAGAGCAAACTGCTGCCTCACCAACAAATAGAGTTTCTGGGCAGAGTAAAAGACTCAACGTGAATGAGAGCGTCAATCTCTCAGGAACGCACTGCACAGCGAATTGTGCTTCCAGATCGCGAGTCACCGCCCTTTGAAAACCTTTCAGAGGATGCTGGGTTTGATGGCAGCAGCCTTAGCAGTACTAAAGCTCGGCCTCTTACATATGCGGCCCCTGCAGTACTGGCTAAAGACACGGGTGCCGGCAGGCGAATGGCGTCACAGGTGCCTTCGCCTACGGGTGAACGAAGCCTGCGTTGCAGCCCTTCGCCCATGGAAAAGCGCCCAGTGGCTGTAGAAATGAGTCCTCCTCTATGTGGTCAGCAGGAGTAGAGTGTTCGTGACAGACACTTCCAAGACGGTCTGGGGGGCACTCCACGAGGGATCTGTGGTCAGCACCGGACAGCAGCCTGCACATCAACTGCCTGGAAATGATGGCAGTATGGCATGCCTGTCGCGTTTTCCTGCCACAATTGAGGGACAGTCACGTCTTGGTTCGCTTGGACATTATGACAGTGGTGTCAAACATAAATCACCAAGGGGGTCTGTCATCCAGACACCTCTACAGATTAGCAGCGTGCCTCCTGAAGTGGGCCCTGCGCAATTTTCGCTCAACAAGAGCGACTCACATTCTGGGCATTCAGAACCAGGGCGCAGACATGCTGTCAAGGGGCAAAGTCAGTACCGAAGACTGGACTCTTCAGCCCTGAACGACCCAGCTGATCTGGAAAATGCAGACCAGAGACAGATCTGTTCGCCTGAGACAGCAACACTCGCTTCCCATCATATTTCACGAGGGAAATGGATGTGCTGGCCCAGCCACCTGCCCTATGCATTTACCCCGACGGCCCTGATACCACTGGTTATCAGTCGCGTCAGGGAAGAAGGTCACAGACTCCTCCTGGTAGCCCCCTTCTGGAGGAACCAGCCATGGATAGCGGACCTACATGTGATGCTGACAGCAGCCCCGTTGCCCATTTCCCTGAGACGAGATCTTCTTTCTCAGGCTCAGGGCTTGATTTGGCACCCACAGCCTGCTTTCCGTCATTCGCCCCAGCCATAAGTTGTTAGGCTCACACGCTTTTAAAGTGTAAGGATGATTCATAACATATGTGGGGCAATGTTTTCTTTGCATGCTTGTGTGACTGTGCACCCCTGGCTTTTTTAGTGAATTTACAGATTTTATCTTATTTTTTAATTATTTAATGCCATTCGTTTGCACTTATGACTTATGTCTGCTTTAAGGAAGGAGATAATTAATGTGCAGTCACCAACAGCAGTTACGTTTAAGAACTACCACATTTTTAAGCCACATGAAGTAAGATAACTTTTGCCAAATCTGAAAGTGGTCTACAATCTATGTAATTCGTATTCGTATGTAAAACATTTTGTATGTGTTGGTTTGATTGGTCATAGTTTCTCTCCTGTGTTCTCTCTCTGACCTCCTTTAAAGTGCTTTGCAATGAGGTCATTCATTTGAATGTGTAAATTTTTTGAATTTGTCTCTGGAGGAGTTGAATATTTGTGAAGGCAGTTGCCATTTTACTGAAAAATCAACCCACGCCATGATAGCAGTCTGGTTGCCATTTAGAAAAAAAACCCAGGAAATGGAAATTCTTGGCCAAAGCTGAACAAAATTAAACACTGAACAGAAGGCCGAATACAAACATGTTTTGTTTTTTGTTGTTGTTTTTTTTTTCTTCCATATTTTGCTCTTTTTTTTCCACAATTGCAATAATCAAACAGGCAAAATGTGCTTTTTATTGTTTTCTCAAGCTTTTTCAGAGAAAACAAAAATCAATATACTTTTACTAACTAACTGTACCAACAAAGCACAATTTAACTTAAAATGAATAAGAAAAATACTATTTTTGGCCAGTTTTGAGATCTTGAATAAATGCAGCCTTGCTGAGCAGAAGAGTAAAAAATATCAGAAAATGTTACAGATCCCAATTGGAACACTGTATATGAGTGTTATAACAGAGCTGTTGTAATTAATATTGTTTTACTTTTATTATTTTATTTTAAAAATGCATGAAAATGTTACTGAGCAGCTGACAAGTAACAATGTTTTTAGTGCAGATTTGTTCTTTGAACTCTGGCTAACAATCAGATACACTGAGAGCTTGTGCAGCGCTGTTTAAATGCATGCAACTTGTGCGTGTATTAGACAACACAATGGTCTGCAGTTTATTTAATAATCATTTGTCATTTTGCATATTCTGTCATCACACAGTAACCAGCAACAGCCACCTTTCATCTTCTCGGCAGAGGCATGGGAGGCAGTGCTAATGCAGTCTCTCGCAGTCAGTGCTTGAAGTGACTGTAGCTTCTTTCTCTGACACTTTTAAATGCCTTTACGCTGCCAATATGTTTGCTGCATTAGCGTTTGCTTATGTTTGATCTCATTACGTCATTGTTTCACATAATTTATTCGACCTATTCGGTTCCCTTTCGACATTTCACTCGTACTGCGTCTGATAAGACGCTATGGGAAAACTCCTCTTTTTCCCCTAAACTGA
>JAUCNO010001034.1:1681502-1700510 GCA_032353835.1 Enteromius viviparus
CAATTACAGACCACTTTTTTTAAACTCTAAGACACATTTATAGATTATTTGCCGCACACTTCAAGTATTTCACATACTTTTAAAAAGCTAGTTGCTTGACAAGTGCTAATCGTCATAGTTGTAATCACAACAGCTTTCTTCTTTCATTACCTTCACCCTTTCCTTAACAACATTGAAAGCTCAGCCAAGTTTGGGGGAAAAGTTATACGGGGATAATTTTTTTTAAAAAATGTATTAATCTAGTAACACAACTACGGCAGGCGTTGGAAATCCATTTGTCCTTTGAGACTTCCTGAAAACACTGTGTTTCATCATGTAGAGTGCAGGTCATGGTTGCTTCGCAACAGTAGCCACGAAAAGCACAAGCACTTCCGAAAGGAGAAAGCTGCACACCTAACATTTTACACAGAACTTGTCATTGTGTACTTACCTTCTCAGATTCAATTTGGTAATTCAAAACGGTGAATCTAATCACCATTCTGGCAAGTTTGCTTCAAGAATGACCACACTGCAAATGTAATCTTATCGCTACCACACCCAGAAGTCCATTTAAGGCAAGTCATTTCACTTGGCCACCATATTTGAAATGCCTCCCGGTCATGCAAGTGTAGCTCCTATCTCTAGAAAGCATTAAATTCTCCAGAACTGATGACCAAGCTTATGATTAAATTACCCATTAGTGATTCACTCTTTATTCAGAAGAAGTTTACAACTATACGAGTGTCACTTCTTTGAGTTACTCTTTATCAGCAAGGCATATGGGCAAAATTTATTCATACAGGGTCAATGTTTACATTTTAAGCCATTATTTACAGATTCCAAAAACATCCAATAACGTTGTGCATCTGAAGTTTATATCAAATAAAAATTTATCTTGTTTCAAGGATTTTTAAAGATATTTTTAACAAACAAATATGAATATGAAATATGAATTTCTGCTTTAAATTAAATGTTTTATCCAAGCATATTTTTTTTTGGTTTAAATAACTGTTGATCCAGTCTACATTGTCAGGACTCAGAAACTGTCAGTACATCTCTTTATATAAAACATGGCTCTGGTTCCTGAGTTTCGTGGAAAAAATGTTGTCTTCCTGTGAGGCTTAAGGGAAAATATTCCAGCTTCTCCCCTACAACACCAGGAATTCCCTTTAAATTATTTGCTTAAAAGCTTTACAGCTTTTGGCACAAATGTATGTGCACAAGTGTGTACACATGTGTTCATGTTCAAATTCCTGTTAAAGGACTGGGGACACATCAGGTATTATTTATCCACAGGGCTTTGAAAATTAAATTCTGGAATTTACAAGGGCCTTATTTCCACACTCAGGCATAGAAAGGGACACCTGTGATGACCATATGTTCCAGATGTGTGGAGGCAGTAAGAAATGTGGGACTTCAAGCTTTCAGTTTTTTAAAATCCTTCTACATCCCATTCAGTCCTGAGGGCCTATTCTCAGTCACAGTCTGAGTGACAGACTCCAGTATCATTCAGCTTGCCTGTTATTATAACTCTGACATTGGGCCCATTTATGAAGTGTCTGAATCATGAGAGTGGATGTTGGGTGATGATGGATGGAGGATTTCATTCTAAAAGTCCGTAGAACTTTTTTTCTGGAGGACCTGGTTTTGAGTAATTTGTGATTTGTTGTTTTATGCTCTAAATCCATGGTTTTAAATTCCCTAACGCATTGAGCCTTGGTTCTTTTGTGGGTGACACAAGTTCTAATCTGGCTTACAACATCTTCTATATTCTTCCTCTTTTCCTGTCTTCGTTCTACTGTTAAAATAAAAAAAAATAACAAAGTTAAATATCGAGTTTTAAAGTCACCAAAAACAGACAAAACAAGAAATTTCACATTTCTGACTTTGTAGCTAGAGTAATTCATTCTCAGTGAAAAACGTACAAGTAAAAAACTAAATCATCTTTCCTCTTAATTAGAAAATATTACATTTGAAAGCATTTGAATTAAATATAATTTAAGTGAAATATATTTGAGTTGATGTGCAACTCTGTATTGCACTTTTGTTGCTTTAACCCTACATTTTAAATCTCTATAAATTGAGCCCACATTGAATTTTTCCACATGCTGGCACTTGTCCCTCTAATTAAAATTCCCTCCAGATCATGTCAGCTAAATTGAATAAAATAAGGGCTGTTTTTCTGTTTAATGAATCCAGTCTTCTCAAGCCCTGCATATTCCTTGAAAATATATTTGTTATTGCATTTCAGCACCATAACATTTAGAGTGAACTGACTTTGTCTACATAAGCAAAGCAGAAAACAGTTTCATTTTTGCCAGTGGACCATAGGGAATTTAGCCAACACAGTAAAATACAATATATTACTGCTAGAACTGAAGAACAGATTTTTCATACATCCATGGAAATATATTTCATTGGCAGCCTCTGAAGCTTTTGGTTCTTTACTTTCTATAAGTGTGTTACATTACTTCATTTTAAGACATTTATTTTCCACAGATGAGATCTTGGTTGGTTTTAGGCATATTTTCTTTTGGTGCTAACGACCTCTTTTACACCTGCCATTAATATGTGGTTGGTATTCAAATATCTGAATATTTTTATATGCCAATGCATCTCCAGTGTGTTTGTCAGATGAACTTAAGTAGGTGGTTTCTCTTGCAAGACTTATAAAAAGTCTGAGCTTGTTTCAGTAATTAAGCGCTGTTGGGATTTCAGAGTGCAACTTAACAGCTACATGTTGTTTTTCTGTTTCTCTCTTTAGAAGTCGTCTGCAGATGTAGAACCAAAAATGTCTTTGGCTGAACGTATGAAGATTTTGCAAGAGAAGGAGGAACAGTGGAAAGTTAAAGGCAAAGGAGCTTCCAATGACTCTTCTCAGTTCTCTGTGGCAGGACGAATGGCTAAGAGAGGTGGGGAGAAAATTGTTTGCTTGTTTTACTGACAAAGACTATACTTTGTGCAAGAGACCTGAAACCTTTCAATGCACAAACCAAGCTAATAACTGATCCGTGTAAATAGCTTATCAGGCTGTTGTGTGCACCCAGTGGGTCAAGAACTGATGAGAATGTTTTCATGTTGACATGTCTGTTTCCCGTCAGGCTTAATGTCTCCTAACACAGAGGAGGTTCCCATCATCCTCAGCAAGAAAGGCAGCAACAGCACACCAGTTAAACCTTTAGAAGGTATCAGTTTATGACATCATCTTTACCCTGTTTGAATATTCACATGCCAAGTAGATGTATTATTAAGGCTGTTGTCTTTACAATGTGTCCTTCTGTCATATCTGAAAATGTCCTTTTGAAAGAAATCTCCACACATCCTGATGCTGAAGGAGATAAAAGACTGGACAAACTGGAGTCCTTTTTGGACAGACTTCACAATAAAGGTTAATTAATGTACAATGTTAATAACTGGCAGCTAATTGCATAATACAGTTGTATGCAGAGATTTGTTTATATGATGTTCATGATGATTTCATTTAACATATAGGAGTTGTGGGCACAAAGAACTCCACCATCGAGGTGATGGAGGAAAAAGAGAAGGAGGTGATGACACTGGATGATGAGGAGACGTTTGGACGGTTCTACAGTGGCTTATCACCCACTGCTCTCAGTTCCAGTGTCCTGGTTGAGGAAGAAGACTTCAGCATCATCCAGTCTAACACACCTAAGTGAGATACTGGTCTTAATTTCTATTATTTTAGGGGGTATGAATGGGTCACCCAAAAATGAAAATTTTGGTTAGACATATTCCTAGAAATTTGCTGATGTTAATAAAAAATAAAAATAAAACAAGACAGTCCTTATTCTGTTTGAAATTGTCAGCAAACAGCCTTTGTTATACTTGGCTAATGTTATTGCATAGGAAACCACATCAAGGCTCCCTTTGAAATTGCATTTGAGTATTATGAAAACATTATCTATATAAAACCATAATTTACAGACAAAGCATTATGAAATTGCAATGCAGCTTCTGTCAAATCCAGTACAGTTGGCTGCTGCTTCTTTAAAGGGTCATGAAACCCTAAACGCGTGTTTTGAGATATATATACAGGTTGCACATCACTGAAAACAATAATGCCACTCATTATGTCTGTTAAGTAAGTGATAAATTTTTTGGAGCAATTTCATTCTTCCGCTTTAAAATGTTTGAACCAACATATATGCGTTTTGCGCTGTAAGTTAACCTCTGTACATGTCCGCAAAAATATTTAATAAGTAACAACACAAAGCGCACAAGAGAGCATTCTGTGTGAACGCCGTGTTGAGTTTTTAAATGTTAAAATTTTAAATGGTCTACTTTGTTTTTCCATATAGACTTCATTGCTTATTTATTTCAAATAATAATTTATAATAATACAATGTGTTAGTCTATGATAGTTGTTGGTGGTCTCTAATTATACGATTTTTTTTCGAGAGTTTGTTTATTATTATTATAATTTTAAGATGCATCTCATTGTTGTTAGTTTTTTTTTCTTTCTCTAATAACATTTTTATATTTATTTGTCTGTACAATGAGTGTTTTGTAGGTCTGTTTTAAATTGGTTGTTTTCTACTCTCTTCCATCTCTCTTCACTCAAGTCAAGTCACCTTTATTTATACAGCCCTTTTAACAATAATGATTGCATCAAAGCAGCTTTACAGCATTAAATGAGAAATAATGTGTTGATAATGCAAAAAAAAAAATAGTAAACACAATATTTTTATTCAAAGGCAGTTAAATTCAGTGATGTCTTCAGTCCAGTTTAAATAGTGCTCTTGTCTCCATGGCCGTCTAGGACACAAGGTCTTCACTGGGGATCTTGGGCTCATGTACTTGCCCTGGTCTCTGCTGACATTCTGGGCTGTAGAAATCATAAAAAATTGAAGAATATAATGAATTATGAAGAAAACAGGCTAATATTAGTGTAACTGTCGTTCTTCTTATGATGTGACAAGTAAACTGGGTTCTGGTTGCCCTAAATAATGCAGCCTAACAATCCCTTAATGGATATGAATAATAGAAATGTGTTAATGTGTTATGTGTAAGCCTGGTTAAAGAGATGAGTCTTTAATCTAGATTTAAACTGACAGCGTGTTTGACTTCCAAACAATGTTAGGTAGATTATGCCAGAGTTTGGGTGCTAAATAGTGCATAGTTGTCTGTGCAGAATTTATCTGTCTAAAAATCAGGTGAAAAATAGATTTATTCTAAAGACCAACAGCTTAACACTAAATCTTGGCCATAAACAAACACGTTAAAGACAAAAGTATTTTCAGGTAGCCTAAGTTCATATTTTTGGAGTAAAGTTAAATTAAATGGATTCATTGGAGCCCTGCTATTATTCTAAAGATGATGAAGAATAAGCATCAATGTTTTTTTGCTAATGTGCTGTAAAGAAAACTTAATTCTGGTGACGATGCATTTTTGTAAATTTTTTTTGCATAGCTGATAAAGGAAAGATGTCTAAAAGATGTTTCTTTTAGGACTTTTGATATGATTTATAAATAAAGGTTTATCACCCTGCAGTTAACGTTTGATGTGGGTAGTTTTAGAGTTCTCTTTTTAAAACTTTTCCAATGAGGAGGAGAAGCCTCATTTCCGTGTATGTGCGTCGCTGAGGTTAAATAGCGGGTCACCAATATCTTTGACTAGCTGATACACGATACTATCGTCTATCGTCACAACCCTATCTCTCGATAAACATACACATTGCTCTTCTTTTCCTCTAGCTCCACCTAGTGGTAAGCTTATTCATTAAGATTAACCACATTTAAAAACTCTTATGTGGGGAGGCTGCAGACCTGGAGCAGGCAGTTTAAACCCACTGTTGTTTCTTAAGTGACCACCAGAGGGCTATACAACTTTAAAACAATGTAGAAATTTGGAAATATTAACAACTCTTTAAAACAATTGAAAACTCCTTTCCCTTTTATATTTCTTTTCCTCTTCTGTTTTTCCCAGTCTTTTGATGTTTTTGAAAGAACTTACCCAAAAACTCAAGACAGTGCCAGGGGTTATTCTACCATTAAATGGCAACTGCCTATTTAACATAATCCTTCACTGCAAGAGGTTCCCTCCTGATCCTTTGAGGCCTATGTACAGATTGCTCTTTCACAAGCACATGTCTAGGCCATAGACTGTAAAAAAGATGGTCAACGCGAATCCACTTCCTCGATTCGCCACAAATCACTTTTCCAGTATAGAAAGTAAAGCCAAAACATTCTTACCAACAATTTTAAACATTTTTGAAGAATAATTTGGTTATTTACTTTGTCTCACGGAGAGGACGGGGTTTATGACCTAAACTGCAGCCAGTCAACTGGGGGCGATCGTCTTTTGACAGCCGCCTGTCAGCCAACCTTTCTGTATCACTGCAGTATCTCCCACTGCAGATGAAACGATACCATTCACCTCCGGCAACTTAGTACAGTGTTTCCTGCTGAACAATAACTTACCAGGGCTGCAACCAGTAGTGTATTTAGGATTCTTGTCTTCTACCATGATGTCCATCAACACTTCGTTGTATGGTGCCTTACTTGTTACTTGGTTTACTTGAAGTCCTATTTTAAGCAAAATGCTGCAAAGTGGTCTTTGCCACGGGAGCGACACTTTTTCTCTTTTGCAACAGTACACATTTTTCCGTAATGTTCTACACAGTCTCAATGATGGCATGCTACTTGGCTTGCATGTGTTGTGCTTTGTTGTGAAAATGCAGATGATTTTAATTTTGCAGGTTATTCTCCACATCCAGCAACAAATGGCAGTGACATTTATATTAGTAATTGCTCTGTAAAGTTGGAAGGGCCATTCAAACCTTTTTTATGACTGACTACCAGATCTCTTAGTCTTATTGTGTATATATATTTAATATATAATTATATATATATATATACTTTTTTTTTTTTTTTTGTTAAGAGGTTAATTCACCCAAAAATTGTAATGAGTCCATGCTTTACTAACACTCAAGCATCCTATGTGCATGTGGCTTTTTTCTTTCAGACAAATTCAATCAGTGTTAATAAATAAGGAATGTACATAAGTCAAATCAAGCGCATCCATCCATGTTAAAACTTGGGGATTAATGATGAACACAGAAACATGACGGAGAGAAAGTAATATTGATGTAAATATATATATATATATAATATATATTTTAACAATTCCCCTCCATTTCACTATTTTTAAATTTGTTGAACAAAAATTCCCACCCATGCCATTAAAAAGCTTGGAAAAGCCAGGACACTTCTTAATATTACTCCAATTGGATTAATCTGAAAGAAGAAGGTCATATACACATAATATTCCTTGAAGGTGACTAGAACATAGGCTAGTTTTCATTTTTGGGTGAACAAACCCTTTAAAAATAAAGCATTTACTTGTTCCTGTCTCTTGGATCCTTCTGACATTTATACTGAGACACAGACAAGCTGTTTAAACTGGACGTATCAAAGAAAGCAATCTTTACTCCTTTATTTGTCCTGTTGTCAAATAATGTCAGAAACAAAAAATTTATTTGCATACTCTATACTGTATCTATTGTAGAAAGTGTTTATTATGGGTTCTGTTAACTTTTCCTTTTGTGTAGACAGATATCAGTCATTAAGCGACTAAAGGGGCCAGGCTTATGGTGCCATGTTGTATAAATATAAATATAAATAAAGCTATTGAATTTGCAGGATGTTCTAATGGTACAAAGACTTCTTAAACAGTACTGTATGTCAAAAGTTTGAGGCAATTTGATTTCTCCTGTCCTGGCTCTTTTTAGGTGTCTTTGTTATGGTGTAGTTATACAATGACTGCATGATCATATACATCATTGATCATTGATTGCAGACTAACGTCAGCAGTTGAAGAACACAAACGCTCAGTGCGGCCCTGCAGGAGAACCAAGAGCTCGAGAAACCCGCTCCGTGCTCTGGCAGCACGAGATGACCTCAGACAGGCTTATACTGAGCAGAGACTGAACGTGGCCTCCGTGGAGACCAAAAGGATACAAATGGAGCGGAGTAAGTTTGGGCAACCCTTTATTTTGGTAGTCCACTTTAGGAATTCTGCTGACAGTAAGTAACTTTGCAACTACATGTTAACTAGCAGTCATTATAGTATTAGAAGTCTGCTTAATAAATTCTAACACTTTGTTGATGGATCCACAACATACTGACTATGAGAAACCCTTTACTAACCCTAAACCTAAAATCTACTCTTCTAGTAGATGTGTAGTTGCAAATTAATGAGAATTAGTTGATGTGGTTGACATGTAGGCACAAAGTATAGTTAGCAGAATGTCCAAATTAGACTATCAAAAAAAGTGCAACCTAAGTTTGTTATTTTGTGGTGAATTTATGGAATGTTTTGGGGGTTTTTTTCCCCCACTTGAGAAATTTAAGAATAAAATCCTGTGTTTCGAAATTTTGAAAAAGTACATTTTGAAGGCATATTCTTTCTTAATGCAGCTAATTTGCTGCACATTCTTGTCCTCTCTTGTTGTATTGAAGTAGCAGTTATACTGCAAATGTTTCAAATATGAACACTCTTATTTTATTTTATTTTAAAAGTCTCTTTTCTGTGTGAATTCAGTGGCCAAACACTCAAATTTGGCAGACACGGCTTTGGCAGGTCTGGCCAGCAAAGAAAATTTTAAGAAAGTTAATCTGCGGAACGTGAAATCTACAGAGGTGGTGACCAACAACAGTGCTGTGCCTTTTCACAAGCTTATGCTGATTCACATTAAAGGTAAAGTGGTCAAGGGACATGCAAAATTTTGTTTTTTTGTCTTAAATATGCAGCATCTTCTTTTAACATTTGTTTAATAATTCACACAGGCCGCAGGCATGTTCAGGTGCGTCTGGTTGAACCCACAGCCCGCTCTCTGAACAGCGGTGACTGCTATCTGCTCATCACTCCCAAACACTGCTTCTTCTGGAGTGGAGAATTTGGCAATGTAATCGAAAAAGCCAAGGTGCTACTGATTGCTATTACTGCTTATTTCCATTAGTTTTTATATATGTATGTGCTTTTGTCTTTTTTTTATTATTGTTTAACTACATTTGAATTGGCTTTAGTTTCAGTAATTTTTGTACTTTATATATTACAGGGCTTTTTACTGTAATTAACCCTGAGTGATTCTATACCACAAATTAAATCAAATTCTGTTCCATTTTTTTACTTTTCACAAAGTCTTGTTTTGTTTGTTTGTTTCATTAGTTTTCTTTCTTGTTTTTTTTCTTCTAATATTTATATTTGGTTTTATTTCATTTACCAAACATTTTAAAAACACCATAGGGAATTTTCTTGTTTTAATTAACAATAACAACATATCTACATAAAAAAAACAATAAAGATGAATTTCAAATTATGCTCACATTGTGTGTTTCTCAGGGCTCAGAGATGGCTCAGTATGTCCAGACAAAGAGAGATCTGGGCTGCAAAGCTCCCCAGGTCACTGTGCTGGAGGAGGGAATCAACACCGACAACCGTTTAGCCAAAGAGTTCTGGAGTCTGCTGGGAGGAAAGACTGATTACAGAGGTACATGCACATATCCTTCCAGGTCCTGTACATGGAGCCCCAGTGTTTAAATAGCAATATTTTATTTATCAAAAACATCACTCATTATTAATTGTGTATAAACAGGTGGTACATAATCAATTTCAGTTTATCCTCATAATTAAGTTAGTTTCAAGTTACTCCAGTTTTTTTTTGTGTATATGTGTATATATTGTGTATATGTTTTCTTTGTTTTGTTGTCTGATTTTTTTTAAACATGTTTCTGTGCGTGTTTTTTTACTAGGTGCAGGGGAGCCGGAGGAAGATGAACTATATGAGAGTGCGGTAGTGGAGTCAAACTGTGTCTATAGGCTGGTGGAAGATAAGATGGTTCCTTATGAGGAGGCCTGCGCATCCATCCCCAGTGTCACTCTTCTTAACTCTAAGGAGGTGTGACATTTATAACCTCTTGTCGTGGATGTTCACTGTGTGCGTTAGGGATAGGAAAAAAAATAGATTCACCTATGAATCGCAATTTACCTTAAGCTAAGCCTTGTTTGAGAAACAGGGCTATTGAGTTGATAATGATAATCATAATTGAATTGAATCTTAAAACCAAGATTCACACCTATACTTTAAGATGGCTGTACTATTTAGTAAATTTGTTAAAAAAATATAAAAAAAATTAAAACTGCAATACATATCGTATCACCACCCAAGTATCTTGATTGTAGAATCGAGGGGTAGGTGTATCGTCCCATCCCTCATGTGCATGTTTGTGTTTCTTGATGAACTGTGCTTAATTCCATTACACTGAACGTAACACAGAGTATATGTGGCAGGCGCTGGTGTTTGACTTCGGTAGCGAGGTGTATGTTTGGACAGGAAAGGATGTCCCTTTGAGTCACAGGAAGGTGGCAGTACAGTTGGGCAAACAGATCTGGAGTGGAGCGTATGACTACAGCACTTGCAGGGTCAACCCTCTTGACCCCTTCTCAGCTAATAAAGACACCCCTAAGTGAGTGACCTTCATGCTCATAACTTTTCTGTTGGTGATAAAAAACAATCTTGTTGAACCTATCTTCACAGATTAGTAGGTTAAGTCTTGAGTTTTTTATGGATTAGGTTCTCAAAAAATGCTGACCTCTGAATGCTGTCATCAAAACCAGGACACATGTATCCTCACAAACAGACTGATATGTGCAACTGCAATACTGCCCCCAAGTGTTTGAAGATGATTATAGCATAATAATGCTGTTTTTGTTTGTTTGCTTGTTTATTTCTTTATTAATGTCTTTACATGAGAGATGGTTCCAGTTATACGGAATGTGCATGTAAAGCCTGAAGTTACTAGTTCTAATTTTAAGTTGAAGACAGCTAAGATAAAAGACTTGAGTGTTGAATGTTTGTCTTTTTTATTGTTCCGTCATGTTCAGCCTTGCTCTGTCTTTACATTCAATTTAGAAATGCAGATATTTAAGAACTGGAACTTAAAATCGAAAATTATGCTCTTTTTCCTTCATATGTTTGTGTGCAGACAAGGTGAGGGCAGGCCGAGCTGGGCCCTGTTTGGTCGGCTGTCAGAACACAATGAAACTGCTTTGTTCAAAGAGAAGTTTTTAGACTGGGCAGAGAGGAAGCCCTCCAAGGATGAACCAGTGGTAGAGGAGGTGAAGGTAAAAGACAAGACACTCATAAATAAAGACACTTCTTTTTCCATTTAAAAAGACACTGTAAATCTGCTGTTACGTTCCCCTTTAGTTTAGGGGGGGGGAAGGGAAGTAACAAATTAAATTGAGATGGCAGATCTTTGTCTAAAATTAATAATACAACATCAAATTTGCTATTCTCCTGTCCCAGCCCTCCAAAAGAGATCACAATAATCTCAAATGCCAAGCAAAAGATTTTATTTACAAACTCAAATATCAAAAACAAGGAGCAAAACAAACTTAAGGAGAGAGCAAGGCCAAAATAACAAACATAACAATTCTAACTTAGTTTTAAAGAAAGCTGTTTAACCTCACAAAAGAAAATACAAAATAAACAACAGAGGTCTTACCTTGCTCCCTTACTAAATTAAAACATGAGAAAAGATGCTAAAAAAGTAAATGGCGTCCTTCTCCCTACTGCTTCAAACAAAGTAATCAAATAAATAACTTAGTTTCAAAGAAAGAGTAAGAACAGAGTTGTAGCAATGACTACAGAAAAATGGCAACTGGTGTTACACTTAGCACAAACAACAGGCTAACAAAATAGAACAGGCAATAGCACAAAAGATAAGGTCTAAGGCAGGAGAAAACAATAGATTCTGGTGAGGTGGTCAGAAAGCAGGAGGGCACCCTCTCCTAGGCTGTTCTGCTCTACACTACCTGTCCCCCTTTCTTGTGCTGAATATCAACGTTGTATTCTTAAAGGAACAATGACCAACGCATCAATGGACCGGAGGGCACATTCAGCAGCCATTGAATGTGCCCTACGTAACCGGCCGAACCCTGGTTTAGAGACATTTTTGGGATGTGCAGCCACAAGTGGGGACTCTGAAGACTCTATGGCCGAAGCCGACATCTCCAGAGGTAGTGCAGCCTCTGGCAGACCCAATGGAGTCTCCAGACCACAGACGGGTTCCGGAGGCCCTGGCCATGCGGCTTCAAAGTTTTCATGGAGTTCGGGTGCTTACAGTGGTGTAAGGCAAATTAATAAATAAATGTATTTATCAACTTTGGGGAATAACCTTACGTTTAATTTATTTTTTTAATTAGCTCTTTGGTTAATCTTAAAATGAATCTCCAGATATAGTTATCTGGAATTTTGAAACATGAAATACACATATTGACCAATATGTCTAGCGTTTAGCACAATAAGGATATTTTAAACCAGTTGCTTGACTCGTGATCAGCGAATCAAAACAATAGTTTATTGTTTTAGTTCTAAGAGCAGGGTAGCTCGGATCTATGAGCACATGCAAAGCGCGTTTTAGGGAGTTTTCCCAGAGTGTTAATCAAGGACTGTGTTGTATGAATGTCTGCTGTCCTGAATTTGCAACAGTGTGTGGTCAAAGTTCAACACTTAGGCAGATGTAGCAGTGAATAGTTCATCTTGTGACACCATGGGAGCGACACAAACAAGAGTTGAAGCTCTGACCGCCATTTTGTGCCAGAGACCCTCCTTATCCGCCATTTTGGATCGGCACTCACGGGTGAGCAGAGCAGCGGTATTCTCTTTGCCGGTCTCTTTGCAAGTTCATCGAACCACTCGCCTACTGTCAGAGGTGAGCCCAGCGCAAGTAAAACTGTGTCGATTAGCTCCCCTAGGTTCCACTTTGAATCATCCCCCAGGAGCTCATTCACCTCTTAGAGCACTTCCGGGTTGAGTCCTATGTAAAAACAATGCTTGATCTCGTCCTCCGTGGCGTGCGCAAAGTGGCTGAATGAGATGAGCTCCTCAACATAACCCTTATTGTCGCGTCCTTGTTGGATAATCATACGCATCTGCAACATGATGTCATCACCGTAATCGAAGTCCACGCTGGAACACTTGCTGGATTCTGTTGGCTGGCTGATCATTCTGTTACAGACCAGGAGCGAGATGGTCAAATCTATTTGCAAGTTCTTTATTAAAAGGTTGCAGAACAACTCACGGGGAAGTGTGAACAGACGATGGTCAGATACAAGGCAAACAGAGCAATACAGGTAAGACAGAGACGTACTCAGGAGGCAGGCAGAAGTCGACAACGGGGAATCAATATACAACAAAACAAACAAGAAAAAACAGGTAAAAAGCGTTTCGGCCAGGAAAACCAAATCAGGTTGTGCTAAAAAGAAACACCTGTTGAGTATTTTAACATATAATTGTTTTATTGCGTTCAATAAAAAATTCAAAACTGCAGCGGGTCCACTAGACCCATGAACACTGACTGAGTAACAAAAATATGAACACCATACAAGGGTTAAGCAGGAAATTACTCTCAAACCTTAATGTCAGACTTGCTCAGCTCATGTTATATGCAAGACCTCCATGGCTCTCTCCGACTATCCATTTCTCTGGTGCACCTCTGTGATTTCCGTCACAGGTGTTGCTTATTGCCTGGACTCTTACTCTGCCTTGTTTCTCGTCCGTTGTGTGAGTTTGCTGATATTGAACTTTGCCTGTTTCACCTTGTGTTTAATAAAGCCTGCATATGGATCTTAATCCATCTGAGCCTGAGTCACAGCTCATCCTAACATAAGTATACAATTTTACTATTCAATATCACACTGTCTTTTTTTTTGTTGTTGAAAATATTATATAACCTACTTGTTTCACAGATCTGTGTACAAGTGTTATGGTACTGATTTTACAGGGCTCAATGCTAAGAATTTCTAAACAGTATTCTGTATATAATAAAATACTACAGTAAGTCCAGATCTTATATTTTTCTCATGAAACTTTTTCCATACAGCAGTACTAAAGTCAGTTAGGAAACAAATGACTTCAAACATCTTTCTTGGCTTCAGACAAACTAGAAACATCCTGCAGCAATATGCCCAGGGTAACATGTCAGAATAGGTGTTTTGAAAGAGTGAACACACAAGAAGAGTTTTAAAATCTGGGTATGAAAAAGAAAAAAAAGTGAAAAAATAAATAAATATAATCCTATGTAGTAAGACTCAAGCAGGATTCCATGGGACATGTACTGTCAGCTGAAAGAAATGAGACGGTCTGCACCTTAAAATCACCTTTGTTGGATTTTCTCTAAAAAAAAGATGACATATTTCAAGTTTCATGTCTTTCACTTTACTGAGTCCACTTAAAAAGGCAATAATTTCAACACTGCAAGTATATGATAAATGTCACTTACAATGTCTTAACTGTTAACACATCAACAAAATTCATTTTAATCATGTTCCGCCTCTGTGCAATATAATAAGATGTCAGCAAACTAAATGACAGACTCCATTACTGTTTTCACATATACCATGCCTTGCTATTTGCACATAGCACGACTTGTATATAATGTTTTTTTTTTCCTCTCAACTCCAGACTCAGTGATTGCTTATATTAAAAAAAAAAAAAAGACCTTGCAAAATGTATGCACACTTTAGTGGTTTTAACACCCTAGTGTGTCTCCATAGTGATAAAAATGCAAATCAGCGACTGAAAAATATATATTACAGTATGTACTGCTGCCAGGGGGCAATAAATTGTTAACTCTTTCTGTACAGAGCCTATACACGGTTATTTATGAAACTCTAATTATGCAACTAATCAGTGGTCTCCTGAACTGACTTATAATGTAAAGTAGAAGCTATAGAAAGTACAGAAAAACTGTACTTAAGCTAAAATTGTTTCAATAATCTATTTTTTTTTTCATACTCAGTTAATTGTGCACATATTTGACCAAAAATATAATTAGAATTATTTGACCACAGTATATAACACTCAGACAGAGACTCAGAAGACAGGAAGTAATTAGAACACAGGATCTATTAAACACGACTTAATCAGCATATAATGTCACAGGTAGGCATAAAGTAAACAGACAACTCCGTTGAGTAACTTAAATAGTCTGTAGTGATCTCCTGATCGCTATCATCCATCCCATCCGGGTAACACAGGTAAGTATAAAGGTAAGTCTCCTACTGGGTTGGTGTACCTCAGAGCTTGGTGCTGGTGAGTGAGGGTTAAAAGCTTACAAATGCTGGCAAGCAGAGAATCCAAAACTCCAATCTGTTGGTGAAGCACAGACAGCAAATAGACAAAGGCATTGAGGTAGCAATAGCCACGTTTCCATGCGCAAATTATCTTAATCTGATCGTGAATCGGATTAGAACTGTACTGTGCACATGGACCCTGAAAAAAATAATCTGATTACGACATGCGTTTACATTTGTCACTCGTTTGATCGGAATAAGATAGTTGACATGCGCAGCGACGTCTATTAAACCGGAAACAGTAGAAGAAGAACGAGCTTCCGTTGTAAACAATTTGCGTCACTTTCGTGTTTAGCCCTACTTTTAAAATGGAGCTGTACTGTGTCCTTCAGACCATACTTTTGCTTTTGCTTGTGTCGTTAATAAAAAAACAAACTCAACAATTTATTCTCCTGCACACGATATTAAACAGGGAGAGACTACAGGAGGACAATTGCTTAATTCCACGTGCCTTAAGTTTGGTACCCCCTCCTCCACCAAAGACACGGAGCCTCTGGATGAAGGTGAGGAGTAAAGACTGGTGGGAAAGGATAGTTCTCTTAGAGTTCACCGATCAAGAGTGGAAGCAAAACTTTCGCATGACTCGGTCATCATTCATGAAACTTTGCTCGTTAATGGAGAGGCATATAGCTCCAGATGACGTTACCGTGAGAGCTCCCGTTCCACTCATCATGCGTGTCGCAGTCGTTTTATACAAATTGGGAAGCTGCGCAGAATACCGCGTTGTGGCGAACCAATTTGGAGTTAGTAAGAGCAGCGTTAAAAAGTTTGTTTACATGTTTTGCAAGAGCATGGTACGAGGGCCAATAAAACAGCTGATCCGTGCACCATCCGAGGAAGAGGCTGCCGAGATAGCCGGACGATTTGAGGCATCGCATCATGTCCCTCAGATTATGGGTCTCATCGATGGAACGCATATTCCTATCCTCCCTCCCTCAGATGGCTATAAGGACTTTGTAAATCGCAAAGGATGGCCATCCTACATACTTCAAGCTGTTGTGGACGACAAATTCTGGTAAACATTTAATTACATTAAAAAATAACTTATGTTGAGCAAATATGAGTAAAAATAAGGCTTTGTTGTGTTTTAAATCCGTTTTATGTACCCCTCCCATAGTTTTTGGAACATCAGCTGTAAAATGCCAGGAAGCGCACATGACGCAAATGCCCTACGCCAGTCCGACCTCTTCCAAAGGGCTCACCTGTTACCCAAAGTAAGTAAAATACATATGTTTATACATATGTCATTACAAGCTACAAGTTTAACCAAAAACAATGTTTCCCTTTTTTGCAACAGAGTATGAAGACCATAGGAGGAAAAGATGTCAATCTACTAATTGTAGGAGACCCTGCATACCCACTTCTTGACTGGCTAATGAAGGGATACCCAAACTCCCCTCACCTAACTCCTCAGCAGGACTCCTTTAACACCTACCTCAGCTCAGTCAGAGTGGGAGTGGAGATGACCTTTGGACTGTTGAAGTCAAGGTGGAGGGTTCTCTTAAAAAGAAGTGACTTTCATTTCAGTTTTGCACCAACCATGATCGCCACATGCTGTGCACTCCACAATTTCTGTCAAAAGGAACTAGATCATGCCAACAGTAGCTGGTTGGAAGAAGCTAGTGATCGTTCAAACAATTTTCCTCAACCCAACCAGCCAGTGAATCTCCAATGCAGTACTGGTGGGAGCACCACAAGACAGACATTAACAACCTATATGGCCACAACATTTCCACTCCGTATGGGGCACCGACATTAAGTGTTTATTTTTTACTAAAAATGTTGACATTTCTGATGTAAGGACTGCATAATATAAAAAAAAAATTTAACTAAACATTTAGCCAATATCATGCAGCCCTAGTTTGTTATTAGTGTATTTGCACTACTGTTTGTGTTTGTACATTACAAACTGCAAGAAAGTAATACTAAATAAAAGGCATTATTGCAAATGAATGTTCTTTAATGCAAACTGTTATAAAACTTTACGTTGGCACTTGCATGCTAGTGCAAAACAAAAGGGTCACTACAAGTGACTCCAAACATTTACCATTTTTAACCACATTTAAGGCCTAAAAAAAATAATAATTCTGAGACAATTCAAGTTTTGTAAGTTATTGTACCCAAAACAAAAATAGAAATTCACATTCTGACCTTAAATATTTGTCCTTGAGCTATGCTTTAACATAAATAGTAACATTTGAGAATACTTAAAATAAAAAGTTGACACTTATTAGTGTTGTGCAAATAAAATGTGCAAAATAACATCTTCAGAACTTAGTTTGTTAAAACAAAAAAACAAACTGAAATCACTGAGCTGTTGTGTTGTGCTAAACATTTCACAAACACACTTTCATACTAAACTGGAACAAATGTCTCTTCTTGAACATCTTAAATGAAGAACTGAGTTAAGATAATTTGCATCCAAAATGCATCTTTAGCTCAAATTTTGTAATTACAGTTGTAATCACTGTTACAGATGTTTTTCTATAGTCAAAGTGGTAATTATAACTAGGGCTGTCACAATTTTAGTGGTTGATTAGTCAGAGATAATTTTTTAGATTAATTGACTAGTCAGACTATTTTAATTTTTTAGATTAATTGACTAGTCAGACTATTTTAATTGAACATGTGACGTTTTGACATTTTCTTTTATAACGTTGCTCTCTTAATTTAAGAAAAAGATCTCTTTGCGTGTGATTTACAGTCAAAATAGAGCACTTAATGATACGTTTTCCAAAAAGATAGATTTTTTTTTATAGTAGACTAGTCAATTAATCATTACAGTCCTGTTAATTACTACAGATTTTGTAAGGTATAATCAGAGCTGTAATCATCACTATAGTTGTGTCTGTGTTGAGCAAAGTCAGTTGACCCACTGTAGTTGCGGTAAGGACGCTGAGTAGAGTATGAAGATGCTGGAGAGTATGAAGGTGCTGGAGAGTATGAAGGTGCTGGAGAGTATGAAGGTGCTGGTGACGCTGAAGGTGCTGGTGACGCTGAAGGTGCTGGTGGTTGTAGAGGAGGAGGTGGAGGGATGATGGCCCTTAGACCATCCAAAAAGTTGCCAAGGAGTCTCTCATTAGAGCGACTACTCTCTTCAATGAATCGTGAGAGGAGACGCTCTTCCCTCTGTAAGCGTTTTTCCTGCTGTTCTTCACTCCACTGGTTTTGAGACTCCTGAATCTTTTCCAGGAATGCTTGCTGTTCAGTTGCCCAAGTGCCCATAGCTTTGGCATAGCCAGATGAGCTTGGCCTTTTTCCTAAAATGTTACAAATAATTGAGGAGTTAGGAATTAACTATACTAAAAAATATCAATTGTTTTCAGTAAAAGTAATTTGCATTTCACCTTGAAAACAAACATTTAATAATACTTGTACCAACCAGAAAAGTATGACTATCACAAATTAGGTCCACTTTAATAATTTTATTGGTAAGCACTTGTTAAATCTAATAAAATACATCTTTATAAAATGCTACCATCTATTAAAATACTTTTTTGTCCCTTAACATAACTGAACTCACTCTTCTTGGTGGTGCCAGTTGATGGATGATTGTCAGGGATTTCAATATTTTCTGGCCCTCCTTCGCTGCTGGATTCATCTGAACGAGTAAACAAGTAGTTAATAGTACGAACTGAAAAAAAAACATGCCTGAAATGTAAAACTTGAAAACTTACCAGTAATGCTATCTTCAGTAGCATCAAGGCTAGTCCCAGGTGTGCTAACCTCCTCCTCGAACCCTACGTCCACGCCATTGCAAGGCACATTTGACAGCGGTCTGTCTCCCATCAAATCATCCATTAAGCTATAAAACTGAAAACTTGAAGGGTCAAACCCGCTTCTGTTGTTGTGAGCTTTGGCTTTATAGTA